>VRYO01002482.1:15220182-15261639 GCA_009812075.1 Sialia sialis
CTCCCCTCCCCTCCCCTCCCCTCCCGCCCCGCGCGCCGCCCCACGTCGCTGTCGCGAGAGCTGCGGGCTCGCGGCCGGGAGGAGGAGCGAGGCTTGTGGGCTCTGAGGGAGGCGGCTGTGAGGGGACGGCTCCCGGTGGGGCCGTCCCGGCCTGCGGCGGCTCTGCCGGGCGGAGCGGCCTCTGCGTCCGTGCCGGGGCTGTGTCACGGCAGGAGGCTGGGAGGTGTGAGATCAGGATGCGCCTTGCGGGCGTGAGGGCAGCGTTTGTGTGCCACAGAATGAGCCTCCCTCCCTGGCGATGCTCCGGAGCCGTGGGGATGCCGTCCTGTGCCTCGTGCTCTGCGGCGATCGTGCTTGAGCAGGGAGCTTGGAGCACATGAGCCGCTGTGCTCCCTTCCAGCTTGAACCGTGTTGTGACTCTGTGATTCTGCAATTCTGTCATTCTGTGAATCACAGAACGAGTCAGGCTGGAAGGGAGCACAGCGGCTCATGTGGTGCAAGCTCCGCGCTCAAGCACGGATCACAAAACGGCACCACGCGGCTCCGGAGCATCGCCAGCGAGGGAGACTGCACAATCTCGCTGGGCAATCTGTACAAACGTGTGCTCACCCGGAGTAAAGTTCTTCCTCATATTCAGGCAGAACTTTCTGTGCGTCATCCTGTCCTTATCGTTGTGATCCCAGATCAGCTCAGACGTCCAGCAGAATCCAGCTTCCCCGTCAATAAATTCTTAATTGTCCTTGAAAATCTCGGGTGAATGCAGGACCTTCCTGGTGGTTTTACACGTGGACAGTCGCATGGGAAAAATGCCAGAGAGTTTTCTCCAGCAGGACACGGAGGGATCCAAGCTCCAAGCCCGCAGTGCCCGGGGGAGAGGAGAACCTCTGGGCATCCCTCCCCAGCTGTTCGCCAGCTGTGCCCCTCCACTGCTCAGGGTGTGGATTAAGATGTAGCTCACCATCTTAGTAGAAAAAACAAACCTTCAGAGGTTCGTTACCTCAAGGAGTAATAAGAGAATATCATCATCTTGTGTTTCATCTCAATAATTCGCACTCTCCCGGCGTTTTTGTTTTTGCAAATTATTTCTTGAGGGTTTAAGTTACCAGTTTCTGCATTAATTTTTCACAAAAGCAACTTCGAAGTTTTGTGGGTTTTTTTCCTTCGCTATTAGGAATCTTTCTGCTTCTGCAGAAAAAATAACTCATTTTTCCTTTTTACCAAGCTGAAAAGGCTCATACATCTTCAGCCCAGAAATCTAATTGTATAAATTTTTTATTCATTTTGTACAAAGACAACAAAAATACACTTCCCAGTGATTTATTGAGGTAGAAGAGTGGGAGCATTTTTAAGTAATTATTAATGTTTTAATGCTTGCTGAAAACTATTTCAGGATGCTGGATGAGTCAGAGAGGTCTTTTTTCATCATAATTGTATAT
The DNA here is from genome assembly GCA_009812075.1 of Sialia sialis. NCBI lineage: Eukaryota > Metazoa > Chordata > Aves > Passeriformes > Turdidae > Sialia > Sialia sialis. The sequence continues at coordinate 15,221,619 of VRYO01002482.1, forward strand.
GATGGAGATGGACAGCCATGTGGAACTTCCCAGCTGGGAATCCTGCTCTATCTAAATGTAAATAATGCAAATGTATGGAATCTTGGCGTCCTTGTTAATGTGAGTCTATTAGGATGGCACGGTGCCTCATCATAATTTGGCTGCATCCCTGCCCTGTCGCTGCAGAGATGCCAATTAGTTATTTGTTGGTTATGGCCTGTGGGACACCTTGCTCTGGCTCACACCTGTTCGCGTTGTGTGCCAGAAAGGAATTCACGTACACAGGAAGAAAAGTCACAATGAGGACGTGGGTGAATTACCCGTCAAACATATTAAACAAATAAACAGGCTAGAAGCAAATCTTCAGTCGTTCATTTTAGACAGAATTCTGTATTTCAGTTTTGAAAATAAAAATCATTCTCGTTTCTCCAAATCAAAAAGCCATTTGGGAGTTAATAGGACATTTTATTTGTGAAGAGATTGTGTTTGGTTTGCTTCTGGCTCATTTCCTTCTCTGTTTAGTGTTTTGGACTCAAAATGTCTTTCCAATACTTTTGAAACAAAAGAACAGTGAGGTTTCATGTTAACAGAATGGGAAAAACACTCCTCATTTTACTGATTCTCTCATATTTTTTTCCATTTAAACATGTCACTGAATATGACCTGAATCTGCAGACCAGTCTGAGTGACCTGATTTCTCTTTTCCATATGAGCTAGTTTTCTGAACGTTCTTTTTTGCAGCTTTAAATGAAAGGGAACGAATCATGAGAGGCTTGGCAGGGAAAGGGGTACAAATGAATGAGGCAGAGCGTGCTGTGGTGCCACATGTATGCTCATGATGTTTGTCTCCAGAAATCCTCTGTCACATTAAAAAAAGACAAGGGTAATTAATAAAGGCTTCTAAAAGGGATGATTCTTAGGTTATCTACACTGACTAAAACAGAGCAGGGCTCCACAGAGTCTGTGCAGCTCATGTGCTGATGTTCAGTTAATGCACTTTCTCTTTGCTGTTCCAGATATTTCCTTTCCCTGGCTTCCACCGTGGTTTTTTTCCATATAAAAAAGGTCTCAGCATGCTCTTTTGATTCAGAAGGTAGCTGGAATGATACTGTTGGAAAAGTTCCCTCCCATTCTTCTCTAGCTGGTTTAAAGGGACTTTGGTAAGGCAGAATACAGTCTACTCAAATTCACTCCATGTTTTCTGGAATGACAAATTCCTCTGCAACATTTTTATGACTGCTTAGCACATAGCTACAGCAATAATTCCTGGAGCTGGAACGGAGATATGCAGACTGAAGCTGTGAGGTTAAAACCTCTTCATTCTAAACTGAATAGAAAATGCTAAATAGTAGAAGTTATTCTGCTGAGCAAGAGAATTTCTTCTTCAAAATTAAATACTTAATCATTTGAATCCCTATTAAATTTGACCATTTGGCAAAATCAGTGCCACACACAGCCCAGCTGATCACCTGCTTCCATTGTTTCCAAGGCAGAACTGCATCACCAATGCCACCAAACAAGTCTATCAGTGCATCCTGTCATTTATCATTCCACTCACACTGCACACGCAGCCTTCCCTCTCAGTATTTGTGCTCTGTACGAGACGGAGGAAATGGCTTTGGTTGTTCTGCATGTGAATCTGTCACGCACCTTCTGTTAGTGACCCACTTCTAATGGCATTCACAGACAAGTCCTGGGCTTTACACTGGAATACTAATGCTTGGCAATTGGCAGTGTGCAGTCAGGCAGGAGGAAGGCACAGGACTGCAGCATGTGCTGCTGTACCTGCACAGAATGTCAGTAATGACAAGTAATTAACAGGCTGCACATCGTCACTGTGACTCCTGCCTGTTAGCCCAATTCCATGTGTGTGACAGCATTCTTTCTTCAAGATTCACAGAATAAAAAAGTAAAACCCCAGCATGATACAATTAGAGAATACCAGTTATAAGCAAAATAAAAAATATAGGTAACAAAGTCTCCCAAAGCCAGCGAGATGTGCTAGGCAAAGCTTTGACTGAGACTAACCCATCACTCTTTACAGAATGAAACATCCTTTTGTTCAACAAAGTTCAAGATCCCTATCCCAGCCCTGCCAGGCTGGCAATCCAGGCTCTCCATCAGCACCCCCAAGTTTCAGGGAAATGGTAAGAAACAAAGGATTTTCCAAAATAAAGTCTGGGACTGGGACACAGTCCAGGCAAAATTTCTCATGATCTGGATCTGGTGAGGTCTGCTGTTTGAGAATCACAGAATGTTCTGAATTGGAAGGATCCACAAGGATCATCAAGTCCAGCTCTTAGGTGAATGGCCCACATGGGGTTTTGATCCACATGGTGTTATCAGCTCCATGCTCTCACCAGCTGAACTCAGGGTGAAGAAGGTCCATTTTAGACATTTGTGTAATTGATAAAAATACTCATGAGTACATCAGGACTTTTTACAGGAAAGTTGTAAACAGTCATGCTTCAAGGTACAAAGTAAACATTGAATTAAGGAAGATTAGGAAGAACTTTCTTACCAGCAGGTTTTTCCATTAAAGTACACTATACCATATATTTTTCCAGTGCATATATTATTCCACTATTAGTCTGTTTTAGGGACAGATTAATGAAGTAAACCAGCAGACATATGGATGGCAATTACTAGATCTAGATATAATAAAATTCCAGTCATAACTGGATATGATTTGCTTTCCAATAGTTATTTTCCTTTGTATACCATGGACATGTATCCTTCTTTGCAGTGATGCAGTATGTCAAAGCGATCACTTTGCACTGCTCTAACTTTGTTCTAGGTACCATATTTACATCTGATAAGGAAGTAGAACATATAAATATGAAAATATGTAGTAGAAATTAAAAATTATGGCTGTGAAGTATCTGGAGAGTTTACTGCAATAGCTAAGTTAACAAAAGTTCATCAAACACCTTAGAGCTTTCCAGAGAGGAAGAGAGCAGTCAGCTCTCTCTGGTCAGCTTGGGTTTGGCTGTACAAAAATTGCTACAGCAGGGCTGCTACCCCTGTGAGAACAGAGGACAAATTATGCAAAAATATGTGTATGTGTGTATTTCTGAAAGGTCCAAAAAGAGAAGAACATTAGGAAGGGGGAGAGATTGGCCAGCAGGAGTAGATTCAGATCCTAACTGTTGTCACCCTCTCTTTGGCACCCAAAGAAAGGTGAGATTTAAAAAGGGCCAAGGGGAGGATTACACGTGGTTCTACTGTTACTTCTGGAAACACCTCCCAAAAAGAAGGTGACAAATACAAACAGCAGCCGTGGAAATGCAACAGGTGTGCTGTGAAGGCTGGCACTGGGATACTACAAGAGACTTGAGTGTCTGTGTTGAAAGAGAACAGTCAAAGAGGGCCTAGTAACTGAGAAAGGACTTGGAAGCAAAAACAAGAGAGCAGAGCCATTTGAGAGGGGCAGAAAGAGAGATGACAATGTAAACAAAGGTACTGGGCAAAAAAACCACCTGTTTCATGTGCTGTGGTCAATTTTCTAACCACAGAATGATCACAGGACAATGAGTCAAGCTGTCTGGGACTAATGTGGCATGTATGGGAGTTATTCACCAGAGACAAGGTGGCCTCAGCATTCATGCCTGCAGTGATGGCAGCAGGAAAAGCTCAGCAGTGACTCACCTGCTGCCTTCCACTCACTGCCTTCTGGTGTGTGATCTCACTCTTACCTTGTGCTTGCATTCTTTGTTTTCTCTACACACCTGACAGCTCTTCCTTTGGATTACAAGGTGCTCAACATAACAATTAAAAGAAACAACACAGAATGTCAGCACGGTGGGGCACAGAGGCTGGCAGCCCTAGCCTCACATGTGCCTGTGTGGCACCATCATTTTCAGCAGCAAAACTCTTCAGCTGTGCTCTAAACAAAACTGATTCACACAGCAATACTGGAGGCAAGGGAAGCACTAGATTTCTTTTTGCTGTATTGTTTTCCGCGTGTGGCTGGGGCACAATCCCGTGTGAGTTGTGCCAGGACAGTGAGGGAAAGGGCAGCACAGGAGCAAGGCACAGGCAGGGCTGTGGGACATGGTCATCCAGAATCCAGTGGTGGCACCAAGTCCTTTAAAACACTACATCACCACTTTAGACTGGGACATCTAGGCATGATCTCTATTCAAATAATGAATACTCATAACACAAGTGTAATTTTTTTTTTGCTATTCCCCTAAGAGGAAATTCATTTGTGATTGCAGAAAATTCAAATATTAATGGTCTAAATTCAGAAGGTGATTGCAGCTGGTTATTTGTGGACCATAGGTCAAACTGGACACAGATTTTCTTTGTCACTTGTGAAAGCCCCCTTCACACCAGTCGGGAGCTACCCAAACCCTTTTTTGTAGAAAAACTAACAGTAGTTGTTAGTGGTTCAAGGAACCCCACAGTAACAGACTAGCAGAATGTGAAAGGCAAATGAAAGACTAGGGCAAAGGGAGAGAATTCTGTTATGCTTTCAAGAGGTGCTTTCAACTCAGTAATAAGCTGAAATAAGTAGGTTTTTGTCCCCTTTAATTTTGCAAAGCCTAACGTGGGGCTTAAAATGACAATTTTACAATTCTAATTTTGTTGCTTTAGGTTGTGATTTCTTTTTAAACCTACCATTCATTAAAATATCTGCTTTTTTACCCACCACTGACTCACTCTCTTCATTATATAAAATTACTGGTGCTTTTGTCATTCCTGTGCCCTGTTGGAGAACTAGCTCAGCAACATTTGTGTACTCAAATAAAACAAATAAGCCTTACTTCATTCTGTGATGTATTCCTCACACCAACAAAAAAAAAAAGAAGTAGGAGAAATCCAATCAGTGAACTGAAACAAATCACACCTCAGATTCAGCAGCATTAAGATTTGACCTCAGATGTTTTTTTCCAGAGTCAGAAGTGCCAGACTGAGTCCATCTGGAGTGTCTCCCTTGGCATTCAGCTTGACTTGTGACATGGTACATTCAAGCAGGACCTGTGAAAGACAAACTCGCAGTTCTAAAGTCTAACCTAACGAAAGCCCAGGTCATACCCTTCACTGATCATCAAAAAACATGTGCTGGTTGCAACTTTAAATGCAGTTCTGCATTGAAAGGAGCTTCACTAAATTAGATAACAACCTGTCCTCCTAATTACATTTCTTGTTACAGTTAACAAGAAAAGCACTTCCAACCTCTGAGCACACAGACTCACGCTGAGACATGAGGAACAAACAGATTAATTTCATTAGCAGACATTGCCACGTCTAATAAAGCTGTAACAGGCCAAATGCTCTAATTTACACTCCTGAAACTCAGTCTCCCTCCAGCCACACTGTTATTACGCTTTCAGGGTGCCAAGAAGGGAAATGGATCTGGCAATTGTCACTGGTTGGAAGCACAAACAATTTTTCCCTTAACCACATCGGTTTTGCAGAGTTACCAAGAATATAAAAGCCTGAGAGCTTGCTGCAGTCATTAAAGAGATCTGACTCACAAAGCAGGAATCACTCTGTTGACTTATGAGATGTCAGTTCACATAGTTACTAAATTGAATGCCAGAAGCTGGGAAATTAGAAACTATATTTTTTCAACATTTTTTTCCCAAATTTTCTGCCAATGGCTCATGCCAGAAGGAAATTGCTCAGGTAGACGACTCTTGAGAGCTAGTGAAGCAGTGTTTGTGGGTTTGGAATAGATGCATGGGTTTGCTAACACCACTGACCACTATCAAACAGATCATCAGATGAGAGTGATTTATTGCTGTGGTGCCTGAATTGTTGTCTGTGGCAATACCTTAACATTATCCACGCTTTCACTCTAGCTTCTGAAGAGATAAATAGAAGTTACAGGCTGTCAACATTAAAGTTAAAATGAAATGGCAGTAGGAGCCTTAAAAGTATAAGAACATCACCTTGTGCTTGAAAATAAGTTAAATTTTAACAAATGAAGACAAATTACCCTTTAAAGTATGGGAAGAGGTAAGATAATTCCTTTAACAAATTTCCCAGTATAAGACATCAGACAAAACAATTGGTAGAGAACACTTTTAGAAAAGAGGAATTGAGATTCACTTCTTGGGAGATGATGTATGGCCAAGATCACTAAAAGCTCCTTATGCTGAGCCTGCTTACATGTGCTGCTAAGCAAAGCCAAGTCTGGGAAATCACAAACATATGACAATTTCCCTTCCTGCTGCTAGAAACTCTGCCTAATCTCCCAGCAAGCGGTCCCATTTGGCTGGTGCTCAGAGCCTGAAAGCGATCCCAGTTTCCTATAGCTTAATGTCATTTGTATGCCAATTCAGTGAGCAGAGGCATTACAGGAGCCTGCTGGCATGCTGACACCTCACCAGGGTCCATGTATTTCACACAAAGGCAGCAGGAAGGAGCAGAGCATGGACTTTTCTGTGCTTTTCACCAGGCCCATCCACTCCTCACAGGGTTGAAAGTCAATGTTCATGTGAGACCTTGGTCTTTATTTTGTGTGACTGCACAGATTCCAGTGCTGAGCAGCACACAAATCCTCTGCTTTGCAGAGCAGCAAGGAGCTCCATGAATTTCAGCCAACACTAGGTCAAGCCACATGAGGTGAAGCATGGGTAATAAACCATTAGATTTACTTCATTTTGTCTTATAGTTACTTCATGCCTTTTTAAACTTGCCTTAATTAAATTCATTCTCTAAACTTGCCTTAATTAAATTCATTCTGGAACATAAAAATTGCTCAGTTTCCACTGATCTGGAAAAAGTTCTTTTTAGGCCAGGAAGGCTTTCACCTTGAGGCATTTACTAGAGCTAGAATAGGAATCAATGCTTACAGCTTACAGAGATTGTTTTATTATCATGCTCACACCTTTGCACACTGAGAATCACACCACACTTCTACTGTGCCAATGTTTGTATTTTCAAAAAAAAAAAAAAAAGTTTAGTAGATAATGGCCTCAGAGTATTATCTGACAAATCAGTGTTCTATTTAAAACACAAAACCAACAGATGCTGCTTTCCTCATGTATAAAAATAATTGCAAGGTGCTGAGGGATGCTGCTCTTTCCAGTACAGCCAGACAACCTGTGAAAATGAGCACGACAATTTATCATCACCACATCTACCTTAAGCAATGGTTTATGTTTGATGCAAACACTCTTTGCAGAAAGCAGGTCTCCCAGTGAAATCCCAGCAGGAACAGCTATCTGAGGTACAATCAACCATTTCTTGTAGTGCTTGTGAGACTGGTTGGAAGGCACTTAAGAGACAAGCAGAGCAACCAGGGTGAACAGCAGCAGGTTTGAACAGAACAGATTTGAGGGGATATTGAGAAGAGAGAGCAAAGAACTGGGAATCAGGACACATGGACTATCTTCCAAGGAATGTAGTTAAATAACTGTGTAACAAGGCAAGCCATTCGTCAGAATTAAGCCAGTCAGGCTGAAATAAGAAGCATTTAATGTCTTGAACTCACTGAAGCCTGAATTTGTGGTACGAGCTCCATGAAACTGCTGTAAAAATTATTTTAATAATTAATAATACAAGGAATCATGGAAAAATCAGGCAGGAGGGGTTAATGGCATTTGAAATATAGGAGAGCTATTGTTTTTTTTCTAATTCTAACCCATGTTTGTACTTTCTCCTTTATCATGTTGATGTTTGCAAGCAATAAAAGGGCATTATGTGCTGGTCATTGCATCTGCTTTTGAGATAAATCTGTGTTAGCATTCCAAAGGGTCAAGGAACTCTTCCAGGGCAAACAAATTCTGGAGCACTCATGCCAGATGGTGTGTATATATAAAGTGGAAAATGGGAAAAGCAACTTACTGTGTTCCTGTTCCAGGGAGAGGTATCACCCAGAAAGAAAGCAAAAGAGGTGAGAAATTACTGAGAAATTGAAGAGATAAGTTTTCTTCTTCTTTATAATTTGTTCTTTATATCTGAAAAGTCTAGGTACATGGAAGAACTGCAGTGCTTATTCGGGCAAAATTATTCCAAAAAGTTAACAGGAATATTTAACTAAAGAATGAAGGGTTAAAGTAATAACAAGTCCAAAGAATAATGCATTGATTTATGTAACAGGTTCTAGATTTATCTTTATAGGCAACTAATGTACGGCCTGTGTTTAGAGAAATTTAGTGATAAAGTTTCTATCTTGTATTTTGACCTAAGAGACAGAAAATAATGGATCAGATTCTTAAATATAAATTAGCATAGCTTCAATAAAGGCAAGTATTCAATGTAATTTATCCAGTTCAGGTGGTGAACATTACTATCTGACTTGCAACTGTATTTAATGTGTAATTTCCACACGTGCAAAAAAACTCCCCAGTTTTTAGAACTAATGAATATTTTCTTCAAATCTAGTGAAACTTACAAATGTCTTTGGAAAGGGTTAAAATAGTTCAGTGGGAGAAATTTAAAATCATTTTCTTAAATACTGAAAATTATAACATGTTTTCATGCACAGTCTGAATTATTGATGACTTTTCTCACTTGCCACCAAACCTCAGAAATATGGAACAGAAGGGTAAATGTTCAGTTCTAAACAAATAGGAAGGGAGAATTTGTCTCAGCATTTCCATGTGCATCTTATTTGATTATACATGCAGTATTTTAAATGCAGTCCTTCCTTTTAATGTTATGGGTTGTCCTAGAAATAAAAGATGTAAACAAAGACTTCTTTCCATACAGGAAAAAGAGCTGAAGAAAAATGCTGAGGTTTGCTGTCACCTTCCTTGCTGTCATAACAACAACCACCTGCCAAAAATATGGATGTCTAGAAGGAGACACCCAAAAACTGAAGCCAAGTCCTGAGCCAAGTATGCAAGAGTGCACTCTCTACTCTAAATGTAAGAGAGGTTTTATTTTTTCCAATTATGTCAAGAAATACAGCATTGTACACATTAATTGTTTTGGCTGTTCCCCTAATTTCTCAAAAATATATAAGATGCAGTATGCATTGTATTGGAAAAATCACCTTCATTGGCATTTTGCTGCATGCAAACCAAGAGTAAGATTCTGGGTCTTAACAAAGTCAGCTGTAAAACTCTCATTGACTTCATTTATTTTCTTTTCAAAATTCTGATGCAGTTTGCCTTTCTTGTAGTTCCATCTGCTTACAAATGTTCACAGCAAAGATTATTTTGCTTTATTGTAATTAAATACAAAAATTAATTGTAGCAGACGCCAAATGGGAAAATCTGAAATGAAAATTCTATTGTAAGCAAAATACAGTACTTATTAAAATTCTTCAACACTTTTTTTTTTAATGTTTGGTAGTTTTTAAAGTCAGTATCCCTCAGGATGTGGCGTCTGGCAGAATACTGGTAAAATTCTTGGGACTCTCTGGGCACAGCTTGGCAAAGCATTGTTTATGCCAGTCCACCTCTCCTGGCATTTACACTGCCACTTTCACACCCAAAATTATTAGAGCTTGAGTACATCTTCTAATTACTACTAAGAGACTTTATCATATTATGGCTTAAACCAGATTCCTCTTACAATTTGTGTCTTCCAAATACAGCATTAAAAAGGAACACTTATTGCAGGATCTTTGTTTTATTCCCCACAGCTTCCTGTTGCTATGCAGACTTCACAGAGCAATTGGCTCATTCCCCAGTAATTAAAGTAAGCAACAGCTACTGGAACAGATGTGGGCAGCTCAGTAAATCGTAAGTCAGCTTTGATGTTTTCTGGGTCCTGCTTCCCCAGATCTGGGCTGCTGATGGACATTGTCACCCTAGAGATTATTCCACTCACCTCTTTTTCTCTACACCTGACCAACCTCTGACTCTTGTCCTCTCACATAAACCCACAAATCCCTATGTCCACACTATTTCTGTCATTTTTTCAAGACAATGTTATGGTTTTTTTTCAAATTTGCTTTCAGTACAGAACCAGGTCTAGCAATGCAAACCAGTCTTAAACCCAGTAGGTAAGAACCACTCTGTACCTCTGTAGCTCTCCAACCACCAGTGAGAGTGATCTGTGATGAACAGAGACCAGGCTTCTTCCTTTGTTTAGAAAGCATATCAACTAAATTATTAAATCTCACCTAAAAAAAAAAAAAAAAAGAAAAAAAAAAGCACAGGAGTCTAGAAATTAAACGGCCAAAAATTTAGAATAAAAATTCTTGTAGTCCTGTGGGTTTTGTAACCATGAAAAATATCTCCTTAATTAAGATTTTTAGTACTCTGTTAGATGCTAAATCTGTGAAACATGTCAAGTTATAGAAATAAAGGGATGGAAGTACAAAACAATTAAGCAAAAACAGATGTGAAAAAGTAACAGCTCTTGCCTGCCACTCCCAGGAGAGCAGCACAGTATGCAATTTTAAGTAACTTCAGCTGGGCTGTGGGAAAAATCTAAAGATTAGTGAAACCATGAGGCTACAGCACAGACAAAATTTTACACTATAGTTTTAAACTCCATTTTATTATTGCCTGGAATGGTTGCTGCCGGGAAAACTCGAGGCCTGAGAAGCTGATGGAAAGCTTACACAAATAGGGCTGAAATATTCATGGAAACATTTGTGCTGTGGCTGGCTGTGCTAGTTGCACGGTCACAGTCTGTACACCATGCCAGAGGAATGAATTTCAAATTTAGGCATTAACAGGGCCCAAGGATGCTTTTCTGTGCTTTTCCCCTCATCCCTGCTATTGCATCCACACCAGAGCAGGCCTAGAAAATGCAGGCTGTAGCCTTGATGCTCATTTGTGGCTGTTCTCACCCACCACAGCTGTGAAGATTTCACCAAGAAAATCGAGTGCTTTTACCGGTGTTCTCCAGACGCTGCTCGCTGGATCCATCCCAACAACACTGCTGCTATTCAGGCTGTGCCATTGTGTCAAAGCTTCTGTGATGACTGGTAGGTTCAGCTTTTTAAAAGGATTTTTATTTGGTTTTAACATGCCTGTGGTTCAGTGGTGTTTGCACCACCTTTTCTCTTGTTCTGCTTCTGAATTTCTCTGCTTTTCCTTCTGCTAAGCTACTGCCCCCAAAATAATTCACAGCACAGGCTGTGACTGCAGGATGGGGACACTAAGATGAGTTTAGTGACTCAGGAACAGCACTGCCCTGCTCTGGGGGAGGATGCAGTGCACTGGTATCAGACAGAGAAGCTCTTGCCATGCTGACAGGCAATTAGCATTTCCAATCTGAATACTTGATCATTACATGATACATTTGTTTTGTATGTATAAAATGCAGCACAAAATCAGAAAGACATCAACTCGTGGGATTTCAACTAATTATTGTAACAAATTAGCTTCATTCCTTAATTTTTCACCCTTGACCTTATCCCTTCTATCATCACACTTTCTAAAATCTCTTCTAAAAGCCTGAATATTAGAGACAATTGCAGCCAACTAGTGCTGAAATTATTAACAGCAATGAGCAGCATAATAGCATTGAATTTTGTTTCCCCAATCACAGTATCAGAGAATCACATTATTTTTTGAGTGCAAGGCACGTGGTGGAACAGCACGCATCTGTCCTTAGTGTTGGGGCAGGAGAATTATATCCATGTAGGGTACTGAGATTTTTCCACTGGTACTTATCCAGCATATATCTCTCCCTCCCTCTCTCTCTCCTTTCTCTCGCTGTTTTGTGATGTTGGATCTTAAAAACATCACCATGGGATACATAAACTCAGTCAGCACCTTATGAAGGTTGTGTCCAGTCACTGGAGGAACTTGTCTGGATGTGTGTGTGAAGCACAAACACCACAGGCTCTGTTCACACTATAGGATTGTAAGTGCTAGCTTTCCATGGAAATAATGGACTGTGAATATCTGGATTCCTTAGGCCACTCTGAAAATCATGGAAAGATTACAAAAGAGCTTTTCTTAAAGTATAGAAAATACAGAACACGAGCATGGGAGGGTTCTCTTGTGCTGCTCTCTGCCCTGCTTCTCTGGGCTTACACAACATGAATATTATTGACACGTGGATCCATTTCCATTCCCTCCAAGGGCAAAGTCATGCATGCAGTGCAGAATTTTGGTAGGATTTGTCTGCAAATATATCTCCATTGCTTCGTGCCAGTGAAGGAAACAAGAAGCATAGCTTGGATTTGTAATGGAAGCAAGTGAGAAAGGCTGATGTATTTAATAGATTTCCTAGAGGTTTCTCTAGCAATAGAATTTTATTTCTGTGTCAGGAAACTACATGTACCTCAGGAACAAATTTGTCATGTGCAGTTTTCCTTGCTAAGTTTTTTGTAATCTTCTAAACTGAATCCAGATTATTTGCCTCCTTGAAGATTAAGACCGAGACCTTGAATTTCCCTCAGTGACCTCCTTGAAGATAAAGACTGAGACCTCAGTGCTCTGAATCTTAAAGCTCAGAACCAATTACCAAATACTGTATTTGGATAGAAAAGCACTGGCGTTTCCAGTGAGCTCTAGAATAGATCTAACAAAATTATAGAATACCAGTATCTAAACCAAATGTGTCCCAAAACAAATAACACAAAAAGTCTTTACTAAACTGTTATAACAAATGAAAGTGTGCTGTAAGTTTAGTTTGCATCTATGGACTAGTTTAAGACAGCTTTAGTGTATATGAGATTTATACTACAGTGTAGATCATGGGTCAATATTACATTGGAAAATCCTCAGTCTTCCCTGGGCACTGCCAGAGCCTGCAGGTGAACAGCACTTTTAACTTTTGCTGCTGGCAAGTGAAATGGTGGGGTGATTGAGAGCTGTGCCCAGGAACACTGACCCTTTTCCAGGATAGAGTCTCCTGGCAGAGAGAGGATGTGCTCCAAACAAGTCCTGAGCAGTGATGTATTGCTCCTTTTGGCGTCACAGATGCCTGGCCTGAATCAGAAATGTACTGATGGCCCATTGCCCTGCATGCTGCTCTGTGTGCCTGCCTAATGCCAGTGTCAACCCCATTCCCTCAGCCTGCCCAAGGCCTCAGGCTAGAAAAGAGCCTGGACAGAATTCCCACTCTTCCTGGTGATTGAAAGCAACATTTTTTCATGTTCTATTCACTGAAGTCCCTTTAGCACTGCTGGTGATGTGACCTACTTTCTCTGCATACTGTGAGTGTGCCTGCTGCATGCTGTATGTCTTTGTGGCCAGAAATGTGCAGGGTATTCTGAATGAGCAGTGACTTCATTTAAAAGAAATTCATCGGAGTAGCTTGGGGCCTTCCTTTTCTTTCTATTGTTTTAGGATTCCTTGCTCTCACTAGTCCTTAAAGTATTGCTTTTGAAAGAGCTCAGAGCTCTTTCACCTGTGAAAGGGGCCTGCGTCCTAAAAAGAGAAAGAGCTAATTATAAAAAATACAGAGGAAAAAGGCTTTACAATAAAAATATTCTGCTCAAGGTACATAGAGAACAAGTATGTTCAGGGAGGATATTTTAAGTACTTATGTTTCTTACATTTAGTTAATGTTTGAAGAAACAGCTTATGGGTTTCTAGACTGCAGAAATTAGACTTTTCACAAATCATAACTTTTCATAAACTTGACTTCATAATTACTTCCATTGGGATAAAGAAAAACTCCTAACAATGGAATTATGCCTTGTCACCTTATAGAAGAAATCAGTCAGGTAATAATTGTGATTAGGAAACATTTCATCTGACAAGTCAATAAACAGTGGTGAATAAAAATATAAACACTTGCATTAATATGCATACCATGAATATTAATTTCTCAAATTTTAGCCTCTATTTCCAGCAGAGCAGATTCAGGGACGACCCCATTGAGAGTACATGTCTCCTGAATTGTTTACCTCAGATCCTGGTTACCTTCCATCTGTTATTGCTCTTTCTCCCTTCAAAAAGCCCAGAAAACCAGAGTGAAGATCCTGCAGATAAGCATCTTCTGATCTTCCTGCATTTGCAAATCTACTGCAATGTCCAGTTCTCGTTGTGCTCGTGACCACATGACAACCCACATATTTCATTTTGAAATGGAAGGCTGCAGCCCTCGTGATATCCAAACAGTTTTGAAACATGGCCCTGAAGATTAAAAATGACAAACAGAAAATCTATCCAAAGGCACTAATTACAAATACCATGCCAAATGTTAACTTTCTGGAAGCTGTGCCTCATTGTTTTGACACTCTTGGTTATTGGTATGAATAGTCCTACAAGCCAAAGAGACTAAATTTAAGTAGATGTTAACTGATTTGCAGAAAATAGTCCTTCAGAAAGGTAAGAGCCAAAAAGTACTACATAAAAGAGAAGTGGAAGGAAGGAAATTATGTAATGATAAGCCATTAGATCTCTCACCAAATCAACCAGCCAGAACTCTACTCATTCCAGGCCATTTATAGGTTTTCTTCTACATTGCTACTTAGAAATTAACTTAAAATTTAAGATTTTAGACCTATACCCTACAGGACTCTTCTTTCCTTTTTTTTTCACCTTCTTGACAGCCTATTAGTTTCCATTATTTTGGTTTTTGTGGAATTTCCTTATTTCAGTGCACATTCCTCATAGCAACCCCCCTGCCTGGGAAACAACATTCTTTTTGTCCCATATTAATTCATAAATACAAACTTTCCCCACATCTCCTCCAAGTGACAGTTCACTCTTAGCCCACCTATGCTCTGTTATGATACAGAACAGCCACATTAATGAAACCCCTTCCCTCCCTCCCAGGATTTCCTCCACTCACTAACATCAAATAACCAAGCAGAAAATACCCACAACATGAGCCCTTTGCTCAGTCTGCCAGCACTAATGGTAGTGAGTGAACTGTTTAGTTTGCACAGGAATTCAGGTTTCCCTGGGCAGCTCAGAGTTTATGAACATGTCAAGCTGAGATAAATGTGCACGTTGCTTGAAGATCTGTTGCTAAGCTGCACTGTAATCACACCCTGTTACTAACAGAACCCCTGGCCACCTCTTTGAGTTGAATCTGAGTCCAATGAAAAAGGTGAGAGAAGTAACTTTATCTTCCATGAAGGTATGAAGCCTGCAAAGATGATTCCACATGTGTTCGGAACTGGCTGACGGACTGGGAGTGGGATGAAAGTGGAGAGAATCACTGTAAGAATAAATGTATTCCATACAGTGAGGTAAGAAAACCTGATCACCTGGAACAGAAAATATGGCATTAGGAGTTGGGTTTTTTCCCTGAATATATAGGAGTAAAATGCCATTGGTGAACGATTTTTACTTCAGTGGTTTCAAGCCATTCCTTCATCAGACTTTTTAAGGACACAATTTTTTAAACATTCATTTTTATGTACAGCACTCACTCTAGGTAGAAATACATTTAATTAATCACTATTCATTCCACTTGTGAAACAAAAGTGCAAGAAACACTGATATTTTAACCCAGTGGGATTTAGAAAGTAAAAGATAAATGAACCTTGTTCATACAGAGACACTTAGATGCATTTCATAACGTTCCTTACACAATACGGGGCTCTACACATCCCTGTCTTTTTTAATTGGAGTGTAAATTGCCAAACCACTGAGGAATTTTTAAGGCTTTCTTGCCCTGTTCTCTATTTCACCTTGTCTTTCTCCATCCCATCTTTCTGAGAATGTTTAATGGTTGGGATAAGTAATTTTATGAGCTAAAGGGTATAAAATGAGAAATTACAAGATTTACAGGAGCAAGGTTGCCTGGAACCAGAGTCAGGTAGGATTTTTCTAGCGACTCAAGTAAATTTAGCACCAGAGTGATATAATACAGTTCAAAAGTGTATTTGAATATTTTTAATAGTTGAACTTCACTGAGTCCATGAAAAACTGCTCAAATTGAAGAAGTAAACAACATTTAGGTGAAGTGCTTAGGGACTGGTAGTAAAGCTTTGCAGATTCATTATTTTGAATTCAATTCAAGTGCACATACTTCCAGAAGTCGGTTCAGCAAGTGATACAAGTGGAAGACACAGTCCACTTAGTGCTGGATTGCTGTCTGCCTTGCAAAAGTGACACTAATCAGCAGATTCAGGAAGGTGGCCAAAAACAAATGGGCTGTGGAAACTTACAGCTTAGTTTCCCAGATGTGCTAAATCATCAGGAGTTCCAGATGAAGTGAAAAACAAAATTATAATCTCCATAAATAATCTCCAGTTTCTGTTCAAACTGTCCCTTTTTCAGAGATAGGAGCTTTTAACCTTGAGTTCCCTTGCACTTATTTCTTAAAGAAAATATACCATCTGCAGGGAAAAGCATGCAGCAAATTCCAAGGTCTTATCACTTGCAGCCAGGCACAGCTATTCCTCAACTAAATTGAACCACACCCTAAACTACCCATGTTTTTCACCAGAAATAGTCTTGCATGGTAAGTAAGCATAAAGATGAAATTTCTGCAGAGAAATTAAAACCCACACATTTCCCATACGAAAACTAGATGATATACAAACACTTGGTTTGGACTCAGCTCATGGAAGGGTTCTCACAGACACACAGCACTGGAGACAGGTTTTTCACACAGAGGAACAATCAGCAGTTCTACATGTGATTTATGCAAGTGGTTCTAAAACCCATTTGGGACAGCTGCTGGATAAAGAACGAATGCTGAATATTAAGGATGCACAACTGACCATGGCCAGCTTTAGCCTTGTGGTTATTCTCCCAGCTGGGTGATTCCCAAGCAATGTAAATGCACAGCCTAGGACATTTTCCAAGAGGCTAAAGAGTCAGAATCATCTGCAGGAATTTAGGGATCTGTTGGAGACACAGGCTCTGTGCTCCATGTGTTTGCTGCAGCATTATGATCTTTAGGCAGAATTAGGAGGAAGGTCAAAATAAAATTACCGATTTAGCAAGTAGAAAAGCACAAACACATTACAGAAGCTGTGGACACAAGTATAGGGTGTATACATGTCTCTTGCATAAAGACCTAAACAAACCCATGTGACAGGCTTTAATACTCTCTGGAATGATTAGCCAAAAGCAGGTAGAAATTCAGAACTGCATAGGAGCTGGAAGAAAATATCTAATGCTACTTAAAATCACAGGTATAGTGGGAAAGAGCTAAGATCAGCTTGTCCTGAGAACACAAGGAAAGAACTAGATGGAGGAGCTTTCCTTTTCTGACCCTGCTCCCAATGCACCATCCAAACTCCACACTCCTTCTCCAGCACCTGCAGCATCCATGGTGCAAGCCCTGGCTAGAGATGAAAAGCTGTTTTACAGACTACAGAATCTTTGAGGCTATTTGAAATGGACTTGGCATTATTCATAAAGCAAAAAGTCAACACAAGTTTTGCACATGGGGACAAAGAAAAGAACTTGTCAAAAATACCTGGAGCAGAAGAAATACTACATATACCAAATTTTAAATCTATAATTTATTTTTTCTCTTTATTTTTTTTTTTTTTTGCACACAGAGCTGCGTCCATGCAAAACTATCCCAGTATAAAGACAGGGCACCACCCTGAGATTCACAGTGATAAATGTTTGGATGACCTGGTAATGGTGGTAAACCAGCAGAACATCCAGGAATTACAGCAGCAAGATAAACACTGTAGGAATCAGCATCATGGACAAAGACTACTTGTACTATTACAGATAAAGAGAGATGCTAGGGACATGGGCAAGGTGAATCAGTCAGCAACAGAGCCCAGTGGTGCTGCTTCCTGGCCCACAGTTTCACTTACCAAAACTCCTTAATTTCCAAGGTTTCTACTCCTGCCACCACTCCCATCCCTAATCCCATTCCTAGCTTTGCTTCTCAGAGTACCTGAAGTTTCCTTTTCAGAAACAGAAAAGATTGAACTTCAACCACAAACACATGGTACAAATGCAGGCAAGATAAAGTGTACACACTGCCTGCTTTGTGTCTGGACATAACTATTAAGCTAATATTCTTTACACAATTAAGCTGGGCAGGCAGAAGGTTGTCACAATGTGAGCTCAGCAAACAAGCAGTATCTTTGTTGTGTGGTTGACAGGTCCTATGACACAGGACCTACAAAATGCAATAGTACCACGAACAGAACAGCTTCACTTGATAAGGGTACAAGAAGCTGCAATTTGCAGTTTCTTGAGCCAGAAAGGCCATTGCCGCACTGGAAAAAGCACTTTGGAAGCTTGACAAAAACTTCCTTTCTTCAAGCAGTTGCTAAATCATGTCTCTTTTTGCCTGTGAGGTCCTGCCCGGCCATGAAGCACATTGCAGCAGGCACAATGAGATCCCTGGAGCTGGGACTCCACGGGCCTGTAAATAAAAAGATTCCCATATTCAAAGCACTGTCTGGCACTTCCAGCACTGCTCAGATTTCAAGGCATGTCAGAATGTCCTGACATGCTACAAGTTGTAAAGGCTCTCACACACAGCTTTACGTGTCAGCCCCAGGGTGGAAACAAAGGGCAGCTGTTGATCCCTGAATTTTGTGTAACCACTTGCTCTCAAAACAGACAAATTACATTTGCCAGTTGTGGGACTGGGTAGCATTTTCAGACATCTCAGAAGAGATGAAGCATAGCACACAACAAGGCAGTGAATGACTCCAGGCAATGTTTTTATGAACTGGTCTTATAACCAACTTTTAAAAATGGTAAATGTTTATCGATTTGATACAAACTGATGTTAATGCAATTCTATTTAAATGTAATGAAGGCATTTCTTATTTGACACCCAGATGTACACAAATGGGACCGACATGTGCCAGAGTATGTGGGGAGAGTCATTTAAGGTGAGCGAATCCTCCTGCCTCTGCTTGCAAATGAACAAGAAGGACTCGATTGCAATCAAATATCTCCGCTCCAAAAGCTCCAGCTCAGAGGAAAACTCCAGCAGCAGCAGCAGCAGCAGCAGTGAGGAGCAGGCCTGCCAAAGTAAAGTCCTGAAGTTTGAGAAACTAAAGCAGAAGCAAAAGGAAGGTGAACAGAGCAGATAAATGCTGGTGGATGTATGTCAGGACAAGAGAAATCAGCGTGCAGGCTGGGCTTGGGGCATCATGCCAGCTTTATTCCTTCCTTTCCGGAACATAATAAATCAATGGCTGCTTCTATTAATCTTTCTCTGATGTTTTTGCATCACAAAGCTCCAGACAGGCTAGCACAGGTGTAAAATTGTGACTTGAACAGCTACAAGCCTGAAGGAAACATCTAGGGGTTGACTTTCAAAGAGGAGAGGCACAGGCAGCCCCTGCTGACTTAAGGTGGAACAGTGGGAACTGGAGAGCTCTAGCAAGTCATGCCTGCCACTAATACATCAAATCTTCAACCCAAACATTTCATTAGCACGGGCACACAGCACTCCTGTCACAAGTTCCTCTGTGCCTGGGTCTGCTCAGGTAAAGAAGAAATCTTCAGGCAGAAGCAGGTCAGGAAGCCTGGCTACTCACCACTGAAAATGTATTTATTTTGAATCTTAAAAACAGGGCTTTATGGTGTACTATATAAATCCCTGGATCCAAATATTGTCAGTACACAGCCTGCACAGTCTGTTGCACAGGGCTTTTACCTTAAGCAAAGCAGTAGAAAAGTCTCCTACAATATCAGTTCAAAGCATCATTTGGAGTGAAATTATTCCCACTGAATTATTCCAAACATAATGGTCTCTGAGAAACCCAAGTGTCAGAGACAGCTTCAGTCAGTTTTCTCCCCTCAGTAATTCTGTGTCCCAGCATCACTGTTACAGTCAAACTAAAAACAAAATCTGCACAGTCTCAGAGGGATGTGTCAGATAAAGATGAATGAAATCTTGATTTCAGTCATGCATCCATGCTTCCTCTGACATCACTGCAGAGTGGACAGGTCTGTGCCATTCTGTACAGCTTTTTCCAATGCCATCACACAAAAACCATGAGAATGGTTGAAATTGGGGTCCACATTATCCAACTGAAAATCAGCATCATCTCGGTGCTTCCAAAGGATCTGGTTGCCTTACAGCATTTGAGGATCTGTTCCACAGTTAAAACAATGACTTGGCACATCCTGTTTAACTGGGAGAATCTTAAAAATCTAACACACTTTCTTCACTGAGCTGTTTATTTATTGGAATGGTTTCACACAGCTGCAATAGTAATGCTAAACCCATTAGGTCATGCTCTGCTTCCAACCAGCTTCTCAGTACACTTAACAATGGACTAATTCCTACCAGCATTGAATTGTTTCAGAATGATACTTTGCCACGTCTGTGTTTTGTGCTAACTCAATTTGTCAGTTCTACTGTTGGAAAAGAACAAGAATTTAGTCTCCTGTAAAGCTCTAACAGCCCTGTTCTCCTATTTCAGTAACTCTCTTCTTTTCTGTCCTTAATTGCACCTGAGTCAGAGCAGAAAATTTTATTTTGCTATGCTCACATTTCAATAATTAACTATCCCCTCTCACTGCCATAACACCAACTTTTTCTGTATCACTATGGATAAACATTTTCTTCATGTTTTTTGTTTCCCTTTGTTCTGACTGAATTACTCTTGAAACCACTCTCAACAAACAACTCCTCCATGCCGAGTTTCAGGATGACCCATAAGACTGGTTAATGCATGCTTTTGAAGAACACTACAAGATAAAAGACCAAGAAAGACAATTTTGCTCCTGTTCATAACATTTCCACTGGCTCATGGTGCACCCTAAGCAAACCATTTAACTCTTTTGTTATAATTATGCAGATAATACTTTTGCAGAGCTACCATATTTCCTCTAGGACAAAAATTCAAGAACTTCTCAGTTGTCCCTATGGGACAGTTTTTTCCACTCTGCAGCTCCCTGGTCCCAGAGGTGTGAACAGTAATCTAGGCTCATTGCTTTGCACTTGCTTGTGTTACAAAAACTTCACATAAATAGGCCAGTCTACTTAAGCCACTGTTTGTTCAGTTGCTTTATATACACAGTAATTTACACCCTAAACAACCTTTGTGATATTTAGGAATGCTATCAGTGGATATTTTACAGAAAGACTGGGATATTTCAGGTAAAGCAAAATGAAAAACAACACAAACAGCTAAAAAACAAACCACAGCAATACACTGTGAAGATAATCAGGGAGAAGAAAGATCCAAGTTGCTGGTGACTGATTAGGAAGGTCTCTGTGCATCACAGCCAAAAGCACATGTCCTGCCTCTGGAGCCACAGTGGCCCAGACCACTAAAATGCCTCTGTATTTAGTGACATTATTAGTGTTAGTATTTAGTGACATCAGACTTGACTAAAATCTTTGTCAAAATGTCACAGTTCCAGTCAAATGCTTTGGGAAATAGGTTGGGAAATATGTTCTTACACCAATCTGAGGAAACAGATTTAAAACCCTTATCAATAAATTAAACTGGACTTATCAATAAGATAAAAATTAAAATTATTGCCAATTATTGACTTATTTACAATCTGGCTAAGAATCAACTTCTGTACTGTGCTTCTTGGGCCTGATGTCATGTTAACCAGCTAAGCTGGGTCATTCTGATTGCTCTGTTTATTTTATTTTCTTTCCTTAAACATTGGCAGAATACTGTGAGTCTTCTGAAATTTCACTGACACGTCAGGATTTCTTACAAATGAGACCTCTCATGACAGAGCTGTATGAGTTCTCTAGTATTTATGTTATCTTAGTCTTCTGCTTTAAAATTATGAATATTACTTATGATGATGAACCTCATCATTCATGACTTGCAGACTAGAAAGGATTCCATCATCCTTCTGTAAAACAAATGCTTCATCCAGCATATCTTTCAATATTTTTTCATCATTTTTCAGTATTTTTTCAGTATTATTAACAAAACTTGCCCACTGTTCCTTGTGCCATTGCAAGGCCACAATTTCCTGTAGTGCTCTAGAGTCCTCATTCTATTTTTATGGTTCATAAATCTCCACGGATATTGATTGCCATAGAGTCTTCCTTTTTAAAAAATAATAAACATCAGTGATCATTTTCAAATTCCTTTACATTTTTCATGAGCAAGTTTCAGTCAAAACATTTTATAAATATTCATTACTCCTCAAAATATATCTGAGAGGAAAATAAGAAGTGAGAAGCAAACTCTGTCAGTGGGAGAGTAAAAAAGAGACTTATCTGATCACTGCACTATTGCAGAACTAGGACTAGTACAGACAAGTTCTGTTGCAGAGTCTTTTTTCACATTGCAAATGGAGCTGCTCTTTGTAAGATAAGCCTCAGAAAAAGTTATTATGTTAAATTATTAAGCAAAAATTATAGAATCACAGAATTGTCCAGGTTTGAAAAGACCTTCAAGATCATTAAGTCAGATGCTCCAGGCTTTTATGAAATAAATTAGTGCAAGAAGCCTGAGCATCCAAAACCCAAAACAAATCGTTAGACAATGCATTTCCATGGACCTTGAAGGATAATGAAATTTTACCAAAAAAACCCATTGCACTATGTAAGACAAATAATGTCAAACAGGCTAATTTGCCTTGCTGAGAGACAACCAGCCCAAAGAGAAAAAGAAAGCTATCAATTAGATCTGACTTTTTAAGATTTTGATATTGATATAATATTCTGATAAGCAACTGGAGAAAACCAAAATCACCATAATACTCGCTTAAAAATATATAAAAATATTACAATGAGCATGTTGTTAAAACCAAACAGATCTTCTGTTAATACTCCCTAAGAATCTGTTCTGATCCAGTCAACCCTTGTTTTGTTAAACAGTGAAGTAGAGATTTTGCAAGCACTTTGAAGGACGAGATTAGAATAAAAATGATCTTTCTATCCAAAGAACTAGATCGAGCCTCCAAAGCTAAAATTCTAAAAAGGGAGATGAAAAATGCTTGCAGTGAGGAAAGATAAATCATTGGAAAAAATTATCCAGGAAAATACACGGCAAAGCAACAGCAGAGCAGCCAAGGAGCTGGGATGTGTAGTGGCAACCAAGGCCATTTACAGCTGAAATGTTCACTGTGGAAGAAAGTTTCATCTTTTAAGGCTTCAGTGTGTGCAGAAGTCCTGACTCACCAAGCAAGCAGATTCAGGACCTACAGACATCTTAGCAGCAGTTCCTCAGAGCTGGTGACGTTTTTCACATTCCACTGAGGCTGCTGCTTCTGGAGTGACCCCAGTGCATCACACAGGCTGAGGAATGTGGTGGGGATCAGGCAGAATTTAACTCCATCCATCTTCCCAATGAAATCAGCTCAGCAGCTCTGTCAGCACCAGTGCCATATGTTCTAGGAGAACAAACATACTCTTGGTGTATATCTAATGGCTATATCATTTAAAAGGAGTGAAATCAGCTGAATTTATGCACATTTTCTGGTTATTTTCCTTCCTTTTTTTCTGTTCCAAAGATTTGCATAACTTAGAGTTATTTCCAAAAATGCCACGTGCTTCGGACAGCTCATGTCTATTGTATGTTTGTTCTACTTTATTATCCAAGGAAACCCTGAGATTTAGACAAGAAGAGTTAAGTAAAGATTTCAAAAAGCATTAAGGTTTGGATTACAATTTGAAATATTGCCAAACTTTACTAACGGCAAGACTGAATTTCCCCATGCCTGAAGACTGATAATTCTCACGCACAACTCATTTTTCCTTTCAGCAAAAAAAACCCAAAAACCTGCACCTTTGATACAGTCATCTGAAAGAGCAGATCTATTTCAGTGTGAAGCTGCAGGTCAGCTTCAGACTACAGTGAAAAAAGACCCAAGCTATGAAATCAATTATCTGCTTCAAAAAAGTGTGAGGACACAGGTAGGATCAGACCTCAATAATCTGGCAGCTTTCAACATCTCCAAGACAAAGTTGCAGCGATTCCATACTACTGAGATTTATCTTCACAGAGAAGTGAGGGAGGAAAGTTTCTCTCCTAAAAGTGTGTCTTTTCTGCCTCTGTTTTGATCACCAACTGCTGTCCAAGTCCCAGTATTCTTTTGGCCTCCTTGCTTGGAAATGCAGTGAGGTCTCTGTAGAGCTCACCTTGGTTCCCCTCTCAGACAGCTGTGACTAATTCAATGTTCAAGCTCTTGAGTCAATTCTCTCATTAGATCACTTTCCTTCTTCACGGAATGATTATTCCCACGGGACAAATGAGGAAGACTGAAACAATATTGTGCTGGTATCTGACACACTGCATCCAGGATGTTTATATTAAATCAAATTGCCTGGAATTGATCCAGATCTATGGCTTAAACACAAGAATCTTCTAAGTGCTGGGGAACTGTAGCCATGCATGTTGCACAACATTCCCTGTTTCTCTGGAATTCCTCCAAACTTCCTGCTAGGTAAGTGTACCTAGAACACAAACCTCTCTACACAAGTAGGTCAGGTGAGACAATCCTTTCATTGCTAGGGCGTACTTTAGGACTGAAAAAGGGTTTTTCTCCTTGTTTTATTATTTTTTATCACACATCAATCCCTTTTCCAGCCAATGCTACTGTGAAGGTAAAGCTGGAGCACACAGCAGTGAAATATTGCCAGTGCTCCTGAAATCACAAACCATTATCTGTACATTAGTCACTAGGAGTGTCACATTTCCTCTGAAGGGTCCTGTGACTCAGGGGTGCTCCCCAAAAAAAGTTCTCTGCTTTTGCTGCCTGGCTCCCCAGAGAATGGCTGCTCACTGGAGGGGGCATTTCAAAATAGACAAAAAAAAGTTCAGGAGAGGAGAGGAGAGGAGAGGAGAGGAGAGGAGAGGAGAGGAGAGGAGAGGAGAGGAGAGGAGAGGAGAGGAGAGGAGAGGAGAGGAGAGGAGAGGAGAGGAGAGGAGAGGCTTTATAGTTTCCCAAGCCATCAACAGTTCAGCTGAGAAATGGACAGAGCCATCATCACCTTGCTGGAAGTGTGAAAACTGAAATATTTTCACACAAGCCCTGTCTGTCTTTGGGGACCTCCCTTGTTCTCTGTGCTTGGGTCAATGTCAGTTCAGACCTCCACCCTAGACACACATACACACATATTCATCAAGATTCATCAACCCTCACAGGAATGAAGGTAATAGCTCTTTGGGCCAGGCCCAAACCTGTCCAGAGAGAGAGTGTTCTCATGCCTAGCTTGAGTCTGGAAAATGTGTTATCTCCCTGTGAAGCACAACCCACTGAGATAGGAAACATCCAGACCCTGAAGGGAAGCTTCTTTATCCACTGAAGCTTATGTATCACGTGAAAGCATAAGCTGACAACAGGTTTATGCAGGTATCTAATTAGAATATAGTGTCTGTAGCTCATTAGAGGCTTTTGGCTGAGTAGAGAAACACAATAAGCAGTTGTGATTATCACCATTGGGGTAATAATGGGGTAAACCAATGCTGTCTTTGAGAAATAGCTTACCAGCAGCCAGGGAGCCTTTTCTCCAGGCTGAGAGTGTCAGGTCCAGCAGCCTGCCTTGTCTTACCAGGGGCTGCACAAAAACATGCACCAACTGTGCATCCACAGACTGCTGATCTGCGTCGTTGCTTTGGGCAGGCAATGGCATCCACAGTAAATGGGACATCTGGGAAAAACCTAAACCTTAACAGAGACAAGGTGTCTTGGAAGTGTAAAAGATGTAGCTTAGTACACTACAGATGCTTGCACTCCTCATGAATTCTTGGTAGTCCTGCAATGTTGGTTTTCCTGGGAGACGTTTGAGTTCAAATCCTCATGGAATTTAGGAAAGTGGAGCAAAAATGGTCGTATCCTACGATGATTTTGTGATCTCCACATCAAAACACAAAAGAAGCTCTCGTCTTTTAGATCCAGTGCATTACAATACAAGTAGCAACCATAGTGAGTTTTCATAACAAAAATTGCAACTGCCTGTACAATTGAAAGGTTATAGTAGAGAGGACAAAGTGCAGAGATGCAGTTTGCAACAGGAAGAGAAGATTTCATACCCATTCAGCTGGGGGAGGAATTAGACCTGGCACATTCTGGTTGCAATTGGAAGAGGTTCCCTATCACACAAGATCCCATGGGATTTGATGTACCTGCAAATAATCAAGGCCTGAGTTTCATGTCTCCTCTGCAATGGGGAATTTTAGCAGCCAAGTATGACAAGGGAGTTTAAGTCAAAATGGTCCCCAAAACTGCAGGTGTAATGCACAGGTTCTGACAAGAAGCAGTCTGGCAGAAATGTACATTCAAAACAATTATCATTCTTTTTAGGTTTTGGGGTGGGTGTTTGGTTGCTTTGGTCTTTTTAAGACTAAGTTCTCTCTACCTATATCGAGTTCAGAGCAAACAAACAAACAAACTTAAATCATGCTGTAAGAGAGGAGAGGTTCAGCATCAGCACAGGCAACACCTTCCAGCCTCGTGGTTTTTTTAATGTTCCAATACGTCACCCGGTTTTATGAATGTTCCAAAACATCTCCCTGTGGTAACAGCGGCACCTGCAGGATCCGGAAAAGCAGCACGGACACCTCCCGCGGCTCCACACACCATCCAGGCATCGGGAAAGGTTTTCCTGGGGAATCTGAGCAGCCATGGGCCTCTGTGAGAGACAGAAAAGCAGAATAGTTTTTTGGGAGACAGGGTGGCATCAGCACATCTGTACAGATGTGGGCAGTGGGACATGTTGAGGAGCACAGGGCATGCCTGTTTTTTGTCACCTGTCCTACATGACAGTCAGCATTCATTTATTTTAAATTGAAGACATTTTTAATTCCTTCACTACAGTGATTTGGTGTTGGTCAATCAAAAGGCCTCCTCATTACACAGTGCAATTTCACACTGTCAAAGGTACTTCCAGGCTTATTCCTGAGAGTCCACAGCATGTTTTGGGAGATTTACAATAGGATGTGGGAGCATTAGCTTCATCCTCTACATGTCCTGTGTGGCCACAGGAGACACTCACTGAGGTGCTGCCCTTTGCTGGGGGCAGAACTACGAACAGCAAAAGCCTTTGGGGCAAAATGAGCTCTCTCAGCAACGCTCTTTTGTGTCCATAAATTTGGCACCATGTGTGAAACCCTAGAGCTGGCCAAGAGTCTAACAGCTGACATCAGCCAGCAAGCCACTGGCATTTAGGAGAATTCTAAGCCTTTTACTCACAGGCCGCTTCCGATGAATAAAATGCCAGCGCGAGAGGGGTCTGGTTTCTTTTACTGATGCATCAAAGAAAGAAAAACCTCGATGCATTTATTAGCTGAGTGTAAAATTTATAGAGTTATTATATCAACATGCATCCAACTGTGTGTGCTTGCAGAAACCTTCTCTCTAGATCTATGTTTTCTATGGGTATTTTTTGAAGGCCAACTTGAAATGTAATTAGAATAAATGTAATTAGAATGCAATGCTGATGAAGAGAGAAACTAACAGCCCCCCGAGGGTTTAATGATTCAGATTCTTTCCAGAAGTACATATAAAAGTTATTACAATGCAATGCAGAATCATGAGAAAAGCCTGAGGGGCCATGACCATTGTAACTGTAGGCAGACGTGTTTTTCTTTCCCAGTCTCACAGTGAATAGATATGGAAGCCTTCCAAGTGGCTCTCTGAATGCTTTTTCCTCTGGCTGGATGTTATGCTCCTGGAACAGTTGTGGAAAACTCGGGACAGATGTTTTTCTCTCAGAATTAGTGCCAGCTCTGCTGGACCCAGTGATTGCATGCGTTTAACTGAGTATGTGATGTTCATCCCCCATCAGTGCTCAGGCATGCTGTGACTCAGGGAATTACACAGACTAAGATGGAAGCACACTGCCTCAGGATCAGTGCTGACCTCAGACACGGTGCTGCTGCAGGACACTGATGAAACATCTGGGCTGGAATGAAGAGGAAAGCCCACAGATGGCATGACACTGCGGACAAAGGGGGTGCTGGGCTGCATCTGCCTGTCACGCTCCTGCAACAGCGGTGGAAAACTCAGGAGGGATGCTTTTCTCTCAGATCAGTGGCAGCTCTGCCAGGCCCGCTGATCACATGTGTTTACCTCAGTATGTGATGCTTATCCCCTCTGTAACACTGGTCTGCTGCCACAGACCCAGGCAGAGTCCTTGCCTCCCATCTCTGCCATTCCCTGGGCTGGTGGCAGCTGCAATTTCTCCCCGACACAGCCATGCTTCTCACAAGCACGGATTGAGGTGGACAGGGATCCAGCTTGCAAGAGCATGACTAGGACTGAGGGACAGAGGTTATGAAGGCAGTGACCAAGTGAATAACCTACTGCAGCACCAGCCACTAACAAGCTCTTTGCAGAGTAAGGAGAAAGCCCAAAGTGGCCAGAGGTTTGTAGGGTCTCTTTACTTTAAAAATGAACATTGAGGTGGTGGAAGATGCCTGGGGAAGGCAATAAGGCAAGACAACATGTCTTACAAGGAGTGGCTGAGGCAGCAGGAGGAGTCTCAAGGAGGCTCAGGGGGAACCTCACTGCTCTCTGGAAGGAGGTTATAGTGAGGTGAAGGGTCAGTGTTTTTTACTGTGCCTGCAGTGAGACAACCAGAGGAAATGGCCTTAAGCTAAGATTTAGATTAGATGTTAGAAAAAAAAATATTCACTATTCGGGTTATCAGGCAATTGAAGATTTTGGAGTCACCACCTCTGGAGGTGTTTAAGAGGCAGGTGGATCTGGCATTGGGTGATGTGGTTCAGCAGTTCAGGGGTTACAGGGCTGGGTGGACCGCTGAAAGGAATAATTTAAAGGTCTCTTCCAACCCTGATGATTCCGTGATTCCTGTGGGGCCTCATGGGGCAGGCAGGCAAGTAGTCAGAGTGGCCAGAACCAGCGCTGCCTTGAGGGCAGGGCGCTCGGCACACAGAGTCCCCGGCACACAGGGTCCCCGGGCACACGCGGAGCCCTCGGAAACCACGGAGCCCCGGGCACACGCGGAGCCCTCAGAAACCACGGAGCCCCGGGCACTCGCGGAGCCCTCACCGCTCCCTCAGCACGCCCCACGGCGGCGCCCGCCCCGGCCCGGCAGCGCCGCCTCAGCGGGAAGCGCGCGCCCCTCGCGCACGCGTCCGGGCGGTGGCAGCCGGGGCGCGTGCGCGGCGCGAGGCCCGCGCCGGGGCTGCCGGTGCCACAGCAGCGATGGCGGCGACTGCCGGGACGAGCAAGAGCGGCTCTGGCTCCAGCTCCAGCTCCAGCTCCATCTCCACTTCCGAGCGGCATGCCCGCCTCCTCCTGGCCCAGATCAACCGGCTGCGCGCCGGGCACAGCTTCTGCGACGTGCGGCTGGAGGTGGGCCCGGAGACGTTCTCCGTGCACCGCCTGGTGCTGGCGGCCAGCAGCCCGTACTTCGCGGCGCTGTTCGCGAGCGGCATGAAGGAGTCCGGGCAGGACGTGGTGCGCATCGCGGGCATGGAGGCGGACACCTTCCACACGCTGCTCGACTTCATCTACACAGGTGAGGGCTGGCGGGGGGGACGAGGGGGGTGCCCGGCGGCCGCAGGCTGGAGCGGGGCCCCGCTGTGGTTTGGTGCCCGCAGGGGTGGTGAGCATCGCGGAGCACAACGTCCAGGAGCTCATCGTCGCCGCGGACATGCTGCAGCTCACCGAGGTGGTGGAGCTCTGCTGCGAGTTCCTCAAGGGCCAGATCGACCCGCTGAATTGCATCGGCCTCTTCCAATTCTCCGAGCAGATCGCCTGTCACGATTTGATGGAGTTCACCGAGAGCTACATCCACGCGCATTTCCTGGAGGTGCAGGGCGGGGAGGAGTTCCTGGCGCTCACCAAGGAGCAGCTCGTCAAGATCCTGCGGAGCGAGGACCTGAGCATCGAGGACGAGTACCAGGTCTTCACGGCAGCGATGCAATGGATTCTGAAGGATGTGGGGAAGAGAAAAAAATACGTCGTAGAAGTACTGGAGCCTGTTCGGTTCCCTCTGCTACCAGCGCAAAGGCTGTTGAAATACATAGAAAGTAAGTGAAAGAAGGAAAGTAGGAATATCAGATGCATGCATGTGAGGAAACCATGTGTTTTTCAGAGTTACTGGGCTTTGATGGACTATTTTTTACATTAATAGCATGATGAGTGAAAATATTTATAGCAATTTTAAAAATAAGCACAGCTTACTTTAAAAACATGCTTTTGAAAACGCCTTATAAAAGTAAGCAACATTGATTTGTCTGCTGTTTTAGAAGTTAGTAATTTTTCTACAACTGAATTGCTTACACTTTGTTACTTTTCACTGTACTTTTTAAAAATTCTGCTCATTTTATTTTTTATTCTTATTCTGCCTGTGTTACTCTTGAAGGTATTCCAGATTTCAGTCTTCGGGTGGCCCTGCAAACTCTATTGAAAGAATATTGTGAAGTCTCGAAGTCTCCCAAAGAGAACAAGCAGTTCAGCAGTTTTCTGCAAGCTTCTAAAGGTCGTCCCCGGAGGAAAGCCAGGAAATACCTTTATGCAGTAGGTTAGAATGTGGCTGTTTGAACCTTACAAAACAAATGAAGTAGTATCTCAGAATGCAGTACTGAAGGAGATACTCGAGGATTTTTTAAAAATCAAAATATATAAAGATAGCAAAACGTTTCATCATGGCTGAGTTACCATGTTAGCTGCTTTGGTTAGAATCGCACAGAAATCCAGCATTCACATTTCTTGTCATTGTGACATGGCATTCAAAGCCCAGATGTGCTGTTCAAAAATAATTTGCCTTGGGTGGAAAGCTGCAAATCAGCAGAGGATTTACCCAGGGTTCACTGCTGGAATGGTTTATGCAAATTCATTGCACATTTTTTTTCTGACGGCTGAAGTTTTCTCTGTCCATGCTACTTTGGTTCATATGATGGGATACTTGAAATTCCAACTTTTCAGCAAAGCTGCAGCTTTATATTGGAAGGGAACATGTTTGTTTCACCCTGTGGGCTGTAGCAGCCGCTTAGAGAGCAAAGGCTGTTGGCTGATCCTTGTATTTTACTGCAAACATGAATTCTAGTATCTGTAGTGTTGTGGAATCAGGTCAGCACAATTTCCATGACCCTCCAACCATTCTTCCTTGTATGCTGGAGAAATGAAGCTACTTGGAAAAATCCCATTCCTTCTACAAGTGACTAATGGCTGTTACTGTAATATTTTTAATAGTTTAGCTACAGGAGCAGGAGGATGAACAGGAAGCTCTTACCTGGCCTTTCTGCTTGCTTTGCAGGTGGGTACACCCGACTGCAGGGAGGACGCTGGAGTGACAGCAGAGCCCTCAGCTGTGTGGAGCGATTTGACACCTTCAGCCACTACTGGACCACAGTGTCCTCGCTCCACCAGGCCCGCAGCGGGCTGGGGGTGGCCGTGGTGGGAGAAATGGTCTATGCCATTGGAGGTAACAGCTGAAATGAGCTTGCTTTCTTACATGAATGCTAGAAAAGTCATGTATGAAGACTTTTGAAATTATTCTTCTTTTAAGGATAATACAGTTTTTAGGTGTAATAACAAAGGAATTGGTTCTGTACTGTCACTGCCTGTTAGGAATCCTGTGCTGGCCAGTTTTTACTAAGCTGCTCTCCCCTCATGGTGTAGCTACTCACAGGTTACCATATAGACGTGTACGGATATACTCAAGAGATGCTGGCTATTCTGTGGGCTTTGTGTACCACCACTAATGGAATTTCTTTTCTCATTTACAGTCTAACAAACACCCATAGCATAAAAGGCAGTAGCATTAGGACAGCCCACTTGTGCACTGCCTGCCTGGAAAGGCTTGTTATGTCTGTTTGCACAAGGATGTGATGAGTAGCTCTACCAGCCCATCACAAAAGAATGCATATGTAGACTGTTTCTGTCACCACAGAGCTCATTCTTTGGTCTTGAAAACCCAGTCAGTTGTGCTGAGGAGCAAAGCGGGCAGCACTGTGGTTGTTTACCTCTCTGACGTTTTCAGTAACATTTCAGGGAAGTGTTGATGAAAGTGCTTGCTAGTGATGATTCAGTTCTGGGTATAAATGAAGCTTCTGCTATGTCGGCCATTTCGCCAAAAGATAAATTCTGTATTCAAATGTTGCCTGTCCTGGGAGAAGTTGAAGAATATTTCCTTATCTGCAGTGCAAAACATTGCATTTCCCCTGACTCTTCTTGCTTTTATTATGCAGGTGAGGACAACTCAATGATTTTTGACTGCACTGAATGTTATGATCCTGTTACTAAGCAATGGACAACTGTGGCTTCCATGAACCATCCCCGTTGTGCACTAGGAGTGTGCACATGCTATGGTGCTATTTATGCTTTGGGTAGGTTGTGGGGTTTTTCTAGCTGAAGTTAAAGATGTTAATTCTTAAAACTTGAAAATTGATTTGATCTTGATGATACAAATTTGCAAACTTAAGCTTTGAAAAACAGCTGTGTCCATAAGTATTATCATATATACTAAATCTCTGTGCATTAGCTATTGTTTAGTTATAACTTATTTCCATTGTAAACTGACAGCATGCTGATTTCAGAATTTATCCTGGAACAGTCCACTGTATGTTTAAAAATGCAGCTAATACACAACTCCATGCCATTAAATTCCTTCCTGTGTTTGCTGTTATTTGCAGGAGGCTGGATTGGAGCAGAGATTGGCAACACAATAGAAAGATTTGATCCTGAAGAGAATAGCTGGGATGTGGTGGGAAGCATGGCTAAGCCCCGTTACTGCTTTGGGTGTTGTGAAATGCAAGGTGAATATTGTGAAGTTTATATCCCTAAACAGTTCCAACGGCCATTGGTTTTTGAAGCTTTATGACTCAATCATGAATTCTTACCTTTGTTTTGTACTGAGCTGTCAGTCACACATTGAGGGGCTTGTGCCTCGCTTGTTTGTTGGTCTAACACTCCATTTTTAATCCTTCAGCATTCAAGGACTATAAAGTTCTCTCTTGTCTTCTGCCTTTTATCCCATGAAGAGTTTTTACATAGCTGCCAGTATGGTTATGCAGCTTGTCTTTTAGAGTTGATTGTTCTTTCTGATAGTGCTTTTATTTATCTTCCATGTTTGGATTTGAGTGTTTTTTGTGACAATCTGAAGACTTGTTAGAGGTTATTTTAAGACAGACATGTCTAAATGCTTGATCAGTAAATGTGCTTGCTAAGTATTTGATCTTGGCCATATCAGCAGCTGCAACTTTCTGAATTCCTTCCCCTGTACTTAATTAATATTTGCTTTCCTCAGAGCTTCTAATGCTCAAGCCTCAAGCTGCTCATGCAAAAGCTTTATGTAGCCAAGGAGGATTTTTCTGTCATTCTTTAACCACCTTAACGTCAGGCTGAAACTTTTGTTGTGGCACTAATTTTCTGTCTGTATGATGAAGCCTAAAAGAGGAGAAACTCTGTTTCTGCAGGTTTGATTTATGTCATTGGTGGCATCAGCAGTGAAGGAGTCGAGCTGCGTTCTGTTGAAGTTTACGACCCCATCTCCAAACGCTGGTCTGAGCTCGCTCCAATGGGCACCCGAAGAGCCTACCTTGGTGTGGCTGCTCTCAACGATTGTATCTATGCTGTGGGAGGCTGGAATGAATCCCAGGATGCACTTGCTAGTGTAGAAAGATACTCATTCGAAGAGGTATGGCAGAGTCCCTTCTTTTCATAAATGCAGATTGCATCCTCTGCATGTAAGATGCTACAGAAGTATGCCACTTCCTTTCTTTAAAAAGAAAAAGCTGGAAATTCCATTTCCTTTTCACTGTTGGCTGGGTATCTCAAGTGAAACAAAGCTTTGGTGATCTCAGGGTCTGTCCTAAGTAATTGTCAGGGTTTAACTGTGCACAGATATTCTGTAGTTTGGTAAATACTTCTTAGGGTTAAGATGAGAGGATAGATTCCCCCTCTGCAATAGAAAGCTCAATAATCTGAATAGAGAGAAAAGTTCTCTAGATTGTTATTGCTCACGTTTTCACAGTGCTCTTTGGAAGAGTAGCTACAGTTAAAAGCAGACCATAATCCCATTTGCCATCTGTTCTGCTTTTCAAATTGAATCTAGCTTTCCTGTTCCCCCACCTCAAACTGTACCATGCTCTATTTTAGAGCGTGACTGCATCTTGCAGTGACTGAAGGTGGTGTGTGCAGACAGTGTGGTATCTCCTCTTTAGAGATTAACACAATTCAGACCCCTTGTGAGTGCTGTTATTCCTGTCTTGATAATCCTCTGGATACTGTACACATAGCAGTGTAAACCTGTGAAGTGCATACATAGTGTTCTTTGTATATGTTTCAGTCTTTAAACTCTAAAAGTCACTGTATCAGATTCAGGGCGTGCCCTAAAGCTGTTTATTGATCTGTCACCTTTTTTCAGGAAAAGTGGGTTGAAGTTGCATCCATGAAGATGCCGAGAGCTGGTGTCTGTGTTGTGGCTGTGAATGGACTTCTCTATGCCTCAGGAGGCCGAGCTCCCAGCCCTGACTTTGCTGCTCCAGTAACCTCTGACTCTGTTGAAGTTTATAACCCTCACATGGACAGCTGGACTGAAATTGCCAACATGATCACCAGCCGCTGCGAAGGAGGCGTAGCTGTGCTGTAAAACACAAAGAAGAAAGCTCATTCAAGGAATGAGGAAATTATATCTCCTCAGATTTCCTGTTTCATTGGCCAGAAACCTCTTTTAACACAGGAGCTTCAGTGGAGAATTAGATCAGAGGGATTTTCCTGAGCAAAAGGAAAAGCCCTTCAAAGTAAATTGGCTTATCCAGTGTGTGTCTCAGGAAGTATTCTGTTAAGAGTAGGAATGCCTCTTAAAACTGGATTAAGCTCATTGAAATAAACGGTGAATTTGCCCTGTAAAAATCTGAAGAAATAATTGCAATGCATCAGAGACATTAATCAGGTTGTTACTGAGCTGGCACTTCAGCCAGACTTGCAATCTGGAAGTGGGTTACTTTCAGGAGCAAGGAGTGAGATCAGATAGGCGATTTGGATGGCATTAGTTCTTTTTCTGGCAGAAAACAAGGAAGAGAAGATAACAGACAGGAAAGACTTGGTGCCTCTACTTATGACCTTGATGCATTTAAGCCTCTTTTCTGTTGCTGGACATTAAATATGAATTGGATCTTTATTTTCTGGCTGCTCCATGAATTTGAATGGTGAGTGGATGAGCATTTCCTATTCTGGAAGGGTGTCCTCACAGTTCTAATAATGCTGTTCCACTTCAGTGCTGGATTTTCTTCTCAGTGGTGTCAGTGATGCCAACAGAGCTCCTTTTTGTGTAAGTTCTGGTGAATTTTAAATGCAAATGCTCTTCATTAGATTGGCTGTTCTGTTTAGGACTGCTCTTAGTATAAAAATACAGGGAGAGGCTTTTGCCCCTGTATTTGTTTTCCCCAGAGTCAAATGTGTTTTTATCCTGTGTGACACATGCTGAGACTTGGCCCTGAATACTGAATACAAATCACATTCCTTCACCTTCACCATGACTTGTATCCTGCCTCATCCAAACTGGAGCCAGTGGAGCTTTTTGTGATAGAATTAGCTGCATTTAGCATTGAAGTGATGATATCAGTGTGCTCTTAAGGAGTTTGTATTTAGCTCAGATACACTTTGTAAAACAACACTACAAAGAGTTTGGAGTTATTTCTAGACTCATTTAATTAACATATTTGAAGTTGCTTTTTGCACACTGTGGCTGCATTTTCAGCACAGCTGTGGATGATTTGGATGGAGTCTGAAGTGAGGCTGCTTGAATTTTGATAGACAGTGTTATTCTGGAACACAAAACCACAACTGGAATGTCACAAAACTGGAAGTATAAGCTTGTTTAAACTGTTTTTCATAATAAAATGCATTTTCAGAACTGACTGGAATGCTCTTGAATAGGTTGCTTTCATATTTTAGTAAGCTATATTACTGCCACTTTCATATTACTCGTCGTTTTTTCTTTTTATTGGAAATCATATTTCCCAGTAGAACCCTAGGGAAAGATTGGTTATAAATTGTGACTGTTTGAGTGGTAGAAGTAACACACTTCTGCACTATAATACTCCGTGTAAAATCACTCAGACTTCTTGGGAGTCTGTCTTACCAGCTCTATTCAGCCCTCTGTGAGACAAAATGAGAGATAATATTTCTTAGTCTTTCTTCTGAATATTTCAGGATCCCCCTTGGAACTATTTGAGAAACAATACCTTAGCTGTATTTTATTACTTTGGGAACTACAGGTTTATTTCTCATCTCTACCTGTAAACTTCCTGGTTTAGTGAAACTTGAGGGAGTCTGCAGTTGTCTGAAGCTACTTCTCCAGGTTTTGTAACTGATTCTGTCAAGTTTGAATGAAACTTTGAAGCTGGTTGATTATCTGGTCTCTGATCCTCAGCACCTCTTTTACCCAATCACAGCAAAGACAGGATTCTTCTCTAGACCCATCTTAAAAGATGCCATGTCTAAGAAGAAATAGAAAAAACATTTTCATTCACAAACTCGACTTTATTTCCTTTATGTTCAGAAAGCTGTGAAATATATTGTTTAATAGGGTTCTTTCATCGTTCAGCATAGAGCAGCTGATATCCATGATTGCTTCTCATGTTGTTTAATACACAAATGTTAACAGATTGCAAAAGGGAGAGGCTGATGTGCATAGCTGCTGTTTCAACATCACACAAGATGGTTCCATCTCCAGGAGTGGCAGGTTTCTTAAACATATGTTCTTTGCAGAATGAACAGGTAACAAATTTTAAGGGACAATATGTGCATGAAGAATAGTGCTTTAATAGAACTGTGAGGATTATCTGGTCCTAAAACCATGTGTAGATGTCATTTTCAGCTTTCTTCCTGCATCTTACACTGTACTTGAATACTTGTGATAAAAAGCTTGTGAGAAATATGCCCACATCCATTTAATAGGGTTCTTGAGGTAGCTGACACAAAAAAGAAAATCCATGTGACTCAGGTTGTATCTTGGATGTGCTAGGAAGAATTGGGTACAGAGAGCATATGCTTGTGCAGCAGTTCCAGTAACAGACCCATCATGGAGGGGTTGCAGGCTGCAAATCCATTGGTACCTGTCCAGATGGATGGATTCTAAGGAGAGGGAAGACAGAAGCCACTTTCAGTGCCA
Source organism: Sialia sialis (assembly GCA_009812075.1). NCBI lineage: Eukaryota > Metazoa > Chordata > Aves > Passeriformes > Turdidae > Sialia > Sialia sialis. The sequence continues at coordinate 15,258,327 of VRYO01002482.1, forward strand.
TTATCTGATCCCTTGGTGCCAGCACTTGAGTTCTTGTGTCATTAACAGTCCTTTAAGTTCGGAGTATGGCAGATCTTCATGGCTGTATCGCAGTTTCCTTTGCCAGGCAGCCCTAAAATCCAAACAACACCTAGGAACAGCTGGCCCAAATAGCCTTTTTAATTTCAGTAAGCCTGAGCAGGAATTTGACCTTCCATCTCCTGTGGAACCTTGTCAGTGATACAAAGCTCCCCCTTCAGCTATTTTCCACTCCAGCACAGCAGCTGAATGACACATTTCAAAAAACCTCACCTGTCCTTCCTTACCTGACACTGCACTATTTCCTCACACAGCATCCCTGGAAGAGTCCAGGCTGGATGGGGCTTTGAGCAACCTGATCTAGTGGAAGGTGTTCCTGTGTACTGCAGGAGATTGGAACGAGATGATCTTGAAGGCCCCTTCCAACCCAAACCACTCTGTGATTTTTCAGCATCTTCTCTCTTGTTCCACAACACAGCAACTGAGTAGAATGTGCTTTTGTTTAATTCTCTGCTGCTTCTTTAAACACCAAACTAGAACAGCTTTCACCTTGTTACTATTGCTTTCCCCACTTCAGGACATGATCACACATTACAGTCAAGCCAGATGCTGTCATAGTTCAGCACAGAGCAATTCATACCCGTGTAATTTTGAATCTGCATTCTAAATTCCTAGAGCAACAACATCTCATTCAGGAGTTATTCTTTGTTCTACAGAAAAGAACAGACGAGCTTGCCTTGGAAGTAATTGCTATGTACAATCCTTCCCTCCTGAACTAGCTTCAAAATCAGTTGGAAAATCATTTTGCTTCAAGAATAAGCATCTTGATCCCTGCCATCATATGACAAATCAGTCTTTGCTTCTCCTGGAACTCCATACAAATACCTAATTGGCAGATAACAGCTTTTCCTTATTGATTTATTTATTTGTGTTCTGCCATATTTTTCTGTCATCACTTTGCTCCCCTTCCAAGGAAGCTTTCAGTGCTACAGTTGCCAACAGAGATAAAAACATCACCATCGTTCCCACCACCCTCAGTACTTTAAACCACCTGGGGTAAGTAGGAAGAAGGGAGATGTCATAATGCAGTGTTATCCCCAAGGCCAGCATGAGCATCACCGCTCCCTGAGTGACATCTTGGAAAAGCAAGGCTTGGCAGGCAAGCAGAGGAGGAACTGTGCCGTTAGCCAGGTTCAGCCAGTCTGGTTTGGCTGGGCTGTTTTCTGGGAGAGCAAACCCCCACCTCATTCCCCCGAGGAATGATGCTGTTGCAGCACCGTAGGCAATCTGAGCAAAGGCCAGCTGAGAGCAGTAGGTGCCCTGCATGGCCATGGCCAGTGGCACAGCCACAAATGGAATTAGCCCCCCAAGGCTTAAGTAAAGAGCTGGCCTGGGAGAATCCTTCAGTGATTGCAGGCTTTTAGGAGATTCCGCCTCAGCTTCTGGAGGGGTTTTCTTCTTGAAGACGGGGAGAGAGGTGTGAAAAGGCTGGAGCTTGGTTGTGTAAACTGATGCTGGTTTGAGGCTCAGAGATATTGAGAGAGGACGTGCATCCCTCTGCAGCCGGAGGGCCAAGGATGACAGAGTTGTCTTGTTCTTCCCACAGCACAGCAGCCTGGGACCAGTTAACTTCTGCAGCTGCAAACACAAAACTTGTTCTGAACACTGCACAGTGCACCTCCTGACTACTGCACCAAGTGGTTTTCCAGGTCAGGTCACACCACAGTTGTCTTTGCTACTGAGTTTCAATAATATACATTTCAATATTTCAGTTTTTAACTGAAGTAATGAGGGACCCAGTGCAGCTGATGAAGAGTAGCTGGGCTCTCCAGAGTGCACAAGCAAAGCTGACCCACCTTTCCCTCCCCACACACGTGCATTCTCTAGGCACTCTCTAGTCCTCTTCAGAGTAACATATAAAATATGTTAGAGAAGCAGGATCAGGTCACCCCAGAAATCAGCTACTGTTCCCTCACTACTCCATCAAGAAATGATAGGAAAAAAGATTTTGAGACAATAAAATTTGATTTTATAAAAGAAATAGTTTTGCCTAAAAGTGCTGTAGAAACGAGCTATTCCAGAAAAGTGATAAACTCCAACTTGAAGGCCACCTTTTTTTTTCAAAGATGCAGTCCTATCATTTTCTATTTTACTTTTAAATAAAATCAGCCAAAAAACCCTTCAGTAACTTACTTTGAAAGGTGTGTTGAAGCAGCACCGTTGTATGAGAGGAATCATATTTGTTTTGTTAATGCCCTAAAACAGAAAAAATCAGATGGTCGGAAACCAATGAATCACTGAGTTGGTCGGATGCTCAAAATTCAGTCACAATCTACATTTATCAAATATAGCAGTCTTACAAGTTTATATAAAGAGATATACATATATATATTACATATGTATTCGATCAGTATTGCTCACTGCAGAATACTTCGTTTCAAGCAGCTTTACGAACTGAAATTCTAAAGCTGTATTAACAGTTGCCACAACAATTTCTAGTTAAAGAACTGAGTATCAGGGAACAGGCGAGGGCTTCCCGTTCACGGATCATCTCCTCTTCAGGGAGCTGCACAAAGTTTATAGCGGAAAAGGTGATCATTGATGAAAACGGAGTGGAAAAGCCATCGCATCCCAGGCGCAGGTAAGCTCCCCGCCGGAGCACGACACTCACCGGGGGAAGATGGGCAGCTCTCCCGCTGGTTTGACTCCGCAAAGCCAAACTCCCTGAAGGAGAGCGAAGGGAGCGGAGAACAAATGTGTATTCCAGAGGTAAGAGGGGCCGCTCTGCCCCAGGGACCGGGCAGGACTCACCGGCTGCACCGGGCCCGCCCGCTGTGGCGGCTTCCGGTGCCACCAGAAGCGCTCCGGCGGCACCCGCTGCTTAGCGCTATCGGTCCGGGCGGGAATCGGCGCGGCCCATCGTGTTTCACCGGGACGGGAAAGGGCCCTCCCACACGATACCGGGATCAGCAGTACCGGTCAGTCTCAGCCTGAGGGATGCGGTCGGTCTGGCAGAGGAGCGATACATTCCTCTCCTGCCCGTGGGACAGCACCTCTCCTAGGGAGTAGTGCGGCCATTCCTGCTTTCCGTCTTCCGGCATCACCGCATTGGGCAAGCCTTCCACAGGCGGACTACGAATCCCAGCAAGCCCTGGGGCGAGATGCCCACCTATCCGCATGGCGGAGATGGCGGGTGGCCTTCTGGGACGTGTAGTCTGCGGCTGCTTCCGACAGGCGGTGACGGAGGCGGTGACGGAGGCGGTACGAGCCGCCGCCTCTGATTGGTGGGGCGGGA
>VRYO01002482.1:15262639-15302863 GCA_009812075.1 Sialia sialis
TCAGGTGCTGCTCCGTGTCTGCTCGGAGGGAAACAGCGCCTGGCCCGAGCGAGAGGCGGCTCTTTCCGGCGTGAAAGTTATCGCCGTGTGTCCGGTGTGTTTTGTGCCCCCTTGGCCTGAGGTCTGGTGTGGTTTAACTGAAAGGGCTGGGGCTGGGCTTGATCAGAACGCGCCTAGCGTTTCAAATATCCGTTTAAGACTTTAAATTCGGTTCAGTTTAGTAACTGAGCTGTTTTGGACCGATTTTAGAGCAGTCAGTGGGTGTCTGCAGAAGTTACGAGTTTTTCAACAGCTTTAGAGGAACGGTGGCTATTTAAATTCTTACAAGTAATGGTGGAATAGTTTAAGAATGTTGCTTAAAGATCTTTTTATGTTAACATGACCAGGTAGGTCAGTTTGCCTTTCCCCGCCCCCGAGCTGTGAGTGACACAAGTGTTAGTAATGTTGATAATATTCTGAAGCATTGCAAGTGCCTGAGCAAAGTGTGGAAATAGCAAAGAGGGGGAATGGAGATAACAGCTGAGATAATTGGAGCGCCATCAAAGCTGAGTTTACTGTAGAGTTGACATTGCTTCTATAAAAATGTTAGGTGGTTATGAAAAAAGCTTATGCAAATGTTACTTCATGAATGAATATGGCTGGTATTTCAGTGAAAGGTTTCCCGTGCTTATCCATTTGGAGACCGGTATTTCAAACTTCCACTTTCTCACTCAGGAAGGAAACAGGTGTAGAGCGGTGGTAGGAACAAATAAAATTCCCACATTTAAGAGGAGCAGATTTTCCTCTTTGACATCATTTCTGGAGGAAAGTCCCTTCAAGAAGAACTTAGGAAAAGTTTTGTATTTAGAATAGAAAGGCTTCAGGTGGTACTTCCTTATGGTGTTGGGGTTTTTTTTACAGCTATTTCTAGGGAAGTGCAGCAGCCCTCTGCATTTTATATTCATCTGGTTTATAGCCTTAATCCTATATGACACAGAAGTTTCCATTGCAGATATCATAGGAGGACCTAAAGTGAAAATATGCAGGGAACAGATGGCATTTCAAAAAAATGCAAATCCTGTTTTTTTCTGCAGTGTCTCAGAAATATGAGGAGCAGGAGGCAGATGTGAAATACAACAAATCAAATGGAAGTGCATGCTTTCCTAATGTTAGGGGAAAATCTTTACTTTGAGAATATTTACAGGGCATAGTCACCTTGTCTCAATATGTGACTGCTGCCTGGTGTTACTGAATCTTGACGTTCCTGTTTTAAATTAGGAAATTAAGTCACTATAGGAAAAATAATATTCACTAGTATTTTCATTAGATGGAAACAGTATTTCACGAGTTGTAGGATCCTTATTATAATATAGAAAAATGCTGTGTGTTTCTTCAGGAGTGTGGGGTGTCAGGTAATGTAGTTCTTACCTTTACAGGAGTTAAAGTTACCTTCCCCCCGCCCGGTGTTACAAGTTGTTTGAAGTTAGTTGTGTAACTGCAGAATTGACTTAGCTGTGGAGTGTACTCCAGGGTGTGCTTTGTTTGTTTGTCTGTGTGAAGAGATTTGGAAAAGGGCTGACTGTTGAGCAGAGCTGGAGCTTGAAAAGCACCTCTCTCCTGTGAGTGCTGGCTGTGCTTGCACGGCCACAGCTTTTCCTCACAGCTCCATAGAAACAGGAGGTGACTGTTGTTCTAACTTCTCCAGGGACAGGTCATACCTACTGGATTTTGCAGTTGATAAGATAGTGTGTGTACCAGGAAGTGTGTCTGGAATTTTAAAGTTTTGTGTTAATTTATTTGTAGAGGCGGGAGTGGTTTGGTTTTGGTTCTGCAAACTCAGCAATGTAAGTAGACATGTTACTGTCACTTACATAGTGACCAGGATGCCAACTAAATCATGTGTGGCTTTTGTTTCAGCGAGAGGAATTGAAGTCCATGCTCTCTTTGCTCGTCAGATTTGATGAAAAGCAGTGAAGCTGGCAGAAACGTGTTCCTGCTCAGAGCATCTCACGAAAGCCAGGATGTTGTTTAACTTGTGTGCTGTAACTTTATTTGTTCCTATGAAAATACGCCAAACTTTAATGAGTTACTGTATGGTCAGAAGATAAATGTACAGTTTTAGGAGTGAATTTAGGTAGAGATTGAGTGTCCACTGCCCTGTACATTTATGTGTAAACACTGTGCACACCTAAAACTTCTAGCTAGACAGGGCTGTGACCATGACAATAAGCAGGGAGGGAACCATTTTGGCTTAATTGATCAGGCTGTATCACTCCAAATTGGAAATTCTGGATTAAAGCATGCTACTCCTTCTCTAGCTGATCTTCAAAAGTCAGAAGAAGAATTCTCACACTTCATGCTACTTAGACCTTTCTATAATTAAACAGCAAACAGTTTTGCAAAGTGTTGATGTATGCAGTTCTATAATATGACTAATCTGAAATAGTTGCACTTCCAAGGTCTGGCTTTACAAAAATGCTTTGAACCAGTGCAGCCAAACATAACTGAGGTTTTCTGCAATAAACGATGCTCAGAAAGAAATATTTTGCAGCATGTGACCTTCTGCCTCAGGGACTGTTGTACATGAGGGAGTTCGCCAGGAGGAACTGAAGTTCTAGGACTTACAGACATTCTAGCAAAAATGCCAGTGTTGTTTTGTTTTCTCCTGGAATCTTGTGATCATTTCCAGTTCAGTGTTTTGCATTGGGAGGAGGATCACAGCTCTGTGCTGTGATGTTAGTGACTCTTGATAAGCAAGCATGTGTAAAATATTGTCTAAATGTTCCTGGTTTTAAGAATCCCCCTTTTTTCAATACAAAAAGAAATTAGAAATTTTAATTCAAGTTTTATATTTGGTGTCTCTTCTAGGTTCTGGATATCTGTGTAATCCCCTCCCCACAGAGTAGTTGCAGCAGAGTATGTGGCAATGAGTGACACTCTCTTGGAATTTTTTGATCTTCAGTTTGTGATGAGCAATTAACTTGTAAATGAAGGCCTGACTCTGCCAGGGAGGTATATGGTAATGTTCTGGGCACAGAAATTATTGGTGTTCACAAAGTTGCTGCTGAGGGTGTATGGTTAAGATTACAACAGGTCTCCAGCCTTTAGCAGAGAGGAGTGTTTTGCCATTGTGTTACAATGTGTCATCCATCATCAAGGGATTAATCAGGACTCACGTGAGATGATCTGAAAAGACCTTTGATGTTAATCTTAAACAAACTCAGCAAGGCTCTCTCATCCTGAAAATATTAAATGTGTTATGATCTTAACTGTTAGTTTGGGAAAACTGTCTTTTCTCTACTTTGAACTCCAGTTAAAAGTGGAGAAATGGGTTAATGATAACTTCAGTGTCTTCAGGTTGACTGGGCTTTCTGGAATGTATTCAGGGAGCTGGGAGCCTGTGGGGGTGGGAAAAGTTCCAGAATGCTGAGGAGTTGAGGAGCATGTTCACATCAGGGAGTCTGCCCTGCATCGTGTCCTTTTTGGTGGTTTCACTTCCCTGTATTGCAGTAATGTTCTTACTGAACACACAGATAATGTGATCCTGACAAATTCAATAAATGGTCTGCAAACAATAGCTTTGGATTGAGCCATTTTGGTGTAGATGGGTTCAGATTGCTGTGTTTTGGTGTATTGCCCACACAGACAAGTAGCAGCTGGCAGGACAGCAGTTCTGTGGGGGAGTATCCTGGGGGTTGTAATAGTTCCTAAATTATCATGAGTCAGCAGCATCACTGTCATGAAAATTCACTTGTCATACTGGAACATATAGAAGCATTTTAAAGAAGGCAGTGAAGCAGTTTCTCCATTCTGCTGGGGAGTGGTAGCTCTTCAGCAGGAGCTGTCTTGTTCAGCTTGGGATAATGTGATCCTTGGGAAAGTTAGGGCTGTGTAACAAGATCTGCAAAGAAAAAAAAGTCTGTGAAAGAGTAAGGATTGGGAAAAAAATGGATTGGTTAGCTCTAGAATGTTTTTATGCATCATGTTTCATCAGCCACAAGTAGGTGATACATAAAGCAGTTTAAAAAGTTTCCTGCAGGTATAACTGGGAGGCAGCTCTGCCATCCTGTCACTCCCTGCGAGCTCTCACACTTGGTACGTGGGTCAGCTCAGTTTTTTCATCATTGATGCTTTGAACTTGAAAGCCTGATCTTTGTCAGTAAAATTTGACTGGTTGAGGGTGGATTGGTTGGTTGTTTTTGTTTGGTTTTTTTTTTAGCATGGCTGTATTTGATCCTGGAGTATGGTAGTAGATCCTTTTTCTGCTGCCAAACAGTGCTGGGAGACAGGGTGGTCTTTGGGACTTCCCCAGGAGAAAAAAAAACAAACACAAACACCTGCTAAATTTGCCTTTCAGCCAGGGAATATTGAAGTTTTGGTCTGAAGAAAATATTTCATAAAAGGTGTCTGCAGGGAGAGTTTAGTCCGGTTTGCACATCCATCCACAATAAAACAAAAAGTTATGAGTTGAAAATGAGCAAAATGGATTCAAGTGAGGTATTAGGTGCAGGGACAGGCTGTCAGGCCATACACATAACCCAAACAGATACACTGGAGAATGCTGGTGTGCTAATCTACTTTCATTTACAGCTTCCCAAAAAATATTCCAGTGCAGGTATGGGCAGCTGCATGATGAATTACAGTCTGCTGATAACAAACTCGTTTTCATGAGACATTTTAGGATTAATTTTTGGACCTCTGCAGGCAGATCACTGTACAAGTTGCTGAAGGGGGAAGCATTGCTTAGTTGATTTTTAAAGACATCTGATGGAAGAGGGTAGAGTTAAATTCTTTTAAATCTCTGGAAAAGGTGCTTAACTATGCAATGTACAAAGATTTATTTTTTTCCCCCCACGCAGATGTTTTGCTTCTATTCTGTAATTTATTGTAGGACACTAGGATAGAAGAATGACAGTGGTTTAGTCTTGGCCTGCAGAGATTACCTGGAGAAGAACAGCACAATAATTCTCTTCAAGGTCTAAAGACAAAGCCCAAACCAGCTGGACAACATTTTGTCCATAATTCCTTGCTTTATTTTAACTCGTTTTCACGGACTAGATCATAGAGAGAACTCCAGGAAAACATTGTGAACATGCAAAGAGGATATGTGTCCCAGCTGCAGCAAATCATTAGATCACAGGACTAGAGATCACTTCCTCCCTCCCTCCCTTTTTTTTTTTTTTTTTTTTTTTTTTTTTGTAAGACCAAACTACTGGAATATATATTATTTTTGCAATTTATTTTATATGTATAGGAGTTGTTTTAAATTGAATTGTGTTCAATGACTTTTCTGCATTGTTTTTTTTTTAATACTTTCTCAATCAGTGAAAGTGCTGAAAATGTTAAGCCAGTGAAATGCAAACCATTGCAGACAATGTAAACTTTACAAACTGAAATGCAGGTGTTGTACATATGCTGGAAAGTGCTGAGTGAACACGTCTTTGTCATGTCCTAGTTACAGACAAATACATGTGGAGTTTGATCACATTGTGCTGGTCTCGATGTAAAGGGATTTGGAAATAATCCAGATGCAGGGCGAGGCAGAGGTATGAGCTGTCCCTCAGTCTTGGCAGGTTGGCTTTGGGGGAAGTGCCTGGAACTGGAATGCACCTCCCTCCCAGTTTGTATTTCTTGTAGGATCCAGGCAATGCTGTTAAGGGGAAGAATTACTCCAGTACTGGTTAGGAGGATGGTCTCTTACTTCTGAATGTCCTCTGTTTTGTTGACTTTCAATTCTCCTTCCTCTTTGCAAATGACATGCCTTCTACTTGCTTATCCTTCATCTGGAATGCAGATCTGTACTTCCCTCTGCTTGATTTGTAGTCTCTCTTGCCTTGACACAAATATTTCATAAATAGTCTGGTTGCATTTGAGGCTGTTTTCCAAAGGAAATGTTTTTTTCTCCACTCCCAACAGAATATATTTAAATGTAAATGTGCTATAGTAGCTATAATAACCCTGGCAAAATACTGCTTTATAAAATACCCTTTGTGGGAAATACCCATCCCTTTCTTTTTTTAAGATACTGGGGAACTACTTACTTAACTTTTGCTTAGACTCCATGCACATTTCTGGAGGACAGGTAGGCAGGAGGTGTGTAGCATACAGTGGGGATAAGGCAGTAATTACATGTTTGAAATTCTTTCCTGATGATGGACAACATTATCCTGGTGTGTGACTTTGTTCCTCAAGGCTTTGGGCAGACTGCATGATGGGCTCTTCACTGCCTTTCACCCATTCTGTCAGGAGGGTTTGGGGATGAGGGTGACACCTTTGAGGCATCCTTGACAAGGTGCTGTGCTGTGCGAGCTGGGCACAACAGAGCCTTATCTTGACTTTCTTGCAAAAGGTCTGTAGCTCAAAGTGCAGTGCAAAATAGATGTTTGATTTTGTTCCTTAAAGAGCTACAAAGACCTTTGGATTTGATTAAATCAGTAGAATACCTTCTCCAGATTTAAAATACCTTATTTAATATAATGCTGAAGCTGTTTGAATGTTCAGAGCATTGTTCACATTTAAAGCCTCATATTATTTAAAATGTGTTTCTTTGTTTTGTATCAGTACTGTCAATGGATGCACTTGTTTGAGAGGTGTACAATCTCTGAAACCCTGTTCCTTGCAGCAGGGTAGAGCAGTAAACAGGTTTTAATATTTCAGGTAAATACCATAGTTCACTAACACAAACAGTACTAAAGACAGTTAAAGGGGATTAGAGGGAAGCGGAATCTCAACAGACACAGGAGAAAAGCATAAGGGATGGCAGCACTGCCAGTGGCTGCACTGTGTGAAACACCCAGGAATAATTGGTGGTAGGCACAATATCTAGAAAGTCTGTGCTCTCTTATTTTGTGCTTAGGAGAAGTTGAGCCTTTTAGATTTGGCATGTTTTAAATGGTTTTATCTTGGTTTTCTTGCTGCTTTGAGGCGTAAACTCGTGAAAACACTGTGGAAGGGTTCATTTTTGATGTATCACACTTGCTGGCTGAGGTCCAGAGACTTATCATCTTACACAGGCTTCTGTGCAGGTTCCCCAGATGCTGCCTTTCCCAAAATGTGCTTTGGGCTTTGGAGTTAAGTGCAACTTGCTTCCAAAGACAAGTTGTTTGGCTTTTGTGTGGTAACTGCTTGCAGAAACTTGGATCAACAGAAGCTTGAAGGGCAGATATTCAATCAATAGCCTTTCTAAAGGTAGTGTTTTTGTCAGTGGTGTTTTCCTAAAGTCCTGGAAGTCCCTTTTGTCTGTTCCTTGGTTGTTATTCTTGTATGCCCTTGTATCTTTAATTGCTATCACAAAGGAAAAAAATCATCTCCTTATGCCCTGCCCTGTAGATCTCAGTGTGTATTCATGAGACAGCTGAGGCTTTTCTCAGTATGTGGTTTTGTGGGGGTAGTGTTTGCCCAGTTTTGAAGGAGGTAAGACTGGATCAGCATGACCTTGGAGAAGTGGAAAGTAAGATGTGGAGGGACAGGTTGTAGAGCAGAGCTGTGGGGGTATCAGTGGAAGGACTGTCTGGAGAAAAGGGGGTTAGGACATAGATGTGTCTGTGTGGACCTTTCTTAGTTTATTTTCAGTCCATTCAGGTGTGTCATCTGGTTTGCATAAGTGACCGGGTGTGTAACCATTGGTATGATTTTCCCCCACCCCAAGCCTGTTACTCTGGAAGGACTTTTGTATGGCCAAGCTTCTGGCATGTTTTCATCTTGGAATACAGATTTATATAGCAGTGCTCTGTCTGGAATACAAAACAGTTTTGATGACTCTGCAAGATAGATTCATTTGCTTTAAACTTGAAAAACAAGGTGTTAATCTCTCAGTAATAGCTGCTTTTCACTATAGCATTTAATATCTGTATCTGGGAAGATTTTAGTTCAGTACATGATTAACATTTTAATCTATCTTTTAGTGTTCTAAAATGGGCTCATATTTCTGTAATTCTAGAAAACCTGTTATGAATGATGCTCTGCATTTTTAGATACTGGATTTTTTTTTTTTTTAGCAGCCAGATACTGCAAAAAACATTGTTTAAATGGTATTTTTTAATTAATAGGGCTTTCCTTTATATTTGTGCAGCCATTTTGGAGGACTGTCTGTGGGATATTATGGGAAAAATGAGTAGTAATGGCATATCTAGGATATAGCTCTGGTTCCTGATACCTCAGGTGTGTGAGCTCTACCAGTTGTACGTGCCATTCCAGAACATCTGCATCTGTCCTCTCCAAAGGCAGCTGGTTTGCAGTTGTGCAGACAGGGGGAGGGTGTGTCTAGACAATTGTATTCATGGAAGTGAAAGCAAAGTAAGTTTGTTTTGTAGATGCTTTATGCAGGTGAACTGGAAATGAATGATCTCAACTTGTGAAGATGTGGCTCAGCACTTATGACAAGTGTTGAAGGAGTTCTGCTGCACTTGTGTCTTTTACAGTGAGGCCTCCCAATGCATGCAGGATTGAGCAGGATTTGTAATTATGTCATAAATGGGATTCACCCGCCCAGGTTTCCCAGAGAAATTGTGGATGCCCCATACTGGAAGTGAGCAACCTGATATCTCTGCCTGTGGGGCTGTAACTAGATGCTCTTTAAGTCTGTGTTCTTAAATATGATTATCTTGATATAACGTTATTGACAGAAAGACAAAGCCATACTCTGTTTGGTTTTAGGGCTTTTTTTCTGGAAAACAGAATAATAAAATTTCTTGTGAGGCTTTTTGATATCCTTAAGGAAATCAGTAGCATGCTTTTGACTCTTGCTGAGTTGGACCCCAGGCTGTGGCTCTCTATTTCTGTGACTGCATTCCAAGAGATATTTTAGTGAATGTATATTTATTAATTCCTTATCATAAAGTAACATACACCTATTCACTGACACTACAAAAAGTAGTGAAGTGGAAAGTGGTCTGTTTTGAATGTTTGGACATATCTGTTCAATTAAATAACTTTGAAAGAGCTTCACAGAAAGAAAACTGATGAGGGAAGTAAATTCTGTTCTGCTTTCTGCCTCCATTAAATTGTTCACTAATGCTCCTGAATGCTTTTGCAACCCAGCTGACATCTGATCTTTAGGAATATTACTGAAATCCCCATTGGCTTGGCTGGTTAGAAAAACAAATCTTTACTTCTTTAAAGTAAACAAGTTTTATTTAGAGTAATAGAAATGCAGTGAACTGAACTTGTGGCAGAGATAGACAGGTGTTGTCCTTACGACCTTTGACAGCTGCTATTAACTGGATTGATAAATGTGTAATGAAAGGTAAAAGTTTACTTTTATGCTGCTTTTATGCTAGAGGCTCCACATCTTTGTGATTTGCAGGAGAGGAGAAACTGAGTTAGAGGCTGTTAATAGGATTCTTGATGGACAGCAGTGCTGAAGGGACCTGGAGAGGTTTGCAGGGCACAGTGAGGCAGAAAAAGCACCCAGTAAAAGGTGTCCATGTCAGAAATGTGCACTGCAGTATGTAAAATGTAAATGTAAAAGGTGCCCATGTCAGAAATGTGCACTGCAGTATGTAAAATGTAAATGTAAAAGGTGCCCATGTCAGAAATGTGCCCTGCAGTACGTCATGTGGGCAAAGGTTGGCAGCCCTGGTTCCAGGTATTCCCAGAGGTGCTGGGACAGCACATCCAGCAGTTTGCAACTCAGGGGAGACTTCCTGTGGCTTTTTACAGCCCTGCAGGCCAAGGCAGGAGATGGAAGAGGAAATAATAGGAAAAATACCTGGCTGTCATGGCTTATCTGTTCTGTTTCTCAGGACTTCTGAACTATCTTGATCCGTTTTCAGTGAAAAATAGCTCAGTGGCTCTGATTATATTTAGCTCATCTCTCCAGGCTCGTGTTCTGGTCAGTGTAGGTCTTTATTTATTGAACACCTCCTTGGTTGCCACTGCCAGGTGTATGTGCAGAGCTCAGCTGGAGAGTCAAAGCTTTAGAAATCCTGCTTTAGAGATTAAGTCTGATCAAGTCTGTGTTAGAAGTAGAAGTGAAAGTGAGCAGGAGGCTGCTGACAACCAGGTGACTCCATCCAAATGTGGTATACAGCAAGAACTTTATGGAAGGGCTTTTGGAGAATAGGGGTTTGTCTCTGGCTGCAGATGGTTCTTACTGTGGACTGGGATCTTTAAATTGAATGTGCTTGTATGTTTCTTCTGTTTTCGTGCCAGTTTTTAATACTTGTTTAAAGAAATATACTATAAAATCTGGTATATAAAAGAATACCTGACAGTTTTGTTTGACTCAATGATAAATACCACTTCAACTTGCATGTAAAATGATGCAGTGAAGGATATTTAGTTGTGAAACTTAAGCGCTTAACAAGGGACAAAATACTTTTGGAATAACAGAAACATAAGGAAATAGGTTGCTATGAAGTAACAGTTAAGATATTTTTAATATTACATGTAAAAAGTGATAGTATAAATTGTTACCAGTTCTAATTAACCTTTAAAAATAATCAGAACCCAGGTGCTAGTACAGAGTTTAATTCTTTTTCATACTTAGGTTACTTGCCAAAGACTTATTAATTTTGATGAGTGAAATAATATTTTGGGATAGTTGATAGACAATCTTCTTTTTTCCTACACCAGAGCTCATTAATACAGATTTCATTATTCTGAAAGGAGGTATGCCTGTAGAGAACATTTCATTTAGTGATAGTACTATTATTTTCTCTTTTTCTGATTTGTATTACCTGAAATAATTTGCATTTTAATTCATGTAAAAGGAAAGCAATAATTAATGAGATTTGCATTGACAAGCACTCCTGTTTGCTTTTTTTCTGGAATTGGAGTGGCTAGTGATGATCTTTGTCCTTGTGTTTTCCATAGCAAAGCAGAGATCAGTTCGATTAACTGTGAATGCAGTATTAGAAGAACTGAGCAGTTGTCAAAGGTCAGTTCAGTTCTGTGTAGTAACAGGGAGAAAAAAATAACTATGTTAGATATTAGGAATGCACAGTTTTACCACTGTATAAATGGGTCGTGCTCCCAAATCTTGAACATTTGATGCCATTTTGGTGCCATTGTACCTATAGAATAGAGGAAAGGCTAATACAGATATTTAGAGGTATTCACAAGGCTTCCATGGATACTCTTAGTTTGGAAGAGGCATGACTTGAGGAGTCCATGAGCATCATGAAAATCTGAATAGAATGTGGTTGGGCACTTTAGCACAGGAAAATATCCAGTGGAATTGAGGCTGGTATTTTTTTAATAGCTCCAAGTTGACTTCTACATAAAGTACAAGTAAACTGTGTCCACTCTCATTTGGGAGGCAGAAATGTATAAATTTGTCTGAAAACAAAGAAGCTGAACAGATTTGCATAGAACTCTGGTATTAAATTGAAATACAGACTCTGGCTTAAAAGTCTGAGAAAGTATTCTGGGACTCTTGGTGCTATTTGTTCTTGGTCTTGAACCTTTTTTCTCGAGAATTTATTATCATTGTTGTCAGAGAGGGTGATGGAGAGACTTTGGGTCTCTCCTGTTAGGATTTTCTGATGTTGTCAGCAGAGTGGTGTGAGTTTATGGAAGTGGTCTCAGGTAGATTGCAGATGTGCTGTGGGACAGTGTGTGTGAGAAGGGCTAATTTTGGAGACTGAAGGGTTTCAGTGCTGCTATAATTCACAGCACTTCACCTAACAAGGGTTTTGCTTTAGTGAAAATATTGCATTTAAATGTGACATCTGTTCTCCATGCCCAGGAAGATGTTGCCCGGAGAGTTGTGGATGTCCTTTCTGCATTTTTGAGTCCTGGACTGTCTACATGCCTGTTAGGCACTGCTTAAGGAATTGCCCATGCCACTCACACTAACAGTGATGTCAGAACAGCAGCTTAGGAGACCCAAATTTCTGCAAGATCATCCATAAATTGGTATTTGGAGTTGTACAAAATGTTTCACCTTGGCTTTGCTTGTGTGAAATATGAAGGGAAGACTTGCAGCAACACAAACTTGATATGCTTTTACCTTGCTTTTTCCAAAAGTGCTGGGAACCTTTTTGGTAAATGGAACCTGGGTATTGTACTTTAGTGGTGTTTTTATTTTTATTTTGTACTCAGACCTTGTTCTTATTTCAAAACTGCAGTTCTGTGATGTTCATTTATTTAGTTACCTTAAATCCAGAGAACAGTTCTCCTCAGGTCCATTTTTCACATTATTGTGAACCATTCTCAAGGTTCATTCAATCAACTTCTTAAATTTTTTAACTTCTGTCAATAGCTTGACATGGCTTAATTGCTATGCAGTTCATTCTGGAGAGCATATTTATTCAGAAGGTAATGAATCTTGTTTAAATAAAGTCAACTGCCTTGACTTTGTCCCTATTTTATCTTCTACTTACTGCTCAAACCTTTGGTAGTACACTTGGAAGGTCACATCTGGAGGGGTTTTGTACCTGTGCATAGTTCAGCAGGATGGGAATTGTGTTTTGTCTGCAGCAGATGTTCCATTATGCACACTGGAAGATTCCCTTTAATATAAAAGCAAGTTTTTATAGGTTGGAGGTTGAGTTGTTCACAGTGTGTGATGTCAGTAGGTTATAGCTCAGAAAGGTCCCAGGTCAATACTGTGTGTGACCAGGACCACTCTGGTTTTTCCTCATCTTGGCTGGTAGTTTATATGTGTTGTGAGGTACTTTGTCTGCAGAGATGTGATTGTGACTCAGAGCTTAGGTGCAGAAATGTTTCCATCTTTCCAAACTCTATACATCATAACATCTACTTCCAGAAAGAAAACAAAACTTTAAATTAAGGGATTTATTAAAGGGGTGACCCAGAAGATACAAGGTCATGATTTTTTTACTCTTCCCCCAGTGTGTTTATTTTGAGCCTTGATCAAAATCACCTTTAAAACTTGCTTTAAAAATCCACATGCTAAAGTAAAGAATGACATAACATTGACAGTGACACTGTTAAAACCAAAACAGATCAAAGAATGGAACCGTATCCAAACAAAGAAAAAAAATCTGCTAAGTCAAATATAAAAGCATAATAAGGCACACTTAAAGGCATCCTGTGAAACAGCTGATGGCATCAAAACAGGAATAAAACTTCCCTGTTACTAAACTATGTTTGCTTCCAGTTAGGTAGGATGGCTCAAGGAAAAAGAGATCACAGCAGAATAACTCAGGTTTTGGTGGTGCTGGTGCTATTTTCTACAGAGAAATTAATGGAATCCCATTTGTATTACTGTCACCATCCTCCTGAGAGGGGAGTGTGGCTGCACTGGAACAGATGAGGAGTGACATGGGCATGTAGAGATGAGGCATTTGGAATGGCCAGGCCTACCTGCAGCCCAGAGAATCGTTATTTTAGCAGCAGGTTTTACAATTGCTATCAAGTGGGCAGTGGCTTTCATCAGCTGCATGCAGTGTCTCCAGTCTTCCCTTTATCCTCATTGGTTTTGTTGCCCTTTTGTGGACTGAATCTGAGAAGTGATGATTTAAAAGTAAAAACTTTTCAGGGACTCTTTTGAAATTAGATTATTTCAGGTTTTGTTTTGATCAGCGATTAAGTAGCTGTTGCTCAATTTCCCTTTCTGTTCTTCTCTTTAGTCATACTTTGTGGTGTTTATGCCACTTGCACTGATGGAGCTATGTTTGGTTTTTTACAGTGACGACAGTTCCTGTCTCACCTCTTTGATGGAAGAGGACTATGACCCAGAAGTGAACTCTTCACTGTAGAACAAGAAGCTCTTGTGGATTATTTGTGTCCCTTTAAAAGCAGCACCCAGTTGACAAAAAATAGAGTAGAAGAGATTATTTTTGGACCTGGCTTTTTTTGTTCATGTGACCTATGTTTCAGCATGTAAATGGTGAAAAACAGGGAGAACATTTCTGCTTCTGAGCTTTATATCAAGTAGTGCTTAGCTCTGTGGAGCATTAGCCAAGTTACGTGGAGACTAGAGTATATCCTAACATTCATTTTTAAAAATATTTTACCTTTTTTTGGCAGATGTATGTGATAAAAATGAAATTTATATTTTAAGAGCACTTGGGCAGATGCTTCTTGTTTAGAGCTCAGCATTTAGGGCAAACATTTTTATGTAACATCGTTTTTCCAGAGTGTTTAGGTTGATGTGCTGCAGATCATGAACTGTCCAGCAGCCTTGAGTGGATCTGTTCAGTATTAACCACGATGTCGCTCTGAATGTTGTCATGCAGGCTTGACAAACCTTTTTGTAATGTAAAGCCTGATTTCTGTACTACCACAACCAGAGGAAATTTAATGAGGTGAACGTGGGCGTGGCCTTTTTAAATATAAATTACCTTCTTAGGTATCTTTTTTTTGTAGTGAGAGTGCAAAGAGAGGGTAAAATGAGCAGCTGAGGGGGTGAAGGGCACAGTTGGCACGAAGTGCGGCCTCTCGTGCTCTGCTTCGAGACGCACTGTTGCCTCAAGGCTGGCCTTCCAGAATTCTGGAGAAGGAGGGAACCCACAGGTCACTGAAGCACACAAACTGAGGATATTGGACTGCAGAGGCCAAACTCAGGGTAAGTGATCATCTGTATTTATTACTTTGCTTATAGTGTGTTGAAAAATAAAGCAGGATGTTAAATTGGAGAAGCTTTCACCAAACAAAGGTGGAATTCAGTGGTATGGAGCAATAGTGAAATGTTCACCATTTTGAGCAGTAGAAATTGCTGCGATATGCTGGAAAGAACATAGGAGTGCAGGAGCTGGCATGTGGTTGTCAGCCTCATGGGTGTGTTAATTGTGAGCAGGAAGTAACTGGGAATATTGAAGTTCATACCTGTTTCAGTCAGAGGAGCAAAGCAGGAGAAGAAAAACGCTCAAATAGAATACAAAAAAACTTCAGCACTTTTCCCACCTATAGCATAGGCAAACTTTGAGAGATAAATAGTGTTATTATTTCAGTTTGGGTAAGATGACAGGGAATGTTCTTTTAATTTACAGAGCCTGGCCATGAGGTTTGATGCCTCATTTTATTGAAGGGAGACACTGGACCTAAATGGCGCAGCATGACTTTGTTCCTGCCTGGCTTAACTTCTCAACACCACAGTCAACCAAGGTAAATAATACAGATCAGCCCCTTTCACAGCTCTAACCGTGGGTGAGATCAGTGTATTGGGTTCTCTGGGATTCTGTGGGAGACAGGTGGATTTGTGAGCTGTTCCCATCAGATCCAGGCTCATTGATGTGGCAGTTGTGGATGCTGTATTGAAAACTCACACAGGAATGTGGGGGCTGGTGGTTTTATCAATTAGGCAAATGTCACTGCTGGCCTGACAGGCTCCTGAAGAGTCCAGATGAGGGCTTCATTACATGATTTTTCACTTTCTGCAGTCCCCTGCAGCCACCTTTGAGAAACATGGAGAGCATCTTCCACGGGGAGAGGGCCGCTTTGGCGTGAGCCGCAGGAGACACAACTCCTCCGATGGATTCTTCAATAATGGGCCCCTCAGAACTGCAGGAGGTGAGAAAGAGGGATCAGAATGCAGCCTGAGAGCAAACATTTGGAAATACTCTACAGAGTGAAGAATTCAGCAGAATAGAAACATTTTCCCAAGCTGTTACCTTTTCAAAACATCCTATTAGGAAGTTGTACTACTCTCTTGTCCTGTGCCGTGTGCTCAGGCTTTTAGAGGTTTTCATGGTAGCTGTGTGTGTATTGTGCAGCTTGATTTGTTCTCATATAATCACACAGTACTTAATAAGTTCAGATCAGCGGTTACTTAGTGAACACTGTCTGAACAACAAGAAAAACAACCTGCTATTTCCAGTACGCTGCATACTGTGTTGACTTTTTTTCATTTGCATATCTCCTTTTGTTTAGACTGCTGGCATCAGCCGTCCCTTCTCCGCCACGATTCCGTAGATTCTGGTGTTTCCAAAGGAGCTCATGTGGGGCTTTCTGGCAGTCAGCCTGGCTGGCATGGTCCCTCCCGGGGCCATGATGGTGTGAACCAGCGTGGAGGAGGAGGAACTGGAGCTCATCGCCACTGGAATGGCAACTTCCACTCTCGGAAAAGTTCCGCCTTTCAAGAAAAGCTGCCTGCTGAGTCCAGGGAAGAGAAGAAGGAAGATAAAGAGCATTTGCAGTTTGAGGAGGAAGACTTTGTAAGTGTGTAGCTTCTCACTAGAAGTGGAAGGTGTTTATATTAGCATTGATAGGTGGCGAGTTGCATTCCATTCCGTGTTTGAGACGCAGCAAATTTAACAAAATTATTCCGGCATTGATAGGGTGATGAGCCCTCAGGACTTGAAAACATGTTGGGTTATGGGGTTTGGCTCGTATGTTTACCAAATGGTTATTGGGAACTGAAGGCATTGTAACATTCAAGCCAGGTCTTCAGTGACAGAGGAAGAGTGGTTGTATGAACTTTGTGGCTTTGTTTACAAAGCCTTTTTTTCGCTCCTAGAAATACATCTGTTCAGCTTATCTTCAGTCTGCCTGCTTCAGTCTTCCTGTCTCCTTCACTCTGATACTTGTTGGTGTTGTGATAACCTTCCCGAGCTTGTTCATGACATGCTCAGACCTTTGCAACCATCTGCCTTGAATCTTCTGCCTTGAGCGGTATTATCAGAGTTGTTTTCCTCTCTCTGTTCATCTGCTGATCAGGGTTTCTTGAGCCATTTCTTCCATCAACATCTCCAGTTCACCAACTTTCTTCTTACTCAGCATTTTGAGTCACATGGTATTATCAGTATGATAGTCTCTTACATCCTGGCTCTATTTTTACTGGAATGTCTTTAGTTTTTCAAACTTTATCAAGCAGTGCTTGGACTTAGGACTTTCATCCTTATCATGTGCCTTCCTTAATGCTAATGCTTTAAGAGATGTGCACCTTTTCTGCTTTCTCTTTTCTATTTTTCGTGACCCCTGAAGAGTGTTACATTATCAAACTATGTGTTTTTCTTTCTGCGTCTATTTCTTGCTCTCTCTAGGCTCTTCTTGACCAGTGTAATGAAGAAAATATCCTCTGTAAGGTTCTGGTAATTCTTTCCCTTGCCCTAATGCAATTCCTCTGTCTTCATCTTCAGTGCTAAAGGCTTTGGTGCCTCCTGTAATGAGAGGTTCTGGTGCACACTTTCATGTATCATCATTATGAGGTTTTTGCTGTCTTACTCAGCATTTGTGTCTGGAAGGCTGTTTAGAGCTGAAATTGTTGTGGCAGCTTGATGGCTTCTGCTCAGGAATTTACGAGTCAGGGTGAAATACATGAATACCCACAGCTGCTTCAGGCCAAAATCCAGAGCCTGCACTTAAATTGCCACAGGAGGCAGTTTGATTTAAACTGCTGGGGTTCTGCAGTGCAGGGCCTGGGAGGTGATTGCATTCTCTTGTTGAGCTGCTGCTGCTCTGAGCAGGAGCCTGTATCACAGGATGGTTAACAGCTGGACAGTGGGGATGAAGCTTGTGTGTGGATTTCTCCTACCTGATTTCTCAAGAATACTGTAATTCAGGCTATGAGCATGTTTCTTGACCGTCAGAAGTCTGTTGAAATCTAGAAATATTGCAATGATTGCAACTGTGCAATCTCGTGTGGTCTATCTTGGTCTAAATCTTTCTTCCACATACTTAATTCTCTCCTTCAGTGCCTTGATGAGTGCCTTCCCAGCTACATGGCTGTTTCTTCTCTAATTACTTCCTTCATTTTGAAGATGATAATACCAGATGCTGGCCAGCAGCAAGCTTTGTTTAGTAACTCCTGCACTGCCTTTGCCATAGTGCTCAAACTGCTGTGTGCTGTGGCTAAGTGTGTAACTGTGTGGCTGACAGCACTTTTCCTGAAAGGTCTGCAGAGCCTGTTTAGTCACAGTGTGAGCACCCCTGCTGTAAAACTGACCTGTAGCTAAAAATTGAAGCACTTAAGCAGAAGTGTTTCTGGAGACTCGAGGCAGGAATTTATGCTATGGTGTGGCATTTTTTCCTTACTCTTACACAACAGAAATACCTACTGCTTCAGATGCTCACTATTAGAGAGTTATGCTGTCACCATAGTAACTGACATATGAGGAATTCATTAAAAAGAGGAAAAAGATGGCTGTGTTTTGAAGTGATGTTATTTGGGACAGGGGAAGAGGAATAGCTAATCGGGAACATTTGTCATTGAATGCTTAGATTTTCTTCACTCTGTTTTGAGCTTGGACATGTCTGTAGTTGTTCCATCAAGTTGAATTCTGAAACTGAATCCCATTTAAGTCTGCAGAGAACACTGAGTCTGCATGCATTCTTGTCCTAAAAAGTGGACTTAGGTTTGATATGAATTTAAATGTAGATTTTCTTTGTCAGTAAATATGTTCCTTACATTATGAATCTAGTATTGCTTTGGAGTGGTTTTGGTTTTTTTTTTTAAAATTTGCTCATACATAATTATTGAATTAAAATATCTATGAAATGAGGAAATATTCTTCATATACTGATGATGTGGATTCTGGGGGTTTCTTTGATCTGCTTTCAAATCCCTAGTTTTTTAATACATGTACTTGTTGGTAAAATCTACTTAATTGTAGTAGAAGGCTAGAGGAGTTATCCTGAGCCCTCCAATAGTTCCAGTGTAAATACAGCAGAAACCAGGGAGAAGGCAAACTCAATTTTTAGATGTCTTATGGCAAAGCATTCTCTTCTACTTCAGGTGCTGTTCAGAGAAACCTATCCATACTCTGGGTTATTGGAAAAAATGTTAATACTGTTTATTTTTTGTTATATGTGATATAACAGTATATTCGTTTCCATTGTCTTTTTACAGCCATCTTTGAATCCAGAAGGGGGAAGACAAAACAACCAGAATAAACCTTTAGGGACACCTTCTGGAGTATGGGGTAGGTGAAGATCACTGTTCACAATGCTGATGTTGGAGCAGGAAGTTGTAACCAGTGTTTAAATGCTGAGTTTTCACTCAAAAGTATTTTAATGATTTAAGTCAAGTAGACAGTTTGCTGTTTTCTGTCCTTTGTTGTTTTCCTCCCACAATCTTCCCTAATCTCTTGGCCTTTTTTGTCTGTTTGAAACTGTGCTTGTCTTGTCAGAAAAGAACAGCCAGTGGCAGTAATGTCACTGTTCTGTGTTCACTCCCTGTGGTGCTGCAGTTAAAATTTCACACAGACATCACTTGAAGGGCAGAGCAGATTGGAGTGAACTAGACATTGGGATCTTCATAGTGGAAATATTCCAAAGCTGTCATGGTTCTGTGCTTTGAGTTCAGTTGATTTTTTTTAAACTCAGAACAGCCTTGCTTTTGATCCTGATGTAGTCTGTGAATTTCTGCCTTAAAAAAGAAAAAGTGAAACAAGCAGTTCCAGCAGTTAAACACAGATTTGTTGATAATTAGTTGGATTACTTGGGTCAGATAGTAATAGTACACTAACAGACTGTAAATAATACAGATGTGAAGAAACTCAGAAACACTTCTTGCAATACTCTTGGGTTGTATTATTTTTGCATGTTTGCCAGGTAGCTGTTGTTCTGCTCAAAACTTAAAGACAACAGTTATGGAGCTTTTATCTGTTTATACTATTGGTATTTTTAAAATCGTTACCCACCTGAAATGTGCTTATTTGGCCAAGAAACATCAACTGTGCTTGTTTCCAAAAGCAGTGCGTCTTTTGAGGTATAAGTTGTGTAAATATTTTTGCTGTGTTAGTAAACAAACAAAGCTGATCCATGGTGCACAAAACCACCTCATATCTTTTCTGATTTTTGTAGAATGGTGCAAGGCTGTTAAGTGATGTCACTGTAGGTTTTTCCTTTCAGCATCAGGGGAGCTGTTGTGTTGAAATTAGAAAAGATTGTGTTTAGATATGCACATCCGGTATCTCTCTCAGAGTGAAATGAAAGAGCAGCTGATGCTCTCAGAATCAGAAATTCAGTGTCAAAGATGGAGAGGGAGGAACAGGAACAGTGAAACTGAACATCTGTATTTCAGAATCTCTTGTTTTTATTTTTACAGAAAACCCCCCTAGTGCCAAGCAACCTACCAAGATGCTGGTCATCAAAAAGGTTTCAAAAGAGGATCCTTCCGCCGCCTTCTCAGCTGCATTCACATCACCTGTCTCTCACCTGGCAAACGGCAACAAAGCCACCACCATTGTCCCAAGTGTCTACAAAAACCTGGTTCCTAAACCTGCAGCTCCTCCTTCCAAGGTACAGGGAGTTCCAACCCAATCAGTGAACTGCAGATCAAAGGAATTAACCCCCAAAGAGTAGAAGAGTTGGAATCTAGGAGTTTCTGGGCGGTGGATTTTACAGCAGAGGTTTATTTACAACTAAAGTTGTTGTTCTCTGTTAAAATGCCTTTTGGGTTTGTCCATAGGGAGAACCAACCTCTGAGGACACTGCAGTCTGTTTGAGTGAGTGTGTCCTCACACATTAGACAAATACTTATCTTAATAAGACAGAACCAGCTGGAGAGGTGGAATGTGTGCTGCTGTGTGCTTGAACTGTTCACATGACTGCCATGAAAAATCTTTATTGGGTTACAATACTTTGATGTGTCCAGAACAATTGAGGCTAAGATCAGATTAGATTGTAACATCCTGTAATTCAGGTGTAATTTAGTTGAGCCTTAAAAACAATCTGGAAAAGCCATGGCGTTTGTGCTACAGTTCTTTTACTGAAGGAAATATAATAGTGCTAAAAAAAAAAGTAATTTTTTCCTTAGTTCTAGTCTTAATCTTGCCCATTTTGCCAGAGAAACAACATGTATAGATGTCTTAGAAATTTTGAAGAATTGACACTAAAAGTATTTAAAAAGCTAAAAAAAAAAGTCAGTTATTTTTTTAAAGAGATGTCCAAATACTTTGAGTTCTAAAATGTTAATTAATTACTAATGCTGGCTGTTTGTAAGTTTACAGCTTCTTTCCCTTTTGGAAATTTTTGTTAATTCAGCTTAAATTCTGCCAACTAGACAAAAAAATGTAGTGGTTAAAATGATTCTCAAATAATCTTGTCTATACACTTAATTTGTCAGCTGATGTCCTTCCTGGTAGGATGGGATAAATTGACTTGTTAGGAAAGTTATTTATAAGGAATTTTTCATTGCACGCATGGTTTTCAGTCCACATATATTCTTGTTTAGAATAGGTGAACAAATTTCAGCTTCTAATGAGTGAGGAGCCTCCTGTGGCTTTTATTTTTGCTTTTACAGCTTGATTGATACATGTGTAGATCTAGTCTGACCTGGGTTTAGTCTGGATGTTTTGTGTGTTCTTTGAAACAAAAGCCCAGAGGTACAGTTTCTGATCAGACTGCTAGATTGTCTCTGGCTTCAAAGCAAACAGAATTTTAGTGAGCCACAATGCATACAGCTTATCTGTGTCACAGGCTCTCGTATGCAAAGATCATTTCTGAAGTCTGAAATTTAATGCTGTGAGATGGAAATGCACTTCTGAAAGTTATGGGAATGTGTGTTGTTACTGCTGGTCACAATACACCCATTGCTTGAGGATGTAGAATTTGGGCATAAAAATCTGCTTGGTTAATCCAGAAGCAGCTAGAAGTGCAACAATAATTGCACAGCAAGTTGCTCCTTGCAGCTTGCTGTGCAATTACTGTTGCATTTGGTGTTGCTGCTTCTGAAGCCCATGACAGAGGTTTTTCTTTAATTCAGTCAAGGAGAGCTGCTCTTGAAGCTTTTTCTAAACATGTAGTGAAATTAGACTATGTAGGTTTTGATTCTTCAGATAAAAAGAATACATTATTCAGTGCTCACAGTTGGAATAAAACTGACTGTGATCTGAAGATTCAGCATCCATCAAAAATAGTGGCAGGGGTTTTTTTAGCTTGCTTTACATGTTACATTTGCATTCCAGGTTGTTTATCTGTATTTACATCAGAGATTATGGCAATGTGTAGTGGTACCTGCCTAAGTTCCTTTTAATTAAGTTTTTACTTCACTGAATCCAGTAGGCCTGGATTACATCTGGATTTGTACCTGAAATATTGCAGTATTGATAGCAAAGGAAATGTTCTTGACTAGTGGAAAAGCTATTAATTTTTGATATGTAGCCCAAGAGATCAGTCACATTAAGCAGTCTATAAATATGTACTTAGTGATTTAGCTGCTAATTTCTGAGTGTTTATACACTGGGAGGTGCTGTGATTGCTGGGACAGTGGTGGGGATTGCAGTGGGAAGACTTCTCTGCTGATGTCATCAGCAGTGCTTTTGTTAATGAATGGTGACCATGAGCAAAACCAAAAGATGGGATATCAGCACATCCTTAGCCAGAAAAGCTGTGTACCTTGATGCCTTTTTTAAGACACAGCCTTAAAGCAGCTGTGGTAGGATGCATTAGCCTGAAGACTTCTAGAAAGTTATCCAGGAATTGCAATGCATAAAGCAGTAGAGGAGTCAAAACATTCCTTTCCACAAAGTCAGCAGTATTGGAAAGCTGTCACAGGAAAACTGAGTGAAAAATGGTTTTGTTAGGTTGTACCAAGTAGTTCAGAGAGGAAGAGAGCTGGTGGCAGTGAAACAAGTGTGTTCTTTCTGGCTAATAGCTCACAGTCCAGCAGTCATGAAGGTCACACTCAGCCACCCAGGGAAGCAATGGGGGTCTGTCTTTGGATGTGTCTGTGATCTACCTCTTTGTGCAAGCCTGGAGAGCAGCCCTGGGCTGGGAATGGAGCAGTGCAACCCTGCAGAGAAACTTCTTTTCAGAGTCATACTGCACCCTAACTTTAGTACAGACAATAAATATTGGGCAGATCAGGGTATTTCTGAGCATTAAAGGGGATGTTTTTAATGTGTGCTGTGGATGCCATTGGATCTATTTGATAGTGTGGGATACTCATTTTTAAATTAGAGTGGAAGAGGAAAACTGATGGCCTCTCCATGCAATGTATTTTTTTAAAAATGTGTAGAAGAACTCAGTAGGCAGTGACAACAAACTGAAATCCTCTATTTCAGTATGCTCTCATTGCTGGCAGATTGCAAGATCTGTTGCGTCTCAGATTTAACTGAGTCCCAGTTGTGCATGAATTATTTTACTAGTGACTTGAAACTGGATTCAGCAGCGCAGTGGGTCAAAGGAACCTGTGTGCTTTCATGTTCTGACAGTGTCTTGCTTGTGCTACTTGCTGCAAGTTTCTTCTTAGGATTGTTTTTGTAAAGACTCTCACTTCACAGTGTTTGTCCCTGACTGATAAGAGAGCTTCAAGAACAGCATTCCAAGTAATAAAAGCTTATCTTGAAGTCTTTGCTCTTCAGCCAAATGGCCAGTGTATTCAAAGGGATACTGCAGAGAGTATCTAGGCCAAAACAGCAAGTGATCCTGCACTGTAAGAAACTGGCTGCTTGGCTTCTTTTTCTTGTTCTTCTTGCTAAATTGGTGCAATGATGGACACTTTCAGAGCCCTAGGAAGTAAATAATTTTCATTCTCACTCTAAACAAAACTATTGCATGATGATCTTCCTTACACAGGGATGCTTCCTGTCAAGTGATTGGAAGCCTTTCTTTGTGGTGTGCACAAGAAATGTCCTTTTAATTGGGATTTTTTTTTCCCCATCTGTGAGTAGCTGTAAGGTGAATTGCATTACACGGTGGTGGTTCCAGTTAATGAAAGGCAGTGCTGGATTTTCTCTGTGAGCTGTTAATGATATTGTACTGAAGGGCGATGCCCATGAACCAGAGCTGTGATTTGGGGAAAACAGAAGGTGCCAGGGGAAAAATGATGGGTGCTGAAATAAACCTGTTGAGACTGGAGAGGGAAGAAAAGAAGAAAATCATACAAGAGCCAACATAATGTTGCTTATTTATTTCAATACTTGCAAGCAACCACTTCTCATGCCTTACCATTTACTGTGTTGTATTTTGTGTTCTCAATACAGCCAAGCCCATGGAAAGCCAACAGAAGTGAACATAAACCAGGCTCGCTGTCCTCCACCCGTGACTCTGCCTTTACCAGTCCAGTGTCTGTAACCAAACCAGCGGTACTGGCAAGTGGCTCAGTCCTCACCTCTCCCAAAGAGGTAAGGGTTGTGCTGAGGGATGGGGTGGGAGCTTCTGTCACTGTCTCCTGCTAGAGAAACATGAGAAGGCCCTCTCTGCATTACCTTTGCACCCTTGAGGGATGACTCACTTGTACATCCTTAGCACATTGTGCCACATCAGTGATACACCAAAAGAAATAAAAATGGGGTTTATGTGGCTGTAAAGCCATTGGTGTTTGTTCAACTGTATTAGAATTTCCTTCCAGTTAAAAAAAAAAATGTAGTAATGGTTTAAATGGTGTTGTGAAACAAGGCGTGCGTCAGCCTGGAGGTATGGGAGTGCAGATAGCAAGAAGTGATGGGAATAGGTAGCAGATTGATTCCCATGATGTTTTTCAGTGTAGGAAAGGAAGGGGAAGGAAGGTGATCTGCTTAATTTCCTTTCTCTAGAACAACAGCACAAGCACTCTGAAAGGGTTGAAGGAGTTTAACATGTGCACACTACAGTATCTCTTTTTAATTCTGGGGTAGAATGAGGTAATCTGCTGAGATGGAGACTGACTTGGTTTTGGTCTGAAGTATGGAGGAAACCTTGAAATCTCATTTTCTTAATATTTCAGCAATAACTGTGACACAGCACAAGAAAAAAAAAGAGCAAAAATAGAATAGACTGTGTTAAATTCCTGGCCAATGCAGCTGCTCTTTACAGGTTTGACTTGATGATCTTGGAAGTCTTTTCCAACCTTAATGAGTTTGTGGTTCTGTAAATGATGATTCACAACATCTGAAATTAGTTTATTTTAACTGTAGAATTGGGGGATTTTTCTAGTTGTGCACTTGTCTTGTTCTGTTACAGACATTACTTCTAAAAGAAGGCCTTATCTTTATGATTCTCTGCTTTGCAGCAACCTGCACTTTTCTGCCTTAGCCACAGCTAGGTGTACAAGCAATCATTAAAGGCAATAAATAAACAGGCACCTGTCACTGACAGATAGATCTTACACTCTGTTCCTGTCCCTTACCTTGCTTTTCTCTCTCTTTACACCAAGTTCTTTGTGCTGCTGATTGCCTTCCTTTCAGGTAATGCACAGCACAGTATGGGCAGTGTAACTATGTAAATTTAAACAGGCTTTTACCTCTGCAGACTGGAGAGAGGCATTCACTTTGTATCACACAGGAGATGTTCACTTTGTATCACAGGGAGTAATACAAGTGTTTCCTTCACCTTTCCTTCTGTGAAACTGTCCTCAGTGAAGATACTGGGTACCAACCTGAGAGCTAAACATAAAAGGGTTAAAAATTCCTTCCAACTAAGCTGGACAGTTGTAATACGTTTTTCTTTGAGAAAATCTGTTGGAGATTTACACAAGTGTGGCCAGCAGATAGTACTGCAGTTCTGGTTCTCCAGAACTGCTGCTGGCTTTTTGTTTCTGAAAGGGGGCTAATGTGCTTCCTGCAGAAGTGGCAAAAAAAAAAAAAAACAACTTTATTGTAAGAGACCACAGTGTGTTGAAAGTTAAAGGGTTCCAGCTAGCACTGGCCATGTCCCCATAAGCCAGTCTAACACAACCAAGCTACCATACAGCCTGAGTTCTAAAAGTTCTTTTCTGTAAGAGTAGCCATCCATGTTACATGGACAGACATCAGAACAAATCTCAGGTGATACACAGTGCTCTCACTCATAAAAACCCAAGCACCCCAAAAAAAGCAGTACCAAAAGACTGATGCCTTGATGTTTCAGTCAAAGGGCTAAGCTTCCTTTAGAAGAGATGCCAGTTTACTATTTTAGTGCTAGAGAAGAATGTGTTGTAAAACATAACCCTTCTACAGAAAGTTATGCATAAAGCCAGAATTGAGGTGAAATTACTTCCCTTTCAGAAATCTGCTGTTTCTAAACTTTAGCTGTAACTGTCTTCCCTTGATGTGTAGAAATTGTTTTAATATCTCAATAGTTTATTAGAGATCAAAACAGCCACTAGCAAAGAGTTCAAGTTGAGTATTTTAGATTACCAGAAGTCATCTAATTTTAGTCTCCTTTGTTCATTGTTACCTTCTGTCACTGCAGTCAAACTAATAGTTATGTTGAGAGCTTAATTTCACTCCTGTGTCAGCTTCTTATCCTGCTAGTTGCAGTCACTCCTTAGGTCTATTACAACTGCTGATTTGTTTCTTCCTGTGTTGAATTAGTCAAAATCAGAAAGGTCTGCCTGAGAATTTACTTCCAGGCTGCACTTATTTCCTTGCAGGCATTATTTCACTCAGTGTTTAACATGCAACAGCCATTAGAAATATAAGCAGCAGTTGCTGCCTTGTTTTCAGTCTAGTTCCCTTGATCTTTGCTCAGAGCACTTAGTGTGATAAAAGTTTTTGGCACAGGAGATTCATTTTGAAGAGCCTGAATTTGCAACCTTCCCCCACAGCTTAAAAAAGTGTGTGGGGAGAAAAACACTACAAACTTCAGGAAATTTTACTGGCTTAATGTTGATTAAAAAAAAAAAAAAAATCAAAGCATGTACATGAAGAAAAAGAACAGTTTTGCCTGCAAGATTCTGGTGTCAGTTATCCATAATAACAATTAAATTCCTCATCGTTGTAGAGTAGCCAGACATGAATTCCAGCAGGAGATGAAGATTCTGGAAACTTTCCGATATGTTCTTAGATTCCTTTTGTATGCCCAGTCAAAACATGAAACAGATGAAATTGAAAGCTCACCTTGGTTAGCAGATCATGGCCAGGTACTGCCAAGTGGGCCTGGTTCACAGACTCTGGAGTATTAAGAAAGCTCAGACATTGTGGAGGAGCACAGGAGGTTTCCTTGTGCTCGTGCATGGAGCTGAGCAGATTTCCCCCTGGCTCCAGGGCTGTCTGTGTCTGGCTCCACACTGAACCATCTGGGCTGAGTGCACAGAGCCAGCAGCTGGCAGCATTCTCTCCAGGGGAGGATTCCAAGGCTGTGGCTGCCTGTTCTGCACCCACTTGTGGTTAGTTAAGGATGTGACCACTCCCTGAAAAGTGATTACCTTCCCGTAGCTTAATTTCAGGGTAGAGTCTGTCAGGATGACTTAAAAGACAAATTTGAACTGAGTGCTAATTTTTTGTAGGGTAAGAATCCTGCATGAAGTTTTTGCCCTAATACTCTGCTGGAGGCACCAGCTTGCTTGAGAGTTACATTGCAAAGGAACAAAACAAACATATTCATGGCAATGTGAATTGACTCCTAGAGGAAGAGAAGGAATTGAGTTGATTAGAGATGAGAGAAGTGAACGTGCAACGCATTAGTATTTTGATAGGAGTTTGACATTAGATTGGGGTTTTTTGAGGGGTTGGGAGCCACCCAAAGAACAAAGAGTGTTTGAGGCCACTGAGGAGGCCTGAGGCTTGCAGCAGTGCAGCTGAATTTCTGTGCTCTCCCTCCCTGTGCAGAGTCCTTCCAGCACCACCCCTCCCATCGAGATCTGCTCCTCGCGCCTGACGAAGCTGATGCGCCGGACCACTGATAAAAAGAGCGAATTCCTGAAGGCACTGAAGGATGATAGAAATGGGGAGATAACAGAAAACAGGGAATGTGACAAGCTGGATGATGTAAGATCACTGTCCTTGCTGTGTGCATGGTCATTGTTGCTGAAGGAGTTGGGGTTGAAAAAGGCCTGAACAATGTGTGTAATTCAGACTCTGGAAGAGGAAGGGAATGATTCCCCCTGGCCTGGCACATGTGCCAGTGGAAATAGTGCACAGCAGTATGGAGGGAGATGTGTAGCACAATGAAATGCAAGTGAATAAGTAATAAATGAGGTGGAAGGGTCACAGATGTTGAAGGCAATCTCGATTTTTTTGCAAGGATTCTCTAAGGAGAGGAAAAGTATCACATTTTAACATCTTAAGTTGCTTTCCTGCTTTCCTGTCAAACTGCATTCACAGAAAAGTAGAAATTTGTGCTTGTGAAAGGTGCAGGAATGTGGCTCAAGCCTCAGAGGCTCAGACCAGACCCCCAAATTCATAGATTTGTGCCTTTATGTGTATGTAAAGTGTGTGCCCAGTAGCATTTAATTCTCATAGTTTCCTTGCTGCTGGTGATGGCTTTGCAATGCCAGCACTCACTCCCTTGGCACAGCAGCACAGGCCACCAAATGTCCTTTGTCCAGGTACACATTGCTGCAGCTTCTGTAAAAAACACTGGCTCAAGGTGAAATGCTTGGCTGGACTTTGAAAGGCAGAAGCTTGAACTTGGAACAGTGCTGTTGGCACAGTCTCTGCAAGCACACTTTGATGGTTTTATTTTTCTTTAGATGGAGAGCAACAGCACACCAGAACCAAAGGAAAACTGGGAAGAGAACTGCCATCAGAATGGCCTTTCTCTCCCCTTGCCAGAGGAGGGGGAAAACCTCTCCCACTCATTGGAAGCAGAACACAGGTGAGTAAATGGCAGAATAAAGTGTCTGCAGTAAATGAGGGTGAATCCTTGGGCTGTGTGAGGAGAGGAAAATTATTTTGAAGAAAGCTCTCTTTTTGAGAAGCAGCAGTAGCTGTGGGAGGTGTGTGGGATTTGTGACTAGTGCTGGACTGGGTGGGGTCTTACTGAAAGTAAAGCAGGACACCAGTGACAGTGAGCCAAGGCTTTACCAAGGTCTGTAATTAAATTCCAGTGCTTCTTTAATGCCACATCCCCATGGATTAATGCTGCCTAGAGATACTTATCTGCCCACACTGGCAGTCAGCATGAACCAAGGGTGATTCTGGTTAATTTGCAAGCAGGTGTCCTAAATGTAATGGTTTGAAGACACACAGCACACTTTGTTTGCACTTAGAATACTCCTGTGCTGCTTTACATGCTGTAAAAGTGGAGGAGAGTTAAGAAAATATTTACCTGGTATCTCAGGCTGTATCTCACATCAGTGAATAAGCAGTGTGAGCATCTGGTGCAAGCAGACAGTAATGTTTAGGAGATTCTGGGCTGTGATACTGGTTTGGTTGCCTCACGTCCTCCTTCAGTGTCCTTGAGTTAGAATTTCAAATCCCTGCCTTCCACCATTGTACGGGGCTGCTGATGGTTAAATATTTGTAAAAGACATTGAAAAATGGTGGGTAAACACAAAGGGTTGTTGAAGTGATCTGTGATAGAGAAGATTCCCTGGTGAATTTGGAGCAATTTACTACAAAACCTTGTTTT
This sequence comes from Sialia sialis, assembly GCA_009812075.1. Lineage (NCBI taxonomy): Eukaryota > Metazoa > Chordata > Aves > Passeriformes > Turdidae > Sialia > Sialia sialis. The sequence goes on from VRYO01002482.1 coordinate 15,291,665, forward strand.
TCTTGGACAAAGTGTTCCTTCCTTTGCCACTGTTCCCTTGCTTTAGTTCCCATGCACCTTTTATTTTCTCCACAATCAGGTTATTGAAAGAAATGGGATGGCAGGAATATCCTGAAAATGATGAAAACTACCTTCCCCTCACGGAGGATGAGCTCAAAGAGTTCCAGATTAAATCAGAGCAGGTATGTTTACAGCTCTTCCTACTTGTGACTGCTCTTCTCCCTCTCCTTTCTCAAGGGTGTTGAAAAGGACCAAGCATTTAAGTGAGATGGTAATAGAATGATGATTCTGCATTATCCATGTGTGTATACACACTTAAATGTGGCATTCACTTCAGAGGGTTGGTGACAGTTCTCTCCACACTTTTGCTGGTTTTAAAGCTCACTTTCATTCCTACAGCGAAGAAGAAATGGATTTGGGAAGAATGGATTTCTTCAGGGCCGCGGCTCCAGCCTGTTGTTCCACTGGGGAAGCACTTTTAAGACAAAGATTGAGGACTCAGACACGGAAACAAGTAGCAGCGAAACGTCAGATGACGATGCCTGAAAGTGGGCACAATAAAATTAAAATAAATAAAACCAACCCAATAAACTCAGTTCATAGTTCAACACGTGTTTGGGGTTGTATAAACTAAACAGAGTTTATTCTGTCTCCAGTCTGTTCAGTTTTTTCTTTTGTTGTTGATACTTCATCACAAGGGAAATAATTGTATCCCAAAGAAGAGAGAAATTGGCTTCTTTAGCTTTTTCTTTTGGTTTTGCCCTAATGCTTACTAGAAGTTTGTGCAGCTAGCAAATTTTGACAAAAATCCCTTGTGGGGCAGTGCACAAGTTCAGTCGTGTGAGCAGGACACAAGTGGCTGACTGATCTCTGCAACAACAAGCTTCTAACAGTGCCGCCGCATTGCCCAGCGCGCGGTACCGGTGTGCTAAAACAATCATTGTCGATGACAAAATGGCTTTTGAAGTTCTAATTATGTTAAATTAATGCTAATAACATGAATATTTTATTTTATTTTAATTTTTTTTGGCGGCTCGGGGAGCTTCATCACTTAACCAGGCATTTGTGGTTTTCTTTTTTTTTTTTTTTTTGGGTACAGCTGTAAAATATTTGGATATAGCAATTGTTTGTGTTCTTCTTCTTGCAGCCTTGATATTCAGGGTGGATTGTAAAATATAAATTTTTTGTGAGATTTCAAAGATTAAGATTATTTTGATAACATTATTTACAGATTTTAAAAAGTGACTATCACATTGAGTCTGTATGAGGGGGAAAAACTACTGCATCAAAAATAACTAACTTGGAATAAATATTTTGCATCAGTTTGCCAATTCTAATTGTCTTTCTTATGTAAGGAGAGCTTTTCTCTAAGGGACCTGCAACTTTGGGGGTTCAGTAGCACTGGGGATAAACAGTTCCTTCTCCCACTCTATTTTTCCACTTGGCAAACATTGCTGTAGCGCTCAGACTGCAGGAGCTGAACTCTTCCTTTAAGAAGGGAGAGGGAGAACAATGCTGAGATGAGTCCATGTTTGGGGATTTTTTTAAAAGAAAATAATTCAGAATTATCTTCTACTAAAGCAGTTTGCTTTTTTTTCCGCTTCATACAAAATGATGAAGCTCGACCGGTCGGTGTCACTTGTTCCTAGTGCAATGCTGCTGTTTATGTTCACAACGTGGCAAGGGAATGTCTGAATCCAAAGCTGTTTTCATTGAAATCTTTTTTAAAAATTCATGAAAACATTTCTATTAGATTAAAAAGAATTTTGCAAACAACTCAGTTGTGGCCTAAGCTATTTTAGTGTCTGGTGTAAGTTCAGCTTGTGCACAAAGGTTTTGGATTGGAAAGCGTTCTGGGGTTGTACACTGTTTGCAGGGGGTTTGGATGGAGTCACAGAAAACTTGGTGTTGCTGAAGTGAGGGGGTTTGTCCCAAGGTTGTGCCTGTGTGTTCTTAATCCACTTCTGGCCAGGCAGAGAAAACAAAACAGAGGTGTAAGAAAATTCTAATGTTTCACCCTGAATCTTTGCATCTGGATTCAGGGCTGCAGGCTCAGCATTATCAGGTGTAACTCTGCTACCTGTGCCTCCAGCTCCTGCTGGTTCTTTGGTGAACCCCAGGGGAGAGGGGCAGTGAGGCATTTCTTCATCCCTGTGCTCTGGAATCCAGAGTCTAGCAGCTGAGGCTGCTTGGGGAAGTACTGGGGCTCCTGTGTGACTTGATACAAACTATGTTGTCCCTTCTGAATATTCAAACGTTGCTTTTGTCTTTTTTAAAAGTATAACTTCTACATCTGTTTAAACCAATTTATGCAGACCTGTGTGTACTCATCTCAAAAAATGGGGTAAATTAAAAAACCCCTTCACCTGAGATCCATGCTGCCAGCCACTTGCAATGGAGAAATTGTATTGCTGAGCACTCTGGAGTGGGAGCAGTCTGTGCTGGGACAGCACAGCTTGTCCTGTGTGTGCCTGGAGCTTCTTGTGCTTCATAGGAGATGTTGTGCCCTCCTGTGGGCTGTGCTGTGTTTAAACATCAATGAAACTGGAAGTGGCAGTGGCACTGGGTGAGTCTGGTGGGGCAAATCCCCATCCATCAAGTGGCAGCTTTTTCCTGAGCGAGTCATGAATCTGTAATGGGTACCACTGGCATCGAGCTGAGAAGAGCTTGTAGGGACTTGGCAAGCAGAGCTGAGGTGGGTGCAAGGATGGAAAGCAGGACAGCCGTGGCAAGAAGGGGTTTCACTCTGTTGGAGGTTACCCCTTAGCTGAAATTCTGCTAAGGAGCTGCTGCAAGGTGGGCAAGGGGCACTCCTGGACAGCCGCAGAGCCAGCACGCCTGGCAGTGAGCACTTTGTAACCACGGAGGGACTCAGGGCAGGGGCCTCCCTCATCTTTGCTTTCTCTAGATTGCTTTTTTCCCCCATTCCAGCGCTATAGTAAAGAGTGGGACTGTCCAGGGCTGGCTGAGGGTGCGGCCCTCGCTGCCCAGCCCAGCTTCCAGCCTAGCAACAGTGGCTTCAAACACTGCAGCCAGCAGCTCTGTGCACCCTTCCAGCCCTTCCCAGGTGCCAGCCCCACGGGGGGACCCCTCTCCCTGTCCCCTGAGTGGCCTCACCCACTCTGCTTTCCAGGCTATTGGCCATGGGGGCTTTCCTCTGCCCCCGCTGCCACTTGGCCTTCAGATCCCGAGCGCTGCTGCGGATCCACCTGGAGAAGCTGTGCCTCGGGCCCCGGGCACCCAGCAGCTCCTGCCTCCATGGCCGGGACCCCCTGCCCGCGGAGGGAGCACAGGGCACGGCAAGGAAACCACAGGACATCTCGGTAGTGTGGAGCTGGGTCTGGTGCTGAATGGCGGCGGGGACAGGTGCTGGGTTGGGAACAGGGAATCGCGTCCTGCATCCAGCTTGGTCTGAGCTGGGGCAGGCCTCATCCTGCCCTGCCAGCCCCACACAGGCAGCCCTTGGTGCTTACTTTGGCAAAACCAGAAAAGTTCATTATTAATGAAGGGAGGGGGAATTGGAAGAGGATGGGGATGTCGCCTTTTTCTTCTCTCTGTGTCTGCGAGGTTGGAGTGTCCCAAAATACGGACGACGCTGAGCCACTCCATCACTTTATGCTTCGTGAGGTGCCACCAGCTGTGCGGGGACAGCGGGGACAGCGGGGACCAGGGCGGGGCGCTCCCCTGGGGGACGTGCTCACCCCCCGTGAGAGAGCCCTGCTCCGTACGGCTGACACTGCCTCTGGGAGGCTGCCCGTGGAGGTACGGTCAATCCCCAGCGCCAGGCGGCCACCAGCAGCCCTACGGCTCCCCAGGACTGAGGGGCAGCCTCTCCTTCCCGGTGAACCCCGTGTGCCGCAGGAAGAGCCCCCCCGGCAGCCGCTCCCACTGCAGAGGCAGCGGCGGCCGCCGCAGGAGCTGCTGGAGGCCCACGAACGCCAGGTGGCCGCGATCCAGGCCAGGACCCGGCAGCTGGAGCGGCAGAGAGAGGGTAGGCTCCGGCTGCGCTTCTGGGGCAATGGAGATGCGGTGTGGGATGCAGTGACCCCCGAGAGTGGGGCTGTGGGGGCCGCGCTGAGCCCCCAGCCCCTCACTGTCCGTCAGGGCTGTGCCGGCGGCTGGCGACACTGAGGGCCAGGGCACCTCTGGGCCCCCAGCCCGAGCAGGGGGAGCCGGAGCCGAGCCAATTCCTGCCCGAGCAGGCCGGACAGGTCCGAACAGCGCAGCACAGGTGAGCCCTGGCCTGAGGGCTCCCAGCACAGAGCCTGGCCCGTGGGGTGCTCTCCGTCAAGGGCTCCCTCACCCCCTATTTGCCTGTCTCGTCCCCAGGGCCACACTCCACCTTGACACCCTCCTGCCACCCGTGGGGCCGCTCGCGGCCGAGGCCAGGTGAGGGCTGAGGGTCTGTGGGCAATAGGTGAGGGCTGAGGGTCTGTGGGCAATAGGCCAGGTGAGGGCTGAGGGTCTGTGGGCAATGGTGGCTCCGAGCGAGCGCCTCTCTGAGCCCCGGCCATGGCTGATCCCGAGCTCCGGCAGGGCACTGCGACTGTCCTACCTGCGCTCCGGGGGATACGACCCCGCCATCCTGGACCAGCTTCTCCACCTCCAGCTGGAGGCCACGGTGCTGGAGGAAGGAACCGCGGGGCTGCACAGGGGCAGGCGGATGGGTAGGCACCAACAGCAGGCCCAGGCCTGTCCCCCCACAGGGACCGTGGCCCCACAGCCGGCACCTGAGGCAGCCCCGGCTGTGCCAGCAGAGCCCCCCAGCACCGGCACACGCGATCTGGATGCAGCACTGCTGGCTGTGGAGCTGGAGAATCGGCGTCTGGAGGATGAACTGTTGGCGCTGAAGGTCAGAAGGGAGAGGAGAGCAGATGCTGGTAGGTGATGGGTCCCCCATCTCTGCACCCCATAGTCCCCAGCTGCAGCATCAGAGCCCTGAGCTGGACATGGCTCCTGGAAATACTGGCAAGTGGAGGGGGGCTGCAGCTCGGGGTGGACTCTGCAGGGAGAGGCCCAGTCTCCAGACTGAATGCAGGCCTGTTGAGATACCAGGAAAATGGCTGCTGTAAACCCCACGGTGACCAAATGGTGTCCCAGGCTCACGGGCAGCCCGGCGGCACACGGAGGAACTGGCCCAGCTCCAGGCAGAGGTGGGAATGCTGCGATGGCACACGGAGCAGACAAAGCCATGGCTACACCTCTGCCCTATAGCCCCCCCACTGCCACCAGCCCTGGCTGTGCCAGAACTTTTCATGGTAAGAGCCTCAGCCCAGGGCGATTTCCAACTCCCAGGGAGGGGAGAGGGGAGTTTGGATTGAGCTTGCAGCTGGGATAGGATCATAGGTATGGAAGTACAAGCTTGGGGACATTTGGGAACAGCTCCCTTTGCTGCACTTGGGACAGGAGGTAAATCCCCACCAGTGCTGGACCAGGGGTGTGACTTGATCCAGTGTCACATGTGAGGAGATGGCCAGGCAGCTTAAACCCTGCCAGGACCTTCCTGCCCTTGACATCCCTTTTTTCCTTTCCCAGGAGCCCCCCAGGCCAGCACTGGGACCTGGCAGGCCCACAGGCCATGTGGCCCCTGGACACCCCCTCTTCCCCTTGGTGGCCCTGGAGGATCCTCCTCCTGCCCAGGAGCCCCCAGCACGGGACAGGGGTCCCTAAGGTGAGCCAGGAATAGGCCATGGCCTGGCCTGCCACCCCCTCCACCACCTTCCAAATGGGGCTTCAGGAACTGTTAGGGTGATGAAGGGACAGCACAATCTGTTTGAGCTGCAGAGAGGGGGTTAGGCAGAAGTTGTACAGCTGGTACCAGGATCCCACAGCGCTGGGGTGTGTGGAAGTGTACAGGATCACTGCTGGGACCAAAGAGGCTCCAGGCATTTGAGTAGGAAATGGACAGGCAAACCCCCAGTCCAGCAGCAAACTGAGTTCCACAGCTCAGCCTCCACCTCAAAGGTTCAACCACTCCTGCTCACAATGGTGGTTTGGGGGCAGGCAGAGGGGCACAAAAAATTCCCATCCCCATATGAGCCCACTGTAGGGAAAGCATAAGGACAGGCACAGCTCTGCTCTGGGAACCAGCAAAAGCCACAACCATCTATCCAAAATACCAGAGGCCCTGTGCTACATGTTTAATAAAAGGCTTCAGCTCCTTGCTCTCCACTTCTTGGATGATTTTTTTTTTTTTTCACACACAGCCCAGGGCAGGGTCCCAGCCCCAGCTGAGCATTCAAGGTGGCTCAGGGGAACATGTCCTTGCCTCCAACCACCAGCATCTGCTCCTGCACCCCTCCAGCAGCAAAGTGGACATTGAGCAGAGACAAAAATACAAAGCCCAGGACGTTACAAATCTCTTTATCAGCCTTCCCCACCATCTTCAGGCTGCTCACAGCTGAGGGAGGCACTATCAGAACCCACTTCAGGCTCAGCCCTGAACGAACAAAACACAGCCCAGCTGTGACAAGGCCCCAGCAGAAGGAAGAAAGGTCAGATCCCTGGAAAACACGGAAGTTCAGGCAATGCTCTCCCTCCCTGCCTGGCCCATCCAACTGCTCCTGCCTAAGGAAGCAGGTGTGGGTGGAAATGCTGAAGATAAAGGAAGCAGGAGCCCAGCAGGAGCCAGGGCTAAGACCTGCAGTCAGGAGCACAGGCTGGAACCTGTCACAGAAGGAAGGTCAAGACAGGGATCATTTGCATACAATCTTTATTGAAGTCATACAAAAGTTGCCAAAAAGTGAAAAAATACACTATATACAAAACCATTTTCCTTGTAAGGAGAGGAGTGTCCAAGGTTAAAGAATCATTATCATACTGTGCTTTCAACTGCAGCCCCTGATTCTGCTTGTGGCCTTTTCTCTGTCTAAAAGAGAAGATAAGGGTTTGTTTTTAAAAGACAATATACAGTCTTACAGTACCAACTCATGCAGCAGCCCAAGAGTTCTGTAATTTGAAGATTTAAAGTGAGCTTTGCCAGCCTCCAGAGCCCAGCACCACCCTAAAGCATTGACAGTAAAAGTGCAGCCCAGGGTAAGTAACCAAACCCAGACACTTTCAAAATTAGAGGAAGACCCTGTGCTGGAGTTGAGCCCCGCAAAAAAAACACCCAGAACCTGTCTCTGTCCCACCCCACAGGTGACAAAGCTCCACAGCTGGGTCTGTCCAGCCTACACAGCTCAGCACCACAGCACAACATGCATCCTGCCCACCAGGAATCTCCATCTCATCTGGGAAACCCAGGCAATAAAACCAGAACATCTAGCAGGCACAGAACCATCCCTGAACAGAGAGGGGGGAAATAAAGCAAAAAACACAGCCCAGACACTCCTGGCTCAGCTCCCCACCTCCTCTTCCATTTTCTCCTCATTTCCACTGGGGACAGGGTTCCCACCACCACCATTGACAGCTGGTTCTGGTTTAGATTTCTTGGCTTCATTACTTCCCTGATGAGTGTCCTCCTCTGGTTTCCTCTGAAGAAAAAAATAGTTTATAATCTTCACTAAGTGCAAATCAAAGTTTAAATACTTTGGAGAAGTTCAGCATTAGATGTCACTGCATGTCATCTACCCAGCCTCTGCTTGCCAGGCTCAGGACAGACACCGAGGTCTCAACCACAGTGACACTTTGGGTGACAGGATCTCCAAAGCTGAGTTATCCTTAGTTACAAGGAAAGGTGCAATCACTGAGACTCTAACAGTTCCAGGGTAGACTGAGGGCCCCTGAAATCACTTCAAGCAGCTCCCAATCACTCCAGGCACACCTGAAGTGACAGGCCAATGCAACAGAGGCAACATAAAACTCAGAGTATCCCCCACAAGATCTTAGTTTTTATCAACCAACACTTCATAACACTTAGAGGAACCAAGTTCTCAATAGCTGATCTCTTTAAGAGGCAGCTTACCATTACCACCAGCATGGCTTTACTATTTATTAAGCCCAAGTCCCAATTCCCTTTTGGATAGAAAGGAACCCAGCTCAGCCTGGTTGCCTGCTTTTTCCCTCAGATCTGCAGGTGACCCTGCTGCTCTTGAGTGTCCTCAGCAGAGGAAGTTCCTGTTCAGGGAACAGCTGCAGGAGCCATACAGCTGGGTCAGATTTATATCAGTGTGGATCAGGCAGGGTGCTGAACCACCCAGAATGGTCTCCTGAGGCCAAATGGGTCCCAAACTAACTGGCTCCCAGTGGAAAGGAGTTTCATACACTGCTGGTTTTACTTTTGGAATGTTTTCCCACTATACAACTATGCAAAGAAAAAATACTTTTAAGACAAATCCAATTACACAGAGCAAGCCAGTGTAACTTCAGCAAGCTGCTTGTTTAACAAGTCATTTCTGGACTCACCTTTTTCCTGACTAGATGAGAGATGTCTGTTACACACTGAGATGCACCATCAGCTCCTTTCCTGACTGGAATCTGTTACAAGACAGACATTGACACGTGAGCAAACACAAGCAGTAATCCTTAGAGCAGACAGGAATTAATAACATTCATTTTTGATTAACTTACTGTGGACACAGAACCACTGTCTTCACTTTGTGCAAAGCCAGACGTAGTTCCAACCTTAAGAAAAGCAGAAAAAACAGAAGGTGGCAGATGATACGTGTGAACTTAGTGAGATGCAGAAAGCCTAAGTCCTGCACATCCCAACACTGGATTCTGCACAAGACAGATGCAAGGTGCACTCATCTGCCTGACCCATAATTTCTAGCCCTGATACATTAAATGCCACAAAAGTCCATCAAATTTCTGTTTAGTTTGGAACAACTGGCATCAGGGCTCTTAGTAAATATCCTCTTCAGATGTCAGCTGCCTCAGTTTTCTTCTCACAACTACAGCCTGGTAACACCTGTGAGCAACCACCAGCACCTGATCAAGTCTGAGCTCATCCCATTACTGATTTACACAAAGTTCCACTGCAAGAAGAGTTGGGTCAAAAGGAAACCACAGGACACACTCACCAGAGTTGCTTTCAGTCCTAGCTCAGCTACTTTTGCACTCTTCTGTGACTCCTTTGAATCTTCTATCTTCTCTTTAATTTCAGGAAGCAGTCCCTTCAGCTCTTCTATCTCCTTCTCGTCCTCAGGGGATCCAGCGTCTGCCTTCTTTATTCGCTCAGTCAGTATTGCTGGGATGAAACAGTTATCAGGACAAAACACCTTGAGACAAAGTAACTGTCCAGTTACCAACACTATCTGCTAACAGACAGTTTTAACAATCCTGCTCTCAGCTTTCAGACAAAACACCACACAGCAGGGAATGAGCACACTCACTACTTTGCCTCGTGAGGCAGCTCCACAATTGCACGTACCCAGCCTCTTGTCTATGACCTCCATGGACTTGCCAAACTGCAGCACGGCCTGCTCGAAGTCACTGTTGTAGTGGTAAGCCAGGGCCAGCTGGTAGTGGCTCTCGGCCAGCAGCCGGTCGTGAGCCTCCAGGTACTTCTGCTGCAGGGCCAGGCAGGCCTGGAACTCCTCTATTGCCTGTGTGTAGTTTTCTAGAGGAGAAAGCACCAAGGTCTTTACAAACCTCAGTAACTATCCACAGTGGCACCATGTAAACCCTGGTTTGGTCACTCTGTGTTTTGGTACACACGATACAGTCTGCAAACAGAAGCACCACTGAACACAGAACCAGAACACAGCAGTGCTGAGCGGCTGTCAGAGCAGGTGACAGCTCTGCTCCCCTCTGCTGCTCTGGTTCTCTCACAAGTGCTCCAACTTCAGCACAGGAAACTGAGCAGCCAGGTCACGGCAGGCACCAAATCCTCCTGCTTAACCTTCTACAAGGGACTGATTGTAACTAGTTGTAAACTTGCAGGTGTTTTACCAGGACATGAGAGTGCTGTATCCATCAGCTAACTCTCAGCAGCTCACACTCAGCCAGCAGAGAAAGACCTGAGGCTTTACTTGACACATTCCACAAGAATCTTTATTTCATGCAAAGGGAGTCAAGCAGGATTTCTCTCAAAGACAAAGGGAAGGCAGCTATATTTATAGATTCAAGGGAGATTCAAACTACAGCCAATAAAAGTTTACAATTTTTGGACAGCATCCAATCGAAGTCAAAAGTTCTAAAGGTGAACTGACCAATTACACAAACTAATTTCTGACCAATTATCTTCCAAGGTGTTAGGAAAGTGACCAAATTCTTAAGGAATTTAGCTCACCTTGGTCTCTAGGAGACCTTATCTATTATAGTAAGTTCCAGGGCCCAGGGGAAGATGTCTGTGCAGGAATTGTATCATCCACAACTAGTCACAACTGCAACACGGATCTGGAGCCAAGGACAGTGGCACCTTCCTGCCAAGCTCTCCCCAAATGTGCTCCTGTGATATAAGACCCAACCCCTGTTCTGTAGCTCTGCCCAGGAAACCTGTTGTATTATTTCCCATGCCTGCCCCAGAGAAAGCATACATTTGCATTTAACAACATTAAAATACCTTTTTAAATGAAAGGCAATGGAGACATTACAAAGCACAAGGCTTGCTCCCACTTTTCTCTGCTATGTAACACAAGGGTCTTTCCTGACTATAACCTAAGACTTGGGAAGGCCTAAGAGAGTTTACTATTTTTCATGACAATTTCACAAAGTCTCTCAAATTCATAAGGTTTGGTCATTTCAGAAAGCAGAACACAAAGCTGGTTTTGATCTGGCAACACACTGCTTCTTACTGAAACTTTTTTTTCCCACTGCTCTTCAAAAACACAGACTATCCTATTTAAGGCAGCATTACTTTCAAAGCTTCTCACATGGCTGCAACTATCATGATCAGCCTAATTTGTTCTCATCCTAACAGCCTTAACTCACATCTGTTTATTTTAAAATACAAAACCCAGTGGCAAAGTAGAACCAAGCACTGTGCACACAAAAATTAACATTCCTTACCTGATTCAATGCTAACTTCTCCTAACTTCAGATGAGCTTGAGCTGCATGGAGCTGAGCTTCCTTTGTTTCTTGTCTACAGCAAGAAGAAAAACATTTTGAAATCCTAATCAGAGCATGCCACGTTCTCTAACTGGCTAGGCCACCATCCAATTTACACAGAGTTTCTGTGGAATATACCCAAATTAGAACTTCAGTCTTTACCTCTTGTAAATGACTTTTGCTAACTCCAGCATGTCCCAGGCTAACTCAAGATTGCCAATTTCATCCTCCTCACTTTCCTGTAAAGAGCAGAAATGCATGACAGA
>VRYO01002482.1:15303045-15352209 GCA_009812075.1 Sialia sialis
GCAGAAGTTATTGCATCAACCAAGGTGTTTCAATGGAACATGAACTCACATTGTTTTGTGATGTTATTTTTTTTTCCCAGAAATAACAGGGTACCAAGCATCAGTATTATCTCAAGAGTAAGATCTTGGTTAAGGTTCTGTTTAGATGAATCAAGTGAAGCTGGCAGTCCAGCTTTTTTAATGAGCCTTTGAGCTTTGTTAGAATAGTCTGAGAAAGGAACAGACAATTATCTCCTGTTTTGTGCCACTCCACAAGGCAGCAGATTTTTCCAGGCATCAATGTACAGCTCAGGTCTCAAGCGCACCACACTTCTCAAACAATTCCCATCCCAATCAGCTTACTGGACCAGGAGGCTTCACCATGCACAGTTAAACAACCAGACAGAAAATTAACTGTTCCACGTAACTGCAGTGGCAGGCTGAACAGCTCTCTGCCTGCCCCTGCACCAGCAGGCCATGTTAGCTCAGCACACCACAAGCATTTGTGTCAGAGCAGCTCAACTAACCCAAGTTTACTGACACAACCCAGCAGATGCTACAATCCAGACTAGGCCCAACATTGGACACTCCTAAGCAATATTGGCTTTCAGAAGTATTCTCCTACACAGAACTTTTAGAAGGATATAATTTAAACCTAATACTGCATCCTTCCATGAGTACTGATGTCAGACCTCAGCAACCTCACCTTGTCTTCCACTGTCAATTCATTCTCCTTATCATCTTCAGCTTTATCATTTTCTTTATCCTCCTCTTCAGATTCTTCTGTTTCTAGAAGGCAAGTAGTTGCATGAGGACACTTCTGGTTACTGTGCTTGCTCAACATGGAGTCAGGCAGAATATGTTACATCCAACCCTTATCCTTCCAGTGACAGGTTAGAGGTGTGATGAAAGAAGAACAGATAAATTAAAGTCTCAGCATCAGCAGCCATCTTGCTGAAATCGTTCAGCACTGTAGACTAAAGCAGTCCATAAGTTCAACTTCTTACTATCCACAACAAAAACTTACGAAGAATTTAATTGTCACAAATCTGTTGTCAGCTCCCACAAGACCCTGGGCAGCCTTAGAGGCACTGGCCAGCTGCTGAACTTCATGCTACAGAAAATAAGTGTTTTCAGCAAGATAGCTGCCAAGCTGCACACAAATTAGTCTGAGTTCATGATCCTCATGTCAGGCATTTAAGTATCAGTGTTAATGAATCTCTTCTTGTGTAGTACTAATTTGACTTTTGACACTGTGCAAGAGCACCACATCATCTGTTCTACCAGCAGAAGACATTTTGGGAAAATGTGCAGTGAAGGGATGTGGCTAATAACTTCAGAGCACTGGCTGGTCACAGGCTGAAGTGCCACAGTTCCTGTATCACACCCTCTGGCTAATTCCAAACAGAAGCTTGATCAGCAGGGGCACTGAGAGCCTGTGAACTCACTAGTCTAACTCCCAGCACACACCCACCACTGAGAGGGCCAAACCTGGACACATGAAGACATCTTGTATAAAGGTAAAACAGAAGAGATGTCAGGATGCTAAGACTGAAGTAGTGAGAGGAGTTTGGAATGACACAGCACCAGACCAGGATGTTCCAGAGGGTCCTCACACTCCCAGACTTGGGGAAAAAAGCAGCAGTGTGTGTGCATAAGCAGCTTTTCAGCACTGAGGGTGAGAAGCAGGTAATTACTCAGTTTATTTTCAGTCATCTTCTCTCCACACAGACACCTTTTAGGCCACTGCTTTACCACTGAGTGTTCACTGTGCTTAGCAGAACAAATCTTTCCAGGGTCCAGAACTGTTTAGTCTGACCATCCACCACTCCTGAGGGAAGGCACTGACTGTGAAGATGAGTTACTGACACGTGAAGTTGCAATTACCATTTATCAACTAATGGGCCCACTAGGGCCACAAAGTCCTGCTGCAGCAAAGGGTGCAAGTCTTGCTGGAAACAGCTATAATAAAGCAGGGAAGCAGAAGGGCAGAAGCTGGACAGCCAGAAGACTGTCCTAGAGCAGCAATAAGCCTTCAGCAAATCAAGTTTACATTTTCCAACTAAGTTCTCACTAGCAATGACCATCAGAAAGACTCAAATGAAGAATTCCTTTCCTCCACAAGAAGTAAATTTACTACTTTATGTGTTCAGCTTTTCTTGTTTTTCACCACCATTCTAAAATAAAACACAGCTATAACCAGAGGCAATTTGTGCTTCAAGTTATGAGAAGGTTAGTGCAATACACCCAGATGCATGCAAGTGAACATCCATTCAGTATTCTCCACCAGCCTAGCCATTACTTACACATTTCACAGGGCTGTCAGTTTGCTTTCAAGACTTGCAGTTAGTTAAGCGTTAGTCTAGAGAAACTGAGACTATTCACTATTCCTTGAAACTTTACTTGTATGTAAAGTCCTTCAAGAGCCCCTTTACTGTGCCTTTTCCTTATTCTAAGGCAAACAGAAAATTCTGAATGGAACACTTTTTACCCATTGTTAGCCAAATCCATCAAGTCATCCACCCACAAGTACTTTTCTCCTCTCAGTGTTACCTTCTCCCTCTTCCATCAGGTCATCTTTCTCTTCTTTTTCTACCTTAGCACCTTCACCCTCTTCCATCAGGTCATCTTTATCTTTCTTTTCCTCTTTCTCTACCTTAGCAGCAACTTCAGCATTTTCTTTCATGTCATTAGGCAGCTCTTTGCTCTCTGTGGGCACAGGTTCTTTTGAGGACTCTGTCTCTTTAGATTCACCTGGTTTCTCTTCCGTAACTAATTCTACTGGCTCTTGTTTCTCCTCTGCCTTCTTCTGTTCAGGCACCTCTGCATCCCCTTCTGCAGCTTCTTTCTGTTCCACAGCAGCTGCTGCCTGTGCTTCTGCCTTCTCCTCCACAGCTGTCTCTGCCTGCTGTTCTGCAGCCTCTCCCTTCTCCACAGCTGGCTCTTTTTCTGTTGCTTCTGCTGCCTGTTCTCCTGGCTCTGTCTTCTCTTCCACAGCTGCTTCAGCCTCTTCCTCAGCTGCCTTTGCCTCCTTGTCTGACACTTCTGTTGTTGTCTCCTTCTCTTCAGCTGCCTTCTCCTCTTTCTCTACCTCCATCTCTTCCACAGTTGCCTCCTCTTTCATAGGCACCTGCTTCTTCTGCTCTTCTGAAGTTTCTTTTCCCATAGCAATCTCAGTCTTCTCTTCAGCCTCTTCGGGCTTTGCATCCTTGTCAGCAGCTGCTTCTTTGGGTTTTTCTTCTGTAATCTCTTTCCTCTCAACATCCTCTTCTTTGATTTCCTTCTCAGATAGTACTGTAGACTCTTCCATGGACTTTTTGGCCTCTTCCTTTTCCCCCATGGCGTTATAAACCTGTTCTCTCAACTCCTCCCTTGCTTCTTCTACATGATTGAGGAAGCATAAACATTTCTTCGAGTTTAGTGATAAAGACATTAACAGGCACTGACAACACCACCCTCTAGACCCTCCAGTGTGTTGGCTCGTTATCAAGCTGGATGACATTTCTAAAAGCTTCATTTTCCAAGTACAAGGAATTAGGAGACAACCAATATAGCCACTCGATCTAAGCAAGATCCCTTCCCCTTCTCCAGACTGCAGCATTGCAAGCGGCCGCTCAAGCAGTGTGCGGGTGTGCAGCGATTTTAGTCACAGCTAAGCAAGAGGTGCCAGAGCTTTAACAGCCTGGATGGACAGGAATTCCTGTGCCCTCCCCAGCTGCAGGCAGTGTAAAACAGCCAGTGTTCCTGGTACTTTGTACAGACTGAGCTGTGGGACCACACACACTGTACTGCTGCAAGGTTACAAAGCAGTTGGAGTCAGTGGTGAAGCTTAAAAAGCAAGTTTGAATGCAGTGTTTCAGGACACAGACACCTGGTGACCCTTTCACACATGCTTTCAGTGACCAGCTCCTTGCAGATGTTTTACAGGTTTTGCTCATCTTTAAGCAAGATTTAAAAAAAAAAAAAAAAAAAAAAAAAAATCAAACAGAAACAGAGTCCATTCAGACTGCTGAGAGTTTCAGTTGAATAATTCAGGCTACCCAAGATAGCAACGGACAAAACTTGGATATTCCAACAAGAAAACACAGCCTGGTGCCTCCATGGCAGGGGGCAGGCAGCTTTACATACCATCAGCAGCTGGCAATGCAGACTCATCTTCTGCTTTTTCTCCTTCCTCTTCCACCTGCACTCCTTCTAAGGCATTTCCCAGCACACCATTTTCCATTCTGAAGGGAAGAGGAGTTTGTTATGTTTTTAATACCATCATCTGAACTGCACAAACTGCAGTGACACAGCCCATCCCACCCAGGGCAATCCTGCCCATAAAGGAGTGAAATCCTGTTACACCAGCCACACTCTTCACCAAACGACAAACTGCCACTGTACCTTGCCAACTCCAGGAGAGATTTTCCATAATAAAAAAAAGCTTCTGCACACTCATCCGCTGTCTCACCGTACTTTTTACCCCTACAAAAATAACAAAGAATTATTTGCCTGTGCCTGCTTTAGATTTGGACACATGAACTTGAACATTAAATATTCCTAGACAAAAGGATCACTTTCTTGCCTCATTTCCCATTGCTTTAAATAAATACTGAATGCTTCTCTCAGTTAGATATGGCATTTAAACACCCAAGGAAATTATTCTGTAACCCAAAATGTGCAATTCACAGAAACTGATCAAGACTAGTGAACAAGTTACTAGAGAAGACACCTGCATAATAAACTATTAAATCAGTTTCCCTCCTTAGGGAGCTCAGCTGGTAATGCCTATAACAAAAGCCACTTAAACTGCAGCACTGCCCAACTCCTGGGTGACTTTAAACAGGTTGTCTCCTTCTCAGTACATTAGGTAAAAAACCGCAATCCTTCTCACACAATTCACATCAGAACAGCCAAGCTGAAGGCCAAACCCAGCAAAAACATCCAGAACATTCTACTACTCACAGCAAGCGTGCAGCTTCCTGGAACGCATTCACAGCAGCTGGAATATTTCCCATTACCAAGTGCTTCTGTCCTAAACCCAAGAGTTTCTTTGATTCTCCATCCACATCCATACTGGAGGAAGAAGAAATAAACCAAATAAAGGATTCTGATAGTTTTCACCATCATTTCAGCTTTCAAAACCTTTATGGAATAATGAGGTGCATGCGCTACAGTGGTTGGAACCAGGATAGGTGGGATTTGTTTGGTTTTGTTTGTAAATCTGAAACAAGGGAAGACAAGCAATTTCATCCAACCACAGCAACAAGTATCAGAATCTCTTAGGACAAAGGCTACTAAAAAATACACTTTAGAAGTTGCACACCAACACACCATGGAGCACCAGTGTTTTAGACTCCAGAGCTGCATCATAAAAGAGGAATAAACTCAAGCTAAAACATTTTATAGCACAGCATTCTGAGAAGAATGACAGATGCAAGTGTCAGTTTCAATTTAGTGCATCTCAGCTTCATTTCCAGAAGGTCCAGCCTAACATCTCAGACCAGGACAAGAGGAGCTGCCAACAGAGGAATGCCATCTATTACACGCCAGTGCATACCTGTGCCTCTCTGGTACTAATTAAAAACCCAAAAACATCAACAACAGCTGGTCTTTTTTGTATGGATCAGTCCCTGAAAGGGCCTTGCTGCATTAGATTTGTACAACCACTGGTTTTCAGCACCTACAGCCCACATGGGAGTTAAATTCCAAGTCTAAGAACCGATCTTCAGGGTGACCTTTGTGTTTCACTCAGTAACTCCAGGATTTTGTGCTATTTGATAACTGACAGTTCCAGCTCCCATCTCACCTGTCTGTCTTGTCCGTGGATGTGGAAGGAGCAGCCAGTTCCTCTTCCATCCTGCAAACAGAAAACCAAACGTTTTTATAATTTCCGTTTACAACCGGCCATGCGTTTCACAGCACGAGCTGAACTCTCAGGGGTGCGGAAGCAGTGCCAGAAGCCTGGATTGGAGGCGCTCCTCCACCCCGAGCGGGCTGAGGCTGCTCGGTTTGGTGTTTGTGGTTCCGAGGGAGGCTCGGGCGGCCCTGCCCGGCCGGTCCCGCGCAGACAATGGGGCCTTTCCCGCCTTCCGCCGGCCCCGCCCCCGCCCTTGGCGCCAAACCCCGGCGGCGGCTCCTCACGGGCCGCCGGTCACGTGACGCCCGCCCCTTCCCCAGCCCGCCCCGCGGCGTCAGCTGCCCCCAACAAAGATGGCGGCGGCCGCGCAGCGGTCACGTGGTGGCTCCGCGCGAGCCGCGCGGGCCCAGCTGGCGCCGGAGGGAGCGGGGCGGCGGCACGTACCACCGCCGGCGGGGGGGCACGGCGGAGGCAGGTACCACAAACAGCGAGGGGGGGACGGGGGAGGCAGGTACCCCCGCCGGCGAGGCGGAAAGGGGGGGAGGAGGGGATGCAACTTCGCCTGCCCGACCAGCACCCCGAGCCCTTCCCCTAAGGAAATCCGGCCCACCGTCCCGCTTACCCCCATCCCCTCCGGTACCCTGCGGCCCGAAGGCATCCCCCCTCCTGTCTCCTGAGCCCCCCGTCCCCGACACGCACACACCGTAACCGGGGCCAGCCTGCGCAGCCCTACCTAGTCTGGGAGGCCGGCGCGGGCTCAACGCAGGGGGGAGCGGCGATGGCCGAGGATTGCATAGAAGCTGCTGGAGAGAGGGGCGGCGGCGGCAGAGTGCAGCCCCCTGCCCCTCCGGCTGCCTATATACCCCCGAGGACACGCCCCGGCCCGCCTGGCGGCGCGCGCGCGCCGCGGGGGGACTGCCGCTCCCGGCATGCTGCGCGCCCACCCCACCGCGGGACGCCGGGGGCGCCGCCGCGCGGGGCGCGCTGGGAAGTGTAGTGCCGGCGAGGAAGGCGGGGTCCCGCGGGGCATGCCGGGAGGTGCAGTCCCGCTCCCTCAGCCCCAGCCTGGGGGCCCGGGAGGTTTTCTCATCCCGGCCCGGGCTCTGCATCCGCTCCCGGCCTCTTCCAGGCGAGCAAGTCCCGGGCTTCGGCCCAGCTCACCCGGTTCTCTCCTGGCACATGAACACACGAGCAGGCAGGGCTGACATGGCCGCGGCCCTGTCACAGCACAGCCCCGCACCGAGACCTGCAGGCTCTGCTCTTTCAAGGTGAAAGTTCTCCAGCTTCAATTCTCTGTGTCCCTCCCTGCAGGAACAGAGCGGGACCTGTGGGGTTCACAGAGCTACAGCATTAATTCGCGTTTCTTGGGAATTCTCCCAGCCCACTTAGGTACTCTTGCTCAGAGAAATAACTAGAGAAAGGTAATTGGGGCCTTGAGATAAGAGGTGAGGGAAAAAAGTCTCAAAACCATACAATGAATACAGAATTTATTTAAACAAGCAAACATGCAAGCGAGACGAGCAAGAAAAGCCACTGTCCTTGGCAGGAGGACTGCGGTCTCCAGTGTGCCTTCAAAGTACAATTGCTTACCTAATAATTGGAACAAGAACCATATTCAAAGTCACCGTGTTTGATTAGAACAATTAAAGGAGAATTAAATTCCTGTTGGTTTCTTAGGAGAAAATGTCCAGCCTAGTAAAGAATCCTAAATGAGGTGCAATGGCTTCTTCCACTGAGACAAATTTATCAGGAATTAGGAAACATTTTACAAAGGAACAGAAGTGTCTGAAATTTTGCCTGCGGTTCTACAAGGAGTGATGAATGGGTTTCAGTCTTTTTTTTTTTTTTCCTTTTTTTTTTTTTTTTTTTGCAGTTCAGCTGCACACTGTGAGGCCCAGGGCAGGAATTACCTGAGAAGGCTTTGTGCTCAAAATGAATGCATAGATCTGCTACAGGCCCATTGAAAATTAGTTTATCCAAATTAAAGTGTCTAATTCTTTAACTTTTTAACTATCTGATACACAAGACTATTTATCTAATTTCTTGCTACTATCATGGGAAAAGTGAATCCTATTTAACAGGCAGAGGACCAAATTGAAGTGTTGATGTTTCTAAGGCCACTGAAAGTGTCACCACCAGAGCACAGGTTCGTACTAACACCTGATGTCCTTTGTGCTCAGATGACCTGCCAACTCATTAGGAGACTGAAACAAAAAAAAAACTGCTTAGAGCTGGAGTTCCAGTCCAAGAGTGCATGGGCACTCAGCAAATCAGTCCCTGCCAGGGGAACACAGAGACATGGCAAGTACAAAAATAGGCACAAAAGGCAAATAACTCACCCCGAGTTACCAGCAGGTCAGTGGTACAGCAGGAGACAGGAGCAGCTCCCCTAAGCATCAACCAAAGATTTTTTGGCAGCAGCCAAAAATGCAACATTAAAACATTGGGAGGTCTGAAAGGTCTTTGGTCTTACTGTACAATTAGGAATTAATTTTGTGACCTTCCAGAACTCAACACGGACATCTTTGGTAAAGAAACACTGGATAGCTTCACAGGAAAAGCAGGATGTTTTTCTGCAAGACTTGCTGAAAAGTTCTGGTGGCTTTTGTGATAGAATCAGAGCTGTCACAGAGCACTGTGACTAGCGAGAGGATTGCCCTGAAGGCCTGCTCCAGGGTCTGCTTTTACTCTGCTCAAATCTACAGGCAAATTAAAAGAAAGAGAAAACTGAGAACAATAGGTCTCAAAATTGCTATGAAGTGGATAAAAGCACTGTGCATGGCTGATTACTTGGGTTGTAATGAATGGTTTATGGACATAGTGCAACTGTAGCACATTTCACTTTTTCCCTTTGTAAAAAAATTACTAATAAAGATATCAAAGTTGATGGCCAAGCAATTCTTTAGCCTTAAACGCCTTTCACGCCTTCACCTTTCACTTTTTTCCTCATCGTGGCAGTAACTGAAGCTTTCAAAACCGTTTCACAGTAGTGACCAAGTAATTACTCCAAGTAATGCCCTAGTCTGATAACGATGTGTTTGGAACTTGACTTGGACTTATCTAATCTCCAAAAGATCTGATGCCTCCGGGAGCCAGCTTGCAGTCATTGGAAGAGATCCACAAACTTTGGCAAGGAAGCTACAGCATCTCCAGGCAGGAGGTCGATTAGAAATAGCACATTGTAGGAAAACCTGCTTGGGAAGGAAGGCTGAATTTGGACAAATTGTGTAACGATTTGTGGAGAGGCAGGCACAGGAGCGTCACCTTCTTTTCCAGTAGTTAATAGGGGTCATTGAAGGGGTAGTGGGGGTGTCCAGCATCTCTGGCCACCAGCTTTCCATCCACCTGTGAGACAAGACAGACAAGTCAGAAAGTAAATATCCATTCTTACTGGCAGTTTCAAGTTCTCATCATTTATATTTCTAAGCCTTTGTATCCCAAACATCTGGGAGGACATTTTTCAGCTTAAACAAGAGCTCTTCCCTCTGCTCCGAAGTCCTACTAGCTTTTCTTGAAAAGACAGACATGTGTAGCCTAGAGCAAGAGTCTCTCAAGCTGCAGAGACTTGAAGAATTAGGCTAAGGATGGTTAAAAGCCTTGCAGCTGTTACTGAGTGAGTGCTGTAACATGCACACTTCAAAACACTTTACTGGAGTCGGAGCCTTTGTCCACATTTCTGTGACAGAGAATTGCTAGGCTGCCAGTTTTAGACATGGATAAGATTAAACACATCGAGAGGCTTGTTCAGGATCATATCCTGAGGCAATCATAGTGCCACTGAACTCCTTTTAGGAACATTTCTACAGCTTGCCCAGCTGCAAAATGGGAGCACTGAACCAAAATTCACAGATAATTAGAGGCTCGGGCTGGCCCAAGACCAGACAGGGCCATGCAGAATTCTCAGTTCCTATATCCCACCTCAAAGCGTTCAGATGGAGCTTGCATTTCTAGTTTCACCAAGTCCACTGCAACACCCCCAGGTTCCGTGTAGCTGAGGTGGAAAGCTCATCTGGAACGTTTGGGGAAGTCTGGGTGCAGTGCTGGCCACAGCACACACCTCCCCACGTCAGGCAAGCATCATCCAGCCAAAACTTCAACAACTAATGCCTCAATGGAAGTTATATTAGAGAAATCCTTCATTTTTATACATATAAACGTGATGGTAACGATCACTCAAAATGTTACGGGCAGAGGAAACCACAGGGACTTCCAAAGCAAACATCAACCAGCAAATACCCCATTAGGTCTGAATATAAAAGCTGCATTTAAAGCGCCTGGGATTCCTGCAATGAGCAGTGAAATGAAAGGAGTCACCTGGGGGCACTGCCGAGCACAGAACCAAACATTTGACTAATGCTCAAATAAAACAGACCTGAAACGAAGCTGCCAGCTGAAGGCAATCCTTAAAAAACAGGACACAAGTCAGGTTTCCTCAAGTTCTCTGGAAAGCCAACAGTTTCCTCATGTTCCTAGAATTCATATTCTTCATTTTCCCCCCCAGTTGTGTCCCCCTGCATATTTGTCCACACAGAACAGGCTCACAGCAGGCCAAGACAGCAGCTGCCAGAAGCAATGTTTCACATCACTGATTCCAGTCTACTCCAGGAATTTGAGAAGGAGGAGGGGATAAAATCAGCAATGAACACACCTGCAGCTCGGCAGTAGCTAACTCTTCAAAAGAAATCATTATGTCCTCATTATATTCATCCTCTCCTGGCCTGACAGTCATTTAAGTTTCACTTCAGCATATTCCTTAGCCAGTTATATGTTTCCAAAAATGTTGGGATTTCAGATTTCTGCAAGGTAACTTCCAAACTCTATCCAGATAATGAACAGTTAAAAGTATAAAACAACTTCAATTTTCTACATGCAATGTAATATCAGACTTTAAACCTACACAAGGAGGAAGAGAGTAGCACTGTTTTAAGAACTTGTGGCTAAAGCCAAGAAGAAGTGTCTCATCAGTTGTGATAGGAGCTCTCATGTCACTGCCATATCACACTCTGAAATCCAGACACGAAGTCAGATTCATCCTGGAGATAGGCATGAAAGGTTAGGCAGGAATTTTAATTCACACTTGATGAAAATTCTTTCCAATAAGCCCAGAAGGGATGGGCAGGAGACAAAAGGTTCCATGAAAGATCTTAGAGCTACAGAGCCATGATTTAACTCCACTCATCTTGCTTCTTCCTGTCTTGTTATCTGACAATGTGGCAATATCTTTGAAGCCAGCTGCATCACATTCACCCTTGCTCAAGCTGGATGGGCTGCCACTTTGAACTGTTTTTCATCTCTCCTCTGTGAATGAATCCCTGTGATGTGATCAGGTCTCCGAGGTAACAAAAGCACGTGAATGATCCCTGGCTCATCCAAGCCAGGCAATATTTTTTTAAGTATTTTGAAGTTTCATTAACGAAAGAACTTTGTTTGCAGCATGAGTAGCAAAGCACTTGAAAGAAATGAGTTGTCAGTGCTTGTCACCACTCTGTTCACACAGAGTTTGGTATACAGACTCCTGATCCATAAACACAGAGAGAATTTTGGCTGCAGGGATGAGAGGGTTTCTATTTATGCACACATACAGTTGAAAGGGTGGCCTTGAGGCTCATGTTAGAATGACAAACAGTGAAAGCTGTAACACCTATCTACTCTTGATAAGAGACAGTAATTCCCCCACATTCACAGCTTCTCTTTTCTAACTTGGACTGGTCACTGATTTACTCTCAAGTATTCAAAAAACCCACAATGATCAATCCTGGAGAATTCCCCAGGGAATCTTACAGCAGCAGCCACTACTGAAGGATAATTTCCAGGCAAAGCACTGAAGAGGCCAGGCTATGCTTGGCAGCTCCCAAATTTGCTGAGATTCCCTGGATCTGTACAGTGTATTGCAGAGAAGGGATCACTTCAGATTCATTACAGCACAACTACACAACTCATTAACATATCCTGGCCAGTGATGCACCAGGGAATGGCAGCAGTTTTCTGTTGTAAAGTCAAAAGCAGGACAAAAAGAAATGACAAACACTCTTAAGACAGGAGACAACAAGGCATTGACTGTCTTTTTTGCAATGAGGGAAAAGGAACAAGTTCAGGGCCTTTAATGGAATAAAAGAAAGACCAAGAGGACTTCACCACTTACAAGGCAGTGTGAAAAAACAAACTGGCTTATGCTAGCACGTGAGGTAACAGTTCGTGTGACACAATAAATTACTGATGCTAAAAGATGTTGCAGCTAATAATTTGGGTAGAAAAAACCAGCCTAATCCAAACTCCTTACATTGGAAAAGGTCATTCCAACAGATTCTGAAAAGGGGGAAATGCAGCAGAGGGGAAGGGACAAATTCCCTGGTGTGACTTCCACCATGGATGTGGAGAAGCAGCAGCACCGTGAGGCTTCACTGATCTCAGAGGTTTATGGCACAAAGAGTACTTCTGGAGGAATGCCATGGAGTTTATTCTGCTTGGACTTGAGAAGAACAAATCAGCAGGAGTTTGGTGAGATTGAAGATGGGACTCTGACTTAAAGACCCATGGGAATCAGAAATAAGAACTCAAGAGAGCCATCCATGTCCAAAACTGAGGAAAAAAGTTTTCAACAAGCTGCCTTTTCTGTAACCAGCTTTTGAAAAATTCTTTCATCTTAGATACCCTGAGAAGATGCTGTGTTCCTATGAGCAAGTAGTCCTGATGGGAACACTAAAGAAACAAAACTGTAAAATCCCAAGTGGTGGCCACATGCACATGATGAGAACTATTAGAAACAAGAAACTTACCGTAATCATTGGCACAATGTAACGCCAGTTTTTATTCAGGCTTCCAATGTGGCTCATCTCCTCTTCTGTGAGGCTGAAATCAAACACCTGAGAACAAAAGCCAGACTTTACTCAATAACCAGAGGTTGCCATCAGTTTGTTTTCTGCTAATAAATGTGAAATTGCAATTAAACTCGTCACAAACACCACAGCAAAGGTTTAAAGTGAGAGCTGTTCACACACCTGCCAGCTCTGAGCTTTCACTGGCACTGCACAGTGCTCTGCCACTGAGATAGAAAGCAGTGGGATTGTTTCTCACAGTAAGTGCTGCCTAATGGACAAATATTCTGTTTCCATGTAGACCTAAACCTCCAGCAACTGCAGAACTTATGGGAATTTCTTGGGATTTCTAGCAGCACACTACATGCCAGAATTTGCATTAAAGGGAGTAACAGTTACAGAAACAACTTCTTAGTTAGAAACAAGAATGTAACAAGCCAACTTTTATGAAAAAAAAATCCAAGGAGGTGATGCAGAAGCATCACTCAAGATTATTGAAAGTCAGGGTTTTCAAATAATTTCTAAAGTGTCTACTTCAGAGCAGAAGTGAACCACACTTACTCTTTCAGAATCACTAGAATGGCAATTTGCCATTTGCCGTCACCAGCCCTCACTTCCAGGATAGAGCAACTATTACTCATAAATAAGAATCACTGAGCATAATTAGAAGACTCTCTATTTCAATAAATCTGTGTCTCAAAAAATGTAAATACAGATTTTTCATTTACACCTCCACAAAGTACATTCTTTACCTTCTGATAACAAGACTGTGCATGTGGACATTGCACACACTGAGCTGCTTAAAACACATCCATTGTTTTCAAAAACATCTTTACTCTCCCTCCCTGATGAACAAGTATGAACCAAGTGCCTCAGCTTGCTGCTCTGTAGGAAAATACAGCAATCACTGACATGAAAAGGGCGTTTCTGAAACTGCTCCTTTGCAGCTTACCTGGAGATTCTGCTGAATGCGAGCAGGAGTGACACTCTTGGGAATGACAACCACTTTACGCTGCACTTGCCACCTGCAAGAGGAGGTGAGAGGCTTTGGGTGTGCAGTCCAAGAACAAGAAGAATTTATTTTGGTTGAGTAATGATCTGTGGCAGCAGAGATGCCTGAGTATCACTCAGTCACCTTGTTTCCTAATATCCCAGACTAATATCCCACCTCTGTGACAATGATTCTGTACCTGAGGATGATCTGAGCAGGTGATTTGCTGGATTGTTCTGCAATTTCTCATATCCCAGACACCACCTCTCTGACAATGATTCTGTACCTGAGGATGATCTGAGCAGGTGATTTGCTGTATTTTTCTGCAATCTTTTTGACCCCAGGTTCCTCCAGCAGCACAGGCTCATCGGGGTGTTTCCACATGCGGTCTGGAGAGCCGAGGGGGCTGTAGGCAGTGACCACCAGTCCTCGTTTCTGGCAGTGAGCAATCAGCTCATTCTGAGCTAGGTAAGGATGGCATTCCACCTAAGAAAATGACCCACAGTGAGTGGCTACAGAACACATATCAAACAAACAGGAAGTCAAGCACAAAAGAAGCAAACATATCAAAGTAGCTCACTGCAGATTGCAGAAAACCTTATGAGGATAAGGTTTAAGTTAACCTTAGTAACTCAAGTCACTAGCAGGAGAAAGAAGCATCTGGTAGGCTAAGCTTACAGGAAACAAAGAACAGATCACCTAAGCCTGGTGCTGGACTTTCCCTTGGTACCAAACTGATCATCCAACAAGCAAGGAGCTTCTGCACAGTAGGGATTCAAGTCACTCCCTCACAATCTTTCCTTTTTATAGACTAAATTGTTCCTCACATGGAAGATGAGCTTTTCCACTGTTCATCTAAGCAGGAATAAATGTCCACAGAACATGGATGTAGGCTGGGAAAGACAGCCTCTTTGTGCCTGCTCCTGCAAACAAGAAGCTGCACCTCTTGTGCTAAAACATGACACTGGTTTGCAAATTCTTCACTCTTAGGGACAAACAGGACAGGTATTTGTCTCCTTTATGCCCTTACCTGGAGCACAGCTGGCTTCACAGTAGCCACACTCAGTACATCATCAATCTGACGACTGTTGAAGTTTGACAGCCCAATGGCTTTCACAAGTCCCTTCCCCACCAGTTTCTCCATTGCCTTCCAGGTCTCCTTGTAGTCAATGTAGTCGTAGCGCATCGTGTTATCGGGATTCTTTGGGAAGAGATTGTCCCCTCGTCTGCAACACAGGAGAAGTGTTAGAACATGCACCAAATCATTCATGTGAAACCTTCCTCAAAGCAGTCTTGAAAGTTTCTGCATGGCCTGAATGAATCTGTTCAATTCAGTTTCCTGACTTAAGCAGTTATTACACAAGCCAGTCTTTCCCTCTGTAAAGTTGTTACACAGCACTTTGAAGTACTAACCTATACAGAACTGATAAACCACACAGCAGCAGCTCTTTGCATGATTACATCCCAATAAAACAGCTGATTCAGGGAGCAGCAACTCAGAGTTGCTACCAAAGGGATCTGGGTTTAAGAGCTATCTAGGAAAAACTATTCAAAGCACACTGGCCTTCCTACTCCCTCTGGATTCTGCAGCTGTCACCACTCAATACAAGCACACATTCTCCAAGAAGTCCTAGCATGTACATGTTGTTTGTAGGTTGGGTGTATTTCCTTCCAATTAGGGGGATAAAGTGAGGTGGTTCTTCATGTCACTGGTAAATCTAGCACCAAAATAACTCTGAAAGTCTTCTGAGCTCCCAAGTCAAAAAAGTAGCCTCATATTTCAAGAGTACTGTGTTAAGTGAGAGTAATTTTCAAGACCTAAAGGCATTGTGATTTTCATCTGGAAGTCTGTTTTGATTTCTCTGTAAATAACATTCCTTAGCTTAGGCTCCCAGTGCAACAGGCATCATAAATAAGCATGCATTAAAACAGTTAGGTAGAAACAATGGAGAACTGCAGAGTATATAGTTTCCAATGAGAAAAGAAACGAAACTGCTTTATTAGACTGTCAGTTTTGCCAACAGTATCACAATATAATCTAGATTTAAATATTAGTAGTATCTAAACATACATTATTATTTGTGTTATGTGCCATTGTCAAAGCAATGTTTGATGTTTTTTTTTTTTCAATGTTTGATTTGCTTTTTTCAAGCAAATGAAAAGCAAACCTCTTGCACAACAGGGGGAATTTTCAACAGCTCTTCCTCCAGACCAGCTCTAGTTAAAAACACTTCCTCATTCTGTTATGCTGGGGAACACGTTTATACTTTGAGCAGCTTTCATTTTATCATTAGTGTATGACATTTGTAAAATTCAGTTGACATGACCAGAAGGAGAAAAACCTTCAGATTCCCAGAACAGAGGCCCCTTAAACTGAAAAGGCTTGAGTGAAGATTCCATGCAAAAATCTGGCAAAGAGATTAATTCCTCTTGCCTTTTTGATGGTTATGTGGAAACAACTTCTTCCACATCTACAAGGAAACAGAATATGGAACTGTGCTTCTCATGGGATTGTAAGATAAGTGCAGTTAGCACTAAAATGGAAAACTTTCTTGTCTCTTATTTCCTCAAATCATAGAATTGCTGCAATTTGCGTCACAAGAAGTCAATTCACTTCCACCTCTTACAGACACCACGTGCTTGTCCACTGCAGTACAGTCAATAACAAGTGAAAAGTGCTGTCTTTATGAAGCAGTTAATTCCCATTTTCCAGATCAGTACAACTAAAGCACAAAGCAGTTCTGGTATTTCCTCAAGGTTACCAGACAGAACAATGGCAGAACCAAGAACAGCTTTAAACTTTAAAAACCAAAAAACACCTTGCAGGTAGCATAAACAGCAAGAAATTCACAGCTCAGAAAGAACATCCTCAGGATATAACATGAGCCACTTATGTCAAACTGGTGTTTCTGCATTCTGTGCCCTTTGCACTTAGAACTTACTCAAAGGCATGAGGCCAGTGCATGAGGTACAGGTCCAGGTAATCCAGTTTCATATCTCCGAGTGTTTTCCTCAGTGCTGGCTCCACATCTTCTGGGTGGTGCTTGGTATTCCAGAGCTTTGATGTTACAAACAGCTCCTCCCTTTTAATAACCTTCAGGAAAGGAAGAATTGCAACAATTCTCCAATTAGTTGTAAAACAAAGAGAATAACTGAAGTTTGTGGTTTGTTACGTTTGTTTTTTTTTTTCAAAAGGTAACACATGGAACCTACAAATTAATGCTTTCAAAAATATACTAGATGGAGAGGAGCCAGAGAAAGACACACAGTGGCAAGTCTTAGAGTATATCAAATACTCTAGCAACTAGAATTTTGAAAAAACACAAAAATTCCTTTCCACATACACACTCTTCCAGAACTTCCAGTTCAAGGGTTAAAGCCATTACCAAGTGTGATGTGGCCAAAAGAAAGATTACTCATCTTATTCATATGTAAATTTGAAATTTCCATTTAACAATTCACATATTCCAGGCCCAACCAGCTAACTCACTTGACTCATCACATGCTCTAAACCAAGATTGCTTCTTGCAGAAAGAGCGTGGGAAAATAATCAGAAGATTTCCCAAACCTCTGCATTTGAGTTTTTTAAGCTGTGGAAGGAACACACTCAGAACTGGGAGCCCTGTACCCTGTGCTGGAAGGGTAAGAACAGAAATAAAACAATGGAGAACTGGTTAACTAGAAAGAATAAAATACAAAAGGGAGATCACACTGGGAAACTGAAGCACAGAATTCCATCAGAAAGGACCCTTCTCACTGTGTCACTCAAGTCTGTTTTGAGGAATTTGGAATGATTAATTCCTTAATTTCTCTCTTCCAACCATTCAATTATTTCTGTGTTTCACACAAGGATGCTGTGTTTAAAAGGAAAATATTTTAAAATTCTTTTTAAAATAATTTTGATTCAAATTCTAGTTCTAAGTTAGCTAGCTAATCTGACTTGAACAAAATGCTTCCCTTTGTCTAGCAGGGAAGAATCCCTGGGGCAAGCTGCAAACAGCTTCTCCCAAGCACATCACATAACAAAGAGACTGCCCTAAAGCCAAGGCAAGAGCAGCAGGAGAGCAGGAACATGAAAACTTCCTCTCCATGGGCTGTGAGGCTGTACAGGTTATCCTTCTGGCCCCTTTAGGGAATAAATTTCAGATTCCACCTCAGCTCATACATATGAATGCCTGTCACATTGCATTGTACTCAGCCTTCAGACTCTCACATGCAGACTCTGGAGTTACATTTATGAACCTTTCACAAAGATTAAAATCCACCACATGTTCTGAGTCATACTTTATCTAGAATCAAAAAACCTACAGTTGATATTTTATCAATAACCAAAAAAACTAAATTTGCTGTGGTTATTGCCCATTGCATGCTAGACTGGAAAGCCAGGGTAACTTTTCATATAAATTATTACAAATATTTTACATTATAACTACTGATTCTGGGAACACCAGAGTATCCAAATTGGGATACTTGATGAGAGGAAAAGGGGCAGGAAAAGGAAAAATATCACCACCACCAAAGGCATTTTCTGTGGCTTCCATCCAAATATCCCTGGTGTTATAAACACATGACGTGTTGTTGGCTCTTTACAAGCATTAGGATAAATACCATATGTATAATGTTAAAATAGCATTTCTATATAGATACAGCCTTTGTTAATAATAAAAGTTAAACTTAAGTTTTTTAAAATAGTATGCTTAAACTACTTGCTTAGCCAAAATAACAACCCATAAACACGTAATAAAAACGCTGCAAGCTAATACAATTATCAACACTCACCACCACCAAAAAGCCAAAATCACCACCCAAATTTTAAAAAATAAAAATAAAACCAGAAGCCAAAAAACACACGTGCTCTAAAAAAGCAAACCCAAAAAGTAACCATACTAAACATTTAAATATACATAAAAACTATAAATATACAACAGGTTAATGTATTGTAAAATATATTTTTAAAAGCGTGCTCTTAGCAGCCTGCCCAACACCCAACCATTTTAGCCTTTTACTTTATGTGTCTCCTATTGTCTTTTTATTAAACCTTTTCATTCTCCCAAAACAGGAATAGTGTTTTTCACACTGGCAATCTTTCCACCCCATGACAACCAGGAGGGATCTACGAGGAGAGAAAGCCTCCTTCCTGCCTTCCCCTGATAAACAACAAAAGCTGGGCTAGAGCAGCAGGAAAAGGCACAGATGTTGAGCTGCAGCTGTGAGTGCTGGCACTTGCTGTGGTTTTACCTTGCTGGGTCCCACACATTCCTGCAGGGCCTCCCCGATCTCGCCTTCGTTGCTGTAGGCGGCGGCGCAGTCGATGTGGCGATAGCCCGCGCTGAGCGCGTGCTTCACTGCCTCCTTCACCTGCAGCACAAACACATGGCCCATGCAGCCACTGAAAAGGGAGAAAATCCTCAGAGACTTGGTGAGGAACACCTCCCCAAAAAACACAGACCTGTGTAAGGTCGTGGGATGCACACAGGAGGATCTGGAGTCTCTGTGGCAGACACTCCAAGAGGAACAAGAAAATGGATCACAGGGCCAGCATGTATGAATGCACCTGATAGAACAAATCCCCACTCGTTACTGTAATTGTTACACTTTTCTTAAATATAAAATGAGCTATGAGAAGCAGTTTTCAAGTAATTCATGGCTTAGGAAGACAACTTTTCTGACTAAAGTGACAAATCAACATCAAACCTGGAATACACTTCTTCTTGTTCAGTAAAGAAAGAGCCTGGCTTCTAACTCCAGAATCACCACAGTTTGAGTTTGGTTCATCCACTCATAGTTAATTAGCAAGCCGATGCTCTTTTATGGAACATTTTTCTTTCTTGTCTCATGATTGCACAGCAGTGGAAGTCATACTGCTGGGATATCCTGATGATGCTCACAACTTGACATTTTGCTTTGGCATTGCCAACAGCAACACATCCCTTGCTCCATGTTGTCACATAAAAGCCAGAATGATTTTTGGAAACCAAGGCCCTTTACATCAAATCTGTATCTGCCTTTGAAAGCTCTAAGGAAGCACAAGCACCAAATGTCTCCATATGTGGGCCTCAGATACGGAGCAAGTCTAGAAACCAGAAGGAAACACAGAATGGCATCTTTGTGAGGACTCATAAGGAGCTTTAGAATAAAGATTTTCTATAAATGATTGTGCCAGAATGAAGAATTACTACAGTTGCCAGTGTAATCATCATCTCCTGTTAGGCTGATAACCATTTAGTAAAATCTGTTTCATTTAACTTCCTGTGGACAGTTAGCACACATTCTCTTACATCTGGCCTTCTGAAGTACTACAGAAAGAATAAAACACCCAATCTGCACAGGCATTTCTGTACATTGCACCTCCCTGACTTGTCTCTCTGTGGGAGACTGGAAATTTCTCTGTTAAATGCCAAGTGAGATAAAAAAATATGTCCACAAAGGCTAGAGGGAAAATGATGTATTTCAGCTTAAACTACCAGCATTTTCCAATTTAAAGCAAAGATGTGTACAGTCCTGCTTTCAGATGCTACAAAAGGCAAAGGGGAATCAAATGTGAGATCTCCATCCTAGTGGTGGATTTAATTTGTTTTTCTTGTCAAGAAGTGCAGTAAAAGCAGACACAGGGTATTCTGACTACATTCTTTGGCATTTTGAGAGGAAAACCAGAGTGTAGCTGTTTCCCTTAGCCAGGATGACAAAGCACTTCTATTACAGAACTGAACTCTTCCTTTCTCTCTTGTTTCACTTGACAAAGACATTTCTCAGGTCACTACAAAATCAAGGCAGAGTAATTCTGAAATCACTTGAGATATAGTAAAGGCTTTTAAGACTCAGTATCTAGCCTCCAAAAAGAGGATATTTGTGGAGAGGGACACAAAAATAGCCATGTCCTATATCTGGAAGCTCCTATTTCCTATATCAGATTGGTAGTTTTTTTTAAACAAACAGGCACAAAGTTTACCATAAATGAAAGTAGGCACCACTTACAGAAAAACAGAGATTAAAAACTCCAAACATGTCTCTGTGATCAACAACAGGCTGTATTGTTTTATCAGCATATTTTGAGAAATTTCTAGCTGTGAAGAACTGGGACTGATAATTTAAATAAGGTTTGGATCTCAGGAAAAAAAAATAAAAAAATCTGTATTTGCGTAAGCTACTCCCAGCCTACTAACATTCCAATGTGAACTGAGAGTGCCTGTTCCACACAAAGGCAAACAATCAAGAGAAGAAGTGGGGGGGGGAAAAAGGCATTTTTGGAGGGGAAAAATAATAACATATAGATGTAAGTTTTAAAAAGTACTTTTTAAACAGAAAGTTTTGTATTTTCAAGATTAACTTTGGAGAGGTATATGCCTTTCATGGTAAGAGACAGAGAACAAAAACACAACAGAAGCAGTTGAAGATTCATATGCCTGTGAGTATTTGTTGTTGTGAAGTAAAAATAGCCAAATGACCCCTCAAACTTTCCATATATTCTTTAGTTGAGCATGTCAATACTGCTATGAAAGGAGCAATTAGTAATTTTACTTTGCATTAGGCAAGTTGAGTCACACAGCTCAAGTGTGACTCACCAATCCATCCTTATAGAAAAAGCTGAGTCTTACTAAGAGTAAATCTGAATGGATCTTGAGACTTCTTCCAGTCTACCTTCAAGAGCCACAGCTGGGCAGAGTGAATCCAGACCACTCCTACACATCTGTCACAGCCCCTCCTGTGACAGGCAGTCTGTCCTAATGCTTTGAAATCTTCATGCTCAAAGTGACTCACAAAGATGGCCCTGATGCCACATCCTATTCCTCCCAGACCTGAAATCCACAGCTTGTCCTTTGTGAGGGATTTTTGCAGGTTTGCAAAGTGCCAGCACAGCTCCTGGTAAATCTCTGGACTGCAGGTGCTTCCCCCTCTCATCACAAGTCACCTTTCCCAAACCTTGCATCACCTGCTGCTGCCTCATCAGCTCTTTTGTGCCTTTCTTCAAATGGTTTGCCCCAAAACAGACACAGGTATTATTGCAGCTTGAGCCTCACTCTCCTTCACTTTATAGCCAAGTCTAAGGAATTACATTCCCATTTAAATATCCCAGGAAGGGACCTGGCCCTGCCACCCATCCACCTTCTTTTGAAGATGGATGAACTCAGTATCATTGGCAGATTTAGAAACACAATCTGCAAGTTCCTATCAATTATAATATCCATTACTAGGTTTCCAGTTCTTCAATTTGCCTCTCAAAAGGTTAAAAAACTAACAAGGCATCTTTATACTTCCAGACAACACAGAGTTCAAGTGACCCAGGAGCCTCTCGTGCACAGCCCCAAGCCATTCTGAAGAGATTTCCACTCTTAGCAGTTCAATACTGCTGGGAAATAAAAGGCTCTGACCAGCCTCTCCTGCTTCCTGCAAAGTTGACAAATTTTAGCAGTCCTTTTGCAGACAGGAAGGAGGAAAAAGCAGATAGTGCATGTGATGTTCAGATGCACTGTGAGCACAGCCCAAGTGTTGCTATATCACAGTTTCTAAATATTGCACAAAAATTTGCTGAAAAGGAACTCACACCACCATTTAAAATAATGCAAATTTAAAAGGTGGTGTTCCCTAAAATAAAAGGGTTTGCCTCTTATCCTTCAAATGTTGAATTTAAGTCCCTTCCTTAACAGCAGTGATTTTTTTGTGCCCATAACCAGGATTCTCTATATTGTCTAATAAACTTCAGGAACTAAACACTGTCCCCCAAAGCTCCAATCCTGTCACCAGACACCCTGTCTGACTGGTTTTCTGGTGCACTTCTCTCCAGCTGATCCAAGGTTTCACAGAAATACAAGCCCTGTGTCTCCCTGTCCCACAGAACCAGCCTCTGCACTGGAGACCAATCCTCCAGCTTGAAAGCATTGAGAGAACAAAGCACTAAAGGATTACAGATAATCCAGGTGCAATATCAAAAAGCCACGCTACTGATATTCTTGATGCTCCTGTCTGAGTGGATTTCTCTTTGAACTCATTCATGCTGCCAGCTCAAACTTCTCTATTGTTCTCCTTTTTATTCAACAGCCCTCCATCATATTCCTATGGAAACATGCAAAATAAATTTCCCTTCCAGCATTTGATCATGTAAAACACAAAACATCCTGTTATTTTGTATAGTGTCACTCCTGTAAAATCCCATAGCCTTTCAACATGGAATTAGATTCAATGATTTTCCTCTTATTAATACCTAGGAAACTGAGGCTGCAATGACACCTTTGTACTGGACTGCTGAGATCTCTCTACGAGGTCAAGGCTTGCTTACAATCAGGAACAGCAACAGCAGTAATAAAGAAATTACTCAAGCTTGGCAAGGGAAAGAATTACACTCTGCACAATATTTACCCAAAATAATTTAAAAGCCATCCATTCCCACACTTGCTTCTAATGCAACCCTTGAACAAAAGAGCTTTTGATAAATAGCTTCTACTTGGGAAACAGCTAAACCAAATTTAAATTAATGCTAATTCTTCTGCTTCTCTGGGTTTCTCACCCCTAGTCTGTAATTCATAATAGCAGTTATTATTCCTGAACTGCATCATGTCCTTTTAAGGGTAAATTATTTGGACACTGCCAAATTGCTGCTTTGCCACAAGTTCATTTATTTCATAGGAATAGCAACATCTTCTGTAACTCCGGCCCTTTTCACTGTACTTCCTAGATTTTGCCTTCAGTACATTCTAGAACAAAGTCTTGGAAGACAGCAGATATTCCAAAGAAGTGACTCCCAGTGACTTCCAAGGAAACCCAGAGAAGATGGCTGGATCCTGTGTGGGGTTCAGCTGCCAGCAGCACTGCTGATTATGGCAAAATCCAACTGAATTAGCTTTAAATTGTGCACAAACAGGATCTGCCCCAGTTCCTTTCTAAGGCCACATGTTTCTCAGAACAATTAGTTCACAGAATAAACAACACATTAATATTTTGTTTCATTTCAGACATTTGCTTTAGACAAAGCACATTTAACTGTTTTGAGTGCACAGAAATTCACCCATTAAATTTGTGCATGTTAATCTTAATTCAGCTGTTATTTGATGTTTTAAGTGGCAAAGCTGCACATTCACCCTTCTCCTCTCTTAAGAGGTTGACTGAACTCTCACACCAGCTCGGCTTCCACATTAGTACAACTTCTATTCCAAACAGATCCACTGTCCTGACAGTTGTTTGGACAGGAAAACCCACAGCAAAATGGCTCTGAATAAATTTAGTTTTCATAGCTTGTTTCCCACCTTTTCCTCTAGCTGGCACGAGAGAACAGCATGCCTTGAGAAGAATTTTAACCTTCCCTCTCAGTCATGGGCACCATGTCAACCAACATACTCCAAAAAACATCATAAAGCTCACACAAGAGTAGCAGTGAGACATCAATTTACTGCACAGACATGCAGTGGTGTGCATGATCCAGAGAAGTGCTGGATGCTCCATCCCTGGAAATGTTCAAGGCCAGGGTGGATTGACCTCTGAGCAATCTGGTCTAGAGGAAGGGTGTCCCTGCCCAGAGCAGGGATTTGGAACCAGATGGTCTTTATGGTCTCTTCAAACCCAAACCATTCTGTGATTCCACAATTCTCTGAGTACCAGCTAGGAATTCCACCAAGCAGTGGATATTACATTTTTTGGGGAAGAAATCCTATGTACATCCTCTGAAAGGTATCTTTTAACTAAATGAAAGAGATACAAAAAGACAGACAAAGGGGAGAAGCATTAAATAGCAGGCACACCATGGAGCACAGAAACATTCCCACAGACAGTTTGTAGTAACACAGAATCGTTTCCAAGTGTGGTGTTTGCCAATTCCCTGCATTCAGAAGCAGAGTGAATGTCTAATGATACATGAGCCATCTTATTCTAAAAGCAGGCTGACCCAAGCAAGTTCTTTGTTTTCCTGCTAACCAGTGGCTGGCTGCTGGAACAGGACTTATTACAAGAACAACTTGAGTTTCTGCCTCCCAAAACAATGCTTTCTGCTGAGGCATCAGCTGAGCCACAGGGGTGTCTGGTCAGACCAGCAGCCCGAGGAATTGTCAGTGGAAGAGTCCAGCACCATATTATATTAATTTCTTCTGGGTTTGTATCCCAGAGCACCACTGCCCACACGGTTAACAAGTCTGAAGGGATCTTCCTTTCTGGAAGGATCTGCTGTCTTTGTGCCTTAAGGCCTTATTCATACAAATACACACATACATTCAACTTCATTCAAGGCTAGAACAGCTCAAGCAGAGGATCCAGGCCTCAGATGTGGTACCTTCAAAAAAAGTACCCAGACACACATCCTAATTGAGAGCACAATATCCCATTGTTCCCCACTCACTTGGCCACGGTCGCTTTTCCAAGTTCCCAGTCCCACAAGTGGCATCTTCTGCCCAGTGTGGAGTGTAACGAAGTCACACGTTGAAGGCATTTTTCCTAGAGAATAAAAAGAACAAACAGTTTTGAAGAAATTCTTCAAGTGGCAACAATTTACCTTTTCTGCTCACAATGGCAAAGTTTTTTCATCGACAAAGGAAGGGCTTACAGCACATCCCAACATCCTCACAATCTACGTTTCTGCTCAAACAGTTGAAAAGAATCTGCATTCAGGGTGAGCTCCAAAGCTGGCTAGCTGATCCAAAATCATTCATGTTATTTGTTTAAAAAAAAAAACAACAAAAATAAGCAAGAGTGGAAGAATGCAATGTCAGTTGAATCTCTGACTACGCAGGAGGAATGGATGTTTTCAGAGCTCAGCATCCACACTGCCTACTATCCCAAAATAGATCTTCTCAGTGTTGTCATTTTCCTCATGTAATTAGATCCCAGCTGATGGATGTGTTCAGAGTTTATGCTTTCAATTTCTTGCCTAGCCTCTCAAACTT
Source organism: Sialia sialis (assembly GCA_009812075.1). NCBI lineage: Eukaryota > Metazoa > Chordata > Aves > Passeriformes > Turdidae > Sialia > Sialia sialis. The sequence continues at coordinate 15,328,537 of VRYO01002482.1, forward strand.
TTGCAGATTTAACAGCAGACACCAAACAGCACACTTGTTTTTCGGAGAGACATGCAAGAGCAGCTGGAGTGATGGCTGACCTGATCCCCAAGGAGCTGGGGATCAGTTAACCTGAGCAGGTCCAGGCTCATCTTGTGCTGCACTTCACTTTGTGCTGTGGGATGCACAAGCTCAGCAGCAACCTGCAACAGGAGTCTGCAGGTAGCTCACACCTGCAATTATGCCACCTATGCCTTTATCTAAAATATCTAAAAGTTTTCCTGCAAGCAACCTCTCTGTTTGACATCAGAAGTGATAAATAGAGGTGTTTTCTTGCAAAGGAATCCCCAGCAGGGCTAATGACCAAAAGAGGGTAATCCCTGCTATGGACAGAGTCTGACACTGTGCTGTGTGAGATCTGCTCAATGCTGCACAAGTTGGGCCTCCCAGAACCTAAAGGGATGCACAATTATCAACACCCTCCCCTTTCTTTAAAGGGTTAGCTCTAAAAACCATCATTTGAGGTGACACCTTAGAGTCTGAGTGCCTTTCTTATCAGGACTGTAACGGGTCAACCTCCTGGAGCAAGAAAATCATTACACTGAACTAACAGCCTTGTACTTGCACTGAGCTAAGTCCAGCTGAAAACAACCATGGTGAACCAAACTGCAGAAGTACATCTGTTTTATTGGGGTAGGAGGTCAGAGAAGGCAGAGTGACAATGCCAACAGTGTTCTCTTCTACTCTGAGCTCGCACAGCCATTTGGTAGCCAGCTACATGGCAAGTGGGTGCTGTTTATCTAAATTTAGTTGCCTGAATAAAGACATCTTCTTGCGTCGTGCAACATAACTAAAAACTTAAGGCTTTTTGATTCACTTTGGCCTATAATACAAATCAGATACCAACCATATGCTTTACACAACCATGTTGTGCAATCATCTTAAAGGTAAGAGTTCAGCCCAAAATACAAGGTACACATGTAATCAATAACCAGCATCAGCACATTTTAAAGAACCATCTTGCTTCATGTAACACTGCACATTAACACTGCGGAGAGATTTGAACGCTGGAAGAATAGAACACATCAGAACTGCGACACTGGAAAAAAAATATGTTGATGCTTTCCACTCAGATTCTTCCCTGAAACAGGGGATTTAAGAGAATTTATAATGCTGGCCATAATTATTCAGTGCATTTAAAAACTGGAAGCCTCTTCTTAGAAGGGTAGAGATAAAACAAACATAAAAGCAAATTAGTTCTATACAAGTAAGATATGGTTATAGCTTAACATCACCAGCCTACTGCCATATTCACGTAAAGGAATTAAAGCTCAGAGTAATTCAAGGACAGCGTAAGGCTGGGAGAATGCATCATCAACCAGAGCAACACACATTACCCCCGCTCATCAAGCCACGGCTACATCGCTTTTTTAACCTATAGCGAGGCGTCTTCCAGAGTAAAACACCCATAGCTATTCGTGCCATTAATTTGTACAGACATTCAAATTAGCAATACTCAAGCCGCTAACAAGTGAACACCTCCTGCCACACAGATCGGGGTTTTCTGGCGCCCACCCGCCCTTTATCGGGGCGGCGCAGGCGGGCCCGCCCGGCGCGGGGGGCGGTGGAGGGGCGACAGGGCCCCGCAGCTCTGCCGTACTCACCGCCGGTACCGACCGCTGCTGCTGCTGTGGTTATTGCTGCGGTTATTGCTGAGGTTATTGCTGAGGTTATTGCCGCTGCCGAGGTTATTGCCGCTGCCGTTGCTGCCGCCCTGCCCGGCCCTTCCGCTTCCGCCGGGAGCGCGCCCGGGGCTGTGGCAGCGCGGGTGCCCGCGGGTCCCAACGTGACCGTCCCGCCGTGAGGGGACAGCGGGGCTCGGCTGCCCAGCCCAGCCCCGACCCCGCTCCCCGTGACCCATCCACCCCTCAGCAGGTTTGCCCCGCTGCTCTCTGGTGTTCTCCCGGCCCGGTTCCCGTGGGAAGCTCGGGCAGCCCAGCCCAGCCTCGCCGCTCGGGCCGAGCGCTGAGGTGATCAGTGCCATGGGCCGCCCCGCACGGGGGGAAGCGGCGAAAGACGAGCCCGGCACATAAATTCCACAAGAAGAGTTTATATTTCCTCCACTGCTGTTTGTCGTGGCCTGTTGGAGCCGTTCCTACTTGTAGGAAGAACGAATACAACCAGTTTTATTTGCAGCCCTAAATAACAGGAATCCAGGGAAAGCGAAAGGCCGACTGTGCTGGTTTTGCTTCGGCTTTTGCACTCTGAAGTGCATAAAGAAGTGGCACTTTCCGAGAAGGCTGGGGCTCCTCTCCTTGCAGATGGCCAGGAGTTTATTTCCTTGTTTGCAGTGACATTTATTTCTTTGTTTGCAGTGACATTAAGGCAGGCACGTTCAGCTCCTGGTCGGCCAAAGCCTTCCAAAGCTGGAGCAGACTTTGGTCTGTAATCGAGAATCAACCCTGCACCCAATCTTCAACACAATTCAAAACCGATAATCAGTTTTGACTTTTACTCCAGGCTTTCATCTCTGCAAGCAATTTATAAACGTTGAGATATTAGAGTGAGATGAGATCAGAAATAAGGCAATAGATACTTCTGGTGGAGCTTTGAAGAGCCTGTTACTTATTTCCAGAAAGATAAATCTGCTGCAGATTCTGTCTTTGCTGTTCTGACTTGAACTCGAGCTCAGGAGGCTTAAAGGCACAAAGGTCAATTAATCTCTTGGGCATACGTGTGACCAGATTTTTCTGTTGCACAGCCTGTTTTGACAAAATAAAGGAAAGTGGAAGAAAAGTGTAAGGACGAGACGACGATTATAAGTAACAGGATGCAGGAAATGAAAGAGTAAAGGGAAAGGAATCACTGCTGAGTTTGATTTATCTTTATGAAGACCCTGCCAATCGCAAATCCATTCGAAAATCCATGATCTTCAAGCAGAAGATGCTTGAATTATATAAATCTCACGTATGAAAACTTCAATGAACCTCACCCTCCAGTAATATAATAGGGAGTAAAAGAGAAAAGGTAAGGAAGACTAAAATATTTTGTCATCAAAAGGCAGTAGTTATCCAAACATACCTTGCTAATTGAAAAAATTTTAAAATATATGCAGAGAAGAGGTAATGTAAGACATTTTGACCTATAAATGCAGTCTTCACTTGATTCAAACAAGGAAAGCTAGTGTGCATTATGTATTTAATGGCATGCAGTTGTTTTTATTAAAATGATGGTGCACCAGCTGCTTGTGCATAAATACCCCGTGGAACTTGTCAGTTGTTGACTTGTCAGCTGACTTTCTGCACACACTAAATTAAATTATCCCGACATAAACAGGACCCAAACTTTGTGCCTCTGGTAGTGTCACGTGTAGGTGAGGTTTGGTATATTCAGGACTCAGTGGGCTTTTGGCACATGCAGTGATGAATTCCACGGGGGATGTGTGGGGGTGTCCCAAGGTGCTGGCTTTTGAGGACATGCAGGGGCTACCTCTGCTGTGTGCTCCAGTGTTGCCAAATCCATTACTAGTCCAATTATCTGGAAATGTTTGATACTCTTGCACAAAACCATTGTCAAATGCATGGAAACCTGAAAGGGTGATAATGTTCTGAAACAGGTTTCTTTGCCTTTCATTTTACACACAGCAGGGAGTTTGTTTTTCACATCAGGGATGTTCCCAACCAAGATACATGGGAGACACTGTGATTAAAATGATGGATGTGAAAGTTAACTCGGCTCCCAGTTTGGGTACTTTCAGTGCTCTGGAGCCTCCCAGCTCCTCTTTGTTGATAGATGAAATATTTATTGTGTCCCTGTGTGTGTGGATGGGCACAGAGAGGCCTGCACTGGGCTCTGATGCTCCATGCTAATCAGGTACAGGCTGATCCTGTCTGGCAGCTATTTTAGCAGAACACAACACCACAGTTACACTGCTGTGGGGAGAGAGCTCCATCCTCGCAGCACCTGTGGGGGTAGACATGCCCTTTCTTTCCTGAAAAACATAATTGTTTTAATCTAAGGAGCATCTTACACCTAAAGGTTGAGAAAGGCTATAGAAACTCACTGAACAAGGAGTGGCCCTCACAATTTATTATTCCAAAACTTCCAAAAACTGATGTCTGGAAAGACAAGCTCAGAAATCAATCAAAACTAATGAGGCCACAGACATATGAATGGAAAGGCTTACAGCACAATCCTGGACCAACCTGCAGACCATGCTGGGTATGTTGTGCATCTAAAAGCATGAGAAATGAGCACAACAATCATTAAAGGAGTCAGAAACCATGAGAAAGTCATTATTGCTTTGTCCATTGGTAAACGTGCCAGAGTTGCAGTGGGACTGCATTGTTCTGGAAGTTTTGATTAGGACTGCCTGACTTTTCAGGAGTTCATCTGTTCACAGATTCATTGGCCTGAGAGGATGTTTTAATATATAGATTAATTTAACCTGAGTCATCTCTGGGTGAACCACCATGTGGGTATGGTCGCCCAGCTTTATAATCCTTTGTGGTTTTCTCCTCATTACAATTTATAATCAAGTTTTAACAGGTATAAGAAAAACAACTGTAAACTGCAAAACAGATGAGTAAAAATCAGTTGGTGAACACATTTATCACTTTCGACAGGAGCAAGCATTTTTGTCCTTGATATGGCTTAATGACTTTTAGTATACACATTTAAATTCAGAATTTGACCCTTAAAAAGTCCAACACTGCTTGTCCACGCCTGAATTCAAAGGCAGGGCTTATGAGGAATCACTGAGGTTCAACATCCCTCAGAGCAGCTTCACTGCTGAGTGATGCAGAATTCCCCGATGTAACTGTATCTTCCAAGGGTTTCCATCCTGCCACTGCAGCTCTGGGATCAGGCTTTAAATTTAGTTTTCATCTTTCTTTTGCTGCCTTGCATGACTTGGCTCGGTGTTCCCATTGATGGGGACGGATGAGTGAAAGCCTTGGGAAGGAGTATCAGGGAGAGGGGGCAGCGGGCAGTGCAGAGCGGGAGGATGGAGATTTGATAGCGCACCTCTGTCACACTGCGAGCACACATTGCTCTCTTCGTGACAGGTTTCGCTTTGCTTCTGTCAGTGGCCAACACTTCATTCACATGAATGACACGCCAGTAATCCCTTACTCCCCCTCACAGTCCTGCGTGTCCTCTGAGGACTCGAAACAATCATAGCTCCATCAATTAAGGCAGCAAAAACGCCATCGCTTCTTGCACCGAGCCCATGAATCGTTCACAACCGCGGCACTGGGTATTTGCACGGCAGCTGCGGGCACTGTGTCCAGAGCAGGATTGCGTTCCCCGGCAGCCCCGGATCTGCCAAGTCATGCTGCCCTTGCAGCGCTGCTGCTGCTGCTGCCGCCTCCCTGCCAGCCTCCGTCCCTCCCTCCCTCCGCGTCCGCTCGCGAGATCCGCGCTGCTATAAAGGGAGCGGCGCGGGGGAGCTGCGGCAGTGCCGAGCTGAGCCTGAGCCTGAGCCCGAGCCCGAGCCCGAGCCCGAGCTTAGAGCCGAGCCTGAGCTGCTGCTGCGTGTGCGGGACCGGCGCTCCGAGTGAGTGAGTGAGTGTGCGGGGCTCGGGGCGGCTGGGGACATTGCACCGCGCTTCCTTGCTTTATTTTTTAAATGTCCTTTTGTTTCTATGTGGGTTTTCGTTGCTCTTCTGGGTGGGCTTTTTGTTCTCTTTGCCCTGCCCCCTCTGCGCAGATGCGCCCTTGAGCGAGGCGCGCAGGGCGAGCGCGTTCTCGGCGCTGCCCGAGGATCGCGCTGCTCACCCCTTGTTCCGTTCTCCCTGCTTTCGGGCTGGGCGTTGTTTTTGGCTGGCAGAGAGGGCAGATAAGTGCTCGCAACGCCTGGGCCTTTATCAGCGCAATGCGGGGAGGAGCCGCGGGCAGGCCCCGCGGGGGGAGCGCCGGCATCTCCCTTCTGAGCCCCAAAAAACCCAAAGCCGAGCGCTGGGTGCGGCTCGGGAACGTGCAGGGGGTGGGTTCCCCCGTCGCAGAGCGGGGAAAGGCTGGGAGGTCGGCTCGGAACCCCTCGGGCTCCACGCGTGCCGCGGTTCGGTGCGCGGGGGAACCGCGGCTGCCGTGGCCTGACCGCGTTTCTGTGACTCTCTGACCGGGGCGGGGTGACAGGTTGATGATGTGTTTAGAAGCAGCCTTTCGCTTTTGTTCAAGGCACCCTAACGGTATGAAATAACTGGTTCAAGAGAGCAGGCCTGGCTTATTATAATTGCAGTTTGAAGATAATTGAGGCCGTCTGCGGCCTCGAGCGACAATGATACTCTGGCCGGATTCGAGTGTGTGTGATTTATGATGCTCATTCTACTTTCCTGCAAAATGAAAGGAAGTAACAATGCTTCTGTGGTCTGCTCCTCTGCGGGTTAGGAAATGCTGTGGCTAAATTCCGGGCAGAACACGCGCTGACCCCGCACGGAAAAGCAGAAGGGTTGGCAGGTCCCAGTGGGTGCTCTGGGGAAAGCACCTGGCTCTCCTGCCGTGTGAGGCAACCAAGGTCTCCCGAAAATATTGAAATATTTTAATATTATGAGAGAAATGGGCAACAACTTTTACTTTAGAAAGGGGAAGTATCAAAGAGCAGTCTGACCTTGAATGCGTAGTGAAATACTCGAGAGGATTGCTGATGGAACAAATATAGAAGGGCTGGCATAGTACTGAGCTAAAGGATAACCTTGAGCTTAGGTAACAGAAAATAATGTAATTCAGTGATAAAAGTGCGGGGTCACGCACTCCAGGCCGAGCAGCTCTTTGCTTGTGAGATAAAACTTGCTCGTTGGAGGCATCTCCAATAAATACTGTGCAGGCTGTCCCGCTGTCCCTTTTGCAGAATTGAATTTTGAACCACAGCTGCATTTGTGGATCCAGGATTCTTGATGTCCTCCTGCCAGGCTGCTTCACTGCATCCTGCAAATGATCTCTGGTCCTGGCCACCACATTCTGTCCCAGTCTGCTGCAGTTAAGACTAAAAACCCTTGGATGAACACGGGGATAAGGAGCTTTGTAGCACAGTTGGAAATGCTGAATGTGTGGGTGCTTCTCAAAATGAAAACTGAGAGGTGGATCATTGCCGTCAGGGTGTGCGAGAGAAACTTTGAAAAGCTGAACCATTGCTAAAAAGGCTAGGTGTGGGTTCAGAGCTAAATGTTTGACTTGTGGGCTAGTTCTTCAGGAAAAAAGTGGCTGGCAAGGGGGAAGGAGCCAAGAAATGAGGTGCTCTCAACCTTTTACAGAACGGACTTGGTGCCTTGCAGGCACAACTTGGAACAATCCTTGGCTCTTGGCTTTCCTTAGCAACATGAGACTCATACTAACCTTTGAGTTATTCTTTATCTCCGAGACAGCTGCAGTGTGTAGAATGAAGTGAAATAAACTTTTAAGAATATTTGTGATCTGCAGAAATTAGGTTTGTAGGATTGCCTGTTTGAAAGATTATGCTCTGGAAATATAAAGTGTTGGACTGCATTCCCAGACTGACAAAAATACTGCCCAGGGTGTATTACAGATGACAAACTTTTGGGGCAGACAGCCAGAAGTAGTGTTCTCTTGTCCTTGTGTGCCATTTTATTCTTTTCCACCAGACTTAAAGGAGAAACAACCTGGCTGTATTGATTTAGACTTGGTGAAATTGTAATTAACATAGAATGTATACTTTCCATGTATACCACGAGTCTTTCTGGTTGCAGATAAAAAAAGGGTTTAATTGTTCAAAAGGTTAAAGTGCAGTTATGCAGAGCAATGTTCCCTGGAGATTACCAGAAGTTATTTTCTTTCAGAATCAACAGGAAGATCAAGTTTGAGGTCTTAAATTCCCTTGTAAAATTGAACAAGGTTCTTCTCATTGAAAAGTCTAAAAAAGAGACTTTCTACTCCTGAACCATGTGGAATGGGATGGTTTTCTGAGAGCTATTAAAGCTCTAGGCTAGCTCTTTCCCAGACTGAGCTGTTACTGTTAGATAACCATTCCTGTACCTTTAGCAGGCCATGAGCCATGCATTTTGAAGTGCTGGCAGTCTCTCTAGTGGTTTAACTATCCAGGTGTCAAAACTCATTTAACACTTAAACCTTGTTGCAAGAACCAAGTGCTGATAAACTGTCTTTGCTGCTTAATCTAGATTGATAAAGTGCTTTGAATAATCCTTACTTCCAGGTGCAAATGTACTGCCATCTAAACTGTATTGGTGTTAACTCCTAGGTTAAATCAAGATGTCTTCAGGAAAGGCTTTCATTGGAAAACCAGCTCCTAACTTTACTGCCACGGCTGTAATGCCAGATGGACAGTTCAAAGACATCAAGCTCTCCGACTACAAAGGTAATTCCATGTTCTTCTTAAATTACACAGATGGTCTGGCCATAGAAGGGACTGGAGGGTATCTGAAGATACATCTTGGTTTGGTTTTGAAATGATGGTGACCACTTGGCAGTGAAGATCAGAACTTGTGCAGTGGTTGCTGGAGCATGCTTAGGAGGCTGGCAGCAGTGTGACTGAGTGTCCCAGGTGTGATAACTGTTACCAGAGAGCATAAAACTCCTCTGAACTGTTACCTTGCTGCAGGCTCACTGCCCAGAATCATACTGAGACTGATGTAGCTTTTTGTGGAACAGCAACATCTCTCTCATCTTTGTCAATGGAAAGTAAATTCTTTCATCTAACCAACAAAGTCTGTTTATCTAGAGTGCTGGCAATCTGCCTTGCCAAAAGAAGCTTCACTAAAAACAAAGGGAAAGCCTGAGTTACCAAGTACTCGTGTTGATGGCCTTAGAAATACATTTCTAACATGCTGCAGGCTGCATGAGGGTGATGAGTAGGTGTAGATACTCACCTACTCAGTCTTCTTGGCTGGTTGTTTTCCAGATGTGTGGCATTTGTCTGTTAGGGCTCAGCTATGGGGACTTCTGGTGAGGCATACCCTGAACTATACCTGGGGCAAGCCCATGGGAGTAGGCTCAGGAGACAAACATTCCCTGTTAAATTTGACTGTCTGGGTTTGGGGACATCAGTTAGGTAGGGTTTTAAGGTTGTTGTTTAGTTTTTTTCCTGTGTTTTGGTAGGGTTTGTTTGTTTGCTTTCTCTTAAAAATCTAAGATTAACTGCTTGTACTGCTCTTCTAGGAAAATATGTTGTGTTCTTCTTCTACCCCCTGGACTTCACTTTTGTCTGCCCAACTGAAATCATTGCCTACAGTGACAGAGCTGATGAATTCAAGAAAATCAACTGTGAAGTTATTGGAGCTTCTGTTGACTCTCACTTCTGTCACCTTGCCTGGTAAGAATCAGCCTTTTAACCCAACAGACTGTTCTTCCTGGCCTCAGTTCTTGCAGGAACAGTGTCCTGAGTTGGTATTGGTAGTGCCAGGTGCTTCTGAACAAAACTGAACACACTGGGCATCAGTTCTTTCCTTGCTGCATGGCAGATTGAGTATGATACTGCAGAAAGGATCAGCTTCTGTTGTACCTTGAGCCCTCACCCTAAACTGCCCATATTTTAACGTGTAAACTTTTCTTTTAGGGTCAACACTCCTAAGAAACAGGGAGGTTTGGGCACTATGAAAATCCCCCTGGTTTCTGACACATCACGTACCATTGCCAAAGACTATGGAGTGCTGAAGGAGGATGAAGGTATTGCATACAGGTAATGTGCCAGAGGTGGAGGAGCTCATAAACTTATGTTGCAATGCATGGACGTGCCAGGTGAGCACAGAGTTGTTACAGTTCAACACCTGCAGCCAGCTGAAGCTGCTGGCTGTTCTGGGTGTGAAATGCAGTCTGTCATTCACCCCTGCAAGGGGAGATGTTCCCTGGCTCTCTGTGGTGCTCAGGTTTCCTGTGCTTTTAAGTTAAATTCTGTTTCCTTTTGACTGCCTGCTGCTCAGTGCAGTGAGCTGCAAACTTTGGTAATGCAAGACCTACACAGTCATGAAAGTGATTACAGGTATTTAGTCTAGTGTCAAAGTGCAGATCAATTAAAAACCCAAGTCTTTAGTCTGCTGTTCATAAAAGTTGCCAAGGGAACCTGATGTTGGAGGACTGATGAGCTGTTTCTTGTCTTTTTGAGAACACTTTCTAGTGAGTTTTTTTTTTTAATGTGAGAATGTCTCTCCTTAAATTTGTTTTTTCCTTGGGTTTCTCTTCCTTTTTTTTTTTTGCCCTATTAGTGTCTTCCTTAAATAGGAAGCACTTCTCTCCTGTGTCAGTGCTTCGATTTGCCTCCTGTCCCTTCTAGTTCTGTTGGACTTTGAGCTGCTGGTGTTTCATTGCTTCACCGAGGTGTTAGTTTCTGGGAAGAGGTCACAGTAAATGACATAAACTGTGCCATAATCAAATAGTGAACCTGAGTTTTTGAAACTCACATCAGTCTAATCAGCCTTTCAAAAGCTGTGCTTAACTTCAGGGCTGGTTTTTATTTGTTTTTAGGGGTCTGTTCATAATTGATGATAAGGGGATCTTGAGGCAGATTACAATCAATGATCTTCCTGTTGGCCGTTCTGTTGATGAAACCCTCAGACTTGTCCAGGCCTTCCAGTTCACAGATAAGCATGGAGAAGGTAAGAGTGTTTTTCAATTTAATGTTTCCTCTAAAGAACAGTACTAACTAGGAAGGTTAGATCAAGAGTTACTGAAAGGTTCTAAGTGCATGTATCTGGCAATCTGTGCATAGCAGGTAATTGTGACTGCCAAAATGCAGCTGGTTCTGAAAATCTGCTTGTTGAACGACACCACAATGCTTTGTCCTATTCCAGTTATTTGTTCACTGAGTACTTGCTCATGTTGAGATTTCACTTAAATCAATTTGGTGATGGATGTCTTGTCCAGCACACAGAAATTCTCTTTCAATTAGACACAGAAAATACCTGAGACACAAGTTAAGAACATGTAGTAACTTAGCCTACAAGAGTAAGCTTGATTTAGATTCTGCTCTCAGATCTGGCAGGTTGAGACCATCAGTACTAATGTGTTCTATGCAGTCTGTTAGACAAACTGCTTAAATTCCCAGAAAGTCTGCTGATCTTTGTCAATATATAGTGAGGGTAAAATGGATGAGAGTTTCTGTTCCCATAGTTCAGGAGGAATAAGGTGTGACTTTTCTGCAGGAGTGAAAGGAAAAAAAAGGCACTGCAGATAAAAAGTTAGAACTGAGTTATGGAAACTCAAAATTGCCATGCAAATGTTAGTAGTCTTGAGCTGTCATTAACTGATGACATGTGTTGCTGCTGGTCAGATTTAATGTGCTTCAGAAGTGGTAAATTAGTGGCAGGTTTTATTAAAATAAACTGCTCTTGTGACTGTGGCATATAAACATGTCATGTGAGGAGACATCCCAAACAGTTGATGATGGAGTGGTCACATGTCATGCAAATGAAGCCTTTTGGGGTTTTCTATGCCTTTGAGTAGTCAAAAAGTTTTCCTTTAGAACTTTAGGATTGCAGTCACATCTAAATCAGGACAGGACAGAGTAAGATGTGTAGCAACACTCAGAAAGTGAGCATACTGTGGCTAAAATTGCCAGTCCTGAGTGGAGCAAGCATCCAGCTTTCCATGGCAGTAAAGAAAAATGATTGTTCCAAAAATGCTGCTCAAGGAGCTGCTGGAAGTTTGAGACCCTGCATCAGGGTGGCTTTTTGATAGGCATGCAGGGGAAGCAGTGACAGTTGAACTCTTTTTCCCCTGCCCCATTCAACTGGAGAGCTGCACCAGGGTGGATTAAAGATGAGGGGAACATGGACTTGGCTGGATCTGAGGAGATAAATGGTGTGTGTGGTGCTAGGACCCTTGTGGACTGCTGGATTTGGTGTTACCTTTGCTGTCAAACTTCTCAGAAGCTTTTAAGCGGGGCTGGGAGAGGTGTTTGTGTAAAGAACCCACTGTTGCCTGGGCAGACACCTGGCTCCTTGGGTGTTACTGCTCAGTAAACAAATAGAAACAAGCAAAACAGAGCATAATGTGACACTGAATGCACTGTCTGTACGTTGCAAAGATCTGTACATGTTCTGAGTTGCTACTTTGCTTTAATGTTGTGTAAAACATGTTCTGCAGGAGCAGCTGGTAAGACTTAAACGTTCTTATCATTTCAGTGTGCCCAGCTGGCTGGAAGCCTGGGAGTGACACAATCAAGCCTGATGTTCAGAAAAGTAAAGAGTATTTCGCCAAGCAGAAATAAACATTCAGCCTGAGTGGAAACTAGTATGCCTTACATAAAGAGCAAGTATCAGTTACTGAACTTAATGATTAAGTCACTGCATCTGAGTCAAGGGATCATGTTATAGTTATAAAAAGTAACTTTTTTACTTGAAGGAAAGTTAGTCCTGTTGACAGTACCTTCATAGCAAACCCTAACCATCAGTAGCTGTACATCAAGCCCTGTTGACCTTAGTGACAATGCCATGTCTGTGGTTAGCCATGTGTTACATAGAACAGTGGTATCCTTTTGTAACTCTATTAAACTTGTGAAAAGAGTACACTGTCTACTGTTCTTGTGTGTAGTGCAGTCTGGGGGGAGCAGTGCAGTCTGCACTTCTGAAAGCTTTCTGTAGACATCTTGAGTTCTAAAGACCTTTTACTACAGCTCCATTGGAATGGAGGGGAAAAAAATTGGTTTTCATGTTGAAGTTATAAAGTACTGCTCACACTCTTCATGACTTGGCTGCTGGATGGAGAATCAGGCTGCTGGGCTTCAGCTCTGAGCAATGTGACTGCCAGAGGTGGGGCATCTCCTCATGCTCCATGTCAGCTTAGTCATCCTGGCATCTGCTTTAGTCAAAACTGACTGTTCATGTCATCCTTGGCAATGCAACACTGAGTTTGACTGCTGTCTCTGTGGGAGTGGAGTACTGCAGACTTCCTTGGACACAGCACTCATCCAGTCTTTCCCACTGCATGTCCTGGGGGCGGTAATAAGCCAGCTATCCATTAGTTTGTAGTCATATGATTCAGATCAAAAGGGTGGCATTATAAAATCTGGTACTCAGGTGTGCTCAGCCTTGTCTTTAATCCTTGTATTTCTGATTATGTAAAACTCAGAGCACATGACTGGCCTTAAGTCACAGCAGAGCTGTCACTGCTGTGTAGCTTCGTATTCAGGGTGGCTCGAGACAGGGCTGAGCTTCAAAGCTGAGGACTTGGGTAATGAGCTCTTGCCCAACAATAACAATGTAAGGGAGTTGGAGTCCTGTGATCTTCATGGAAAGATTAAACTCTTACTGGACCTTGTAACCATCTTCATCTCAAGTTATAAACAAGTTCTGTCCTGCTTAAAGCCAGCTACACCAAAGAGGAGGCCCAGGGCTACTCCCAAGTGAAGGTTGTATACCTTGAGTAGTAAACTTGTTTTGTACAACTGCAAAAAGTGGCAGAAGCCTTAGTACCAAAGCTTCAATATCTGTTAAAGTAGCTGTATGAAGATATGTGAAAGTAATGTTTAGCTGGATCACTTCTGCTTAATTTTTAAAAAACATCCAAACTCTCAAGATAGCAGATGGGGCCAGCTTCCCAGGAAGGCATACATAAGCAACAGGAGCATTTATAGGGTTCAAAGTAAAATGAATGTAAATCAGCATGGCTGAGTAAGAAGGTACCAAACTTTCTTTTCTAGCAAATGAAAAGTTAGTGCTAAGGCAATGTAAAACTTACCTTAGCTGTTATATTAGCCTTGAAATGTAAAATTAGTGACAGCAGTTACTTGGAGGGCACTATGTCCCCAATGGTTATTAACCTTAATAGATTAATATTTCTTTCATGATAATTCCACCACTTCCCTGAACACCTTATTTCAGTGCCCAATCACCCTCTCAGTGAAGAAATTTTTGCTAGTATCAAATCCAAATTTATCCTGGTGCAAATTGAAGCCATTTCCTCTCATCTCATCGCTCATGAGTTGGGAGAAGAGGCTGAACCCAGCTCACTGCAGCCCCCTTTTAGGTGATTGTAGAGGGATTCTGTAGCCACTCAGTCACCTACCCCTAGACAGACAGGATAAAGGGCTTCTCTGGTGTTCTGCTCCTGAACCTCTCCCCAAAAAGGGGATCAGTGTGCCCCTCCCAGGCCCTGGGAGGAAGGTGAGGCTCTGAGGGTGGTTCCAATCCCTGCTGTGGCTGCTGTCAGGAGAGGTCAGAACTGCCATGCAGCACATCTGGGCACAGGAGTGTCCTGTAGAAACATCCCTTGTGTTCATTTCTTCACTCCAGTGTGAGGAGTTTTCCTTCATGTTCTGTAATTCCCTGTGTCCTGCCCACCCTGAGCTCCCCACACTGTACCTGCTGAAGTATCACAGTCACAGGTGAGTGATGATGCTCTGGAAACTGCAAACAGCCAAGACACAAAATCCCTGCGGATTGGGAGCTGTATTACACACATCATCAAATGATTGACAGTGGCAATCAGTGCAATTAAACCATTTTTTTCATTCTTCAGCCACATGAGTCATTCCTGGGAAGGTTTGCCATGCTGTCATTTTATTGTTTACATTACTTACATTTCCAAGAGCATAACACAAAAAATGTGTAGCAGAACTTTTAAACCAAGAAGAGTGTAAGTTTGTTTCTTTGTTTAAAGTCTATATTCATTCAGATGTAGCTTGGACTCTCAGTAAGTGTTCTGGGGTTTACACCCCACTCCTTGCATCAGGTCATTTTAGACTGGTGTAACTTTTCTGATATTCAAATAACTATAGTTTATTTAGTTTTTCATTTTAATCACTTACTGAGGTGGGTTTTTTCCATGTACCAAGATGCAGATAGTATTTTCATCACAATTATTAATTGCTTTTGCTTTCAGGATTAACAGGAGCCACATTTCCCAGTGAGGTAAAAACCTCACTCAAGCAGTGCTTGAGTTTGACAGGATGGGGAGCTGCCTGGTGGGATTTTCCTTGAAGATGTAAATCAGAAAGGACAGATGTGATATTTGCTGGGGGTTTCTTAAATGTGTGAGTGACTGCATGGCTATTTCAGAGTTTATTAAAATACAAGCCTTATTCATTAATTTCTTTAGAATACCTTAGAATAGTCAGCTAAAGAGAAACTGAAATATATTTTACTGTGTCTCTATCCTAGATCTCTTAATTTGTAGCTGATTGCTGTGACTCCTGGGGATTTATGTAACGATTCCTCAGCTGGACAGGGAGAGAAAATAGAGAGGAAGGTTCACGGGTCGAGGTAAGGACAGGGAGAGATCACTCACCAGTTAACTGTTCCAGACAAAACAGGCTTGGGAAATTGGCTTAATTTATTACCAATCAAATCAGGGTAGGATAATGGGGAAATAATGAGGCTGCAGGGGAATCTGTGCTCCTCTTCTTAACCCCTCCCCACCAAACAGCCACACAAACCAAATACACATCATGCTCTCTCATATTATCTAGAATTTAAAAAAAAATCCCTCATGTTTGTGACAGATATTCATAATTAAATTTTGAGATAAAAACATTTTTTTGGTGTGCCATCAAACATCAATTCTATATATTGTATGTCTGTCTTGGCATAGGATGTGATGTTGGATATTAAACATAAAGAACCTAACCTTTACTAGATTTTGTACAGCTTCTGAGTTAATTAATTCAAAAATAACAACTCCATATTTAGATGCTTAGAAGAAAAAAAATTGCCTCAATATTTAAAGAAATATCGCTTTTTTACAAAGCAAGCTTCTCAGTAGTTTTGAAAAACAGTGTAAAAAGTTAGTAACTTTTAAAATTAATATTTTCTTAGCAAGTACTTCAGCCTTTGTTGAATATGTTATTGGATTGTCCAACAGATCAATACAGTTCAAAGTACAAAAGCAAGCATTTTACATTTCACAGGTATTGCAAAATGATGCACTTTGGTTAGGAAAGTATGTTTGCAAAAGTCCCATGAAAGCAGCTTTTAGGAATGTTACACATCAAAATAAGAGTTATGTAAAGATGATGTTAAAATACTCAGGTTTATCGTATTAATAGTCTGAAAAATGTGTTAATAGTCTGAAATTTTCAGTGGGTCTGGTGTGCATTATCTGACAATCTGCAAATGTATATTCTGACAGATAGAGGACTTACACCAGAAATGTCTTGTTTCTAATTTACAAAGGGTGAAATGGAAGTTCAGAGTAGTGGAATGCAGCACACTTGGACAATTAATTCAGAAACTGTTCAAGCTGTTTCTCCCTCTTTTTGTTAAAATGCAATTTAATGGTAGGAACAAAAAGAACACTGAACTAGGAAATCAAATGGGTTTTGCTCACAAATATAGTGGCTCTATTTTTATATATATTTATATATTATACATATTTTTATGTATTTTATATATATTTATATTTTTTATATTTTTATATATATTTATATTTTTATATATTTTTAATATTTTTTAATATTTTATATATTTTTATGTATGGCTCTATTTTTAATCCTTGGGAAGAAACAACAGGAGCTTGCCTTTAACCTCAAACAATTGTGCATTACCCAGAGCTGTGTGCTGCAGGGAGCAGGCTGAGAGCTGCCTGCAGTGCTCCTGAACAAGAGCAATTCTCACCACACCTACTGATGAAAGCTTTGGACCTCAGTGTGAAATTTGGCTCTTTCACCTGAAACTGAGGACACGTGTCTGAATTTAAAATGCTTCTGTGCAAGAAAGCATTGAGCACAGATATGTGACTAAGTATGTGTGAAATCATGAAGTTTTTTATTGTCCTTTGTCACCAAGTCCAGCAGGTTTGGATTTTTTAAATATCTGCACTGATGAATGAAACCAATATCCTTTGTCTAGAAAGGAAAAAAAGTCTTCAATCTACACTTAATAAAACACCTAAAATTGCTGTATTTAATCAAATTCACTTCTCACAACAATAAGGCAATTTTTGACATTTTGGAAGGCTGAAGCAACAGTGAATGATTCAGGAAAGCTAGTCTGAACAGATAAAAGGTTATGACATTAATCTAAAACCTAAAGCTAATTCCTTTCAAAGGAATAAGAAGGTTTATACATTAGCATAAAAGGCCATGATTATGCATAAATTTATGAAACACAGAAAAATCCCTCCATTCCTTCTGTAATCCACTTAAAGGAATTTTCCTGCCCCATGGTTTGTTCTGCATGAGGAAAAAAGCCCAAGCAACTGAGTGTAAATGTGACTGTCAGAAACTTTTCAAGGTGTTTGCAGTTATTAAAGTTACTTGTCAAACATCAACAAAGATTACATGAGAATTACACATGTAATATTAATGAATGAGAGTAGCCATTTCAAATATTTGTGTGCATATATAATCACATTTTGCAGATTTTGGAATCTTACTGAAGAAATTTTAAACATTCCACTAAAATTTTAAACATTCCTCGAGAATATCTTACTGCTTGTTTATGACAAAATATTTAATTCTTTAAAGTTTTCCACCATATTTCCTAAGGAATGTGAACATCTTCTTCAGTCACAGAGGGAAAAGAAAAGCTTATTTGTGTTCCTTGGTGCTCTTTTTTTCCTCCTTGAAGATCTAGAAGGGAAGTGCTCTGTTTTGATTCAATTTCAGTTCAAGTCCATGTGCATTTTCAGAAACATAACCCATGTCAAACAGTAGCTACACCAACAATAATTTTGGTTAAAAATGAATAAAAGACCATAAATATTCTACTGAATGAGTAAAATTATGCTTCTGATCCAGAGGAGGGCAATCTAGCCCTTAAAAAAACCCAAAACAAAACCATGGCAAAAACCCAACCCAAAACTTTACCAAGATTTTAAAACCCCATCAAAGCTACAAAGCAGAAGAGTTCACTCTTCTCCTAAGCTTGGCTGTTTTTGTCTGACACAGCAGCACTGATTTACACACAAAACATCTTTAGTTTTCCACAGTGCAGAGCCACATAGTTTACAAGCCACTCTTTTTAGGGAGAAGGAAATAAGACAGCATCAGGAATTAAGTTTGCCACACTCTTCTTCGTGCCACAAAGAAACTTCAGTGCTTGTTATTGCATCACTGAGATGAAAGAGATTCAAACTGATGCCAAAAACCCCCAGAGGTGTTTTCTGAGGTGTTTGAGCAACAGCCCCAATGGCTGCTGGTCACCAAGTTAGACTGTGCTTTGTATTTAATTGGTATTGGCTGTAAAATCTTTTATTATAAAGTTATAGTTATAAAAAAATCTCATTTTTTAGGTTAATGAAGTAAAAATAGGGAAAACAGAAGGATAGTAAGAATAGTAAATGCATGAAACTATATTACAAACTTCTTAATTCTCCATAAACTATTTTATTAGCTTGAAATATACTGAATACCTTGCTAAAACTGAATTTAAATTTAAGTATCTTTTGGTTTTCCTGTTCAGCTCTTGAATACTCACTCTACTGGTTATACTGAGGAAAAGAGTCTTTAATAATGTTTAAAAATTAGGATTTAGAGAAAAAACTTGTCTAAAAATGTAAAATGTGATACTTGAACTCATAAATCTATCCAAGTATTTGCAATTACTTGTTTGACATTTGCAAGGGCTGAAACCAAGAATGCCTTCACAATGCCTCAGGGTCCAAGGATGATCCATTCCTCACCGTGTCTGGTCTTGTCCCAAGAGATGAGATAAGTCAAACTGCTTCTCAAACCTCAGTTTTAGAAGACAGAGGCCACAAAACTCCAACCAGCAAGGGGAGAAATCTGCTCACTGCAGCTGTGGAGCTCAGTGAGATGGTTAAGTAAGTAATGCCAATCAAAGTCACTCCAAAATCACTGCAGGAGGAATGGATATTGCTAAATATTTATACTCTGTTGTGCCTGACACAAATGTATTCCCACATGGATCTGGGACTCAGTGTTCACTGAAAGGTTTGAACCAATAAAAATTCCAGTCCTTCCAGGTCTGATTTCAGTGCCACTGAGGGAAAGTCCTTCAGTGATGTCTCACTGGACACCTGGAACTTTGTTGATTTTGTTAAGGAAGAAATGAAAAGTTCACTGTGCTTGCTTTTAATGCTCTTGCTGAAATTACCTGGGTAAGATAAACCTTAATTAGATTTATTCACAATGTGCTGTGGGTTTTATTTTTTATATCCCCGTGGGCCTGTATAATAGTTCAGCAAATTTTACTAAGATAACCAATTTTTATTTTAGTTTTCAGATGCTGGACTGTGTGTATCTTAGGTAGTTCACTCTTTTCAGGATATTAAAAACACCATGATTCATTCTTGCTGGAACATCTTGCGTTCTCCACAAGTTAAGAACTGCATTGTTTAAATAAAAATACTCAGGACTGAGGTTTACTTACAACTTTGTATATTTAGTAACCAACATACCATTCAAAGAGAAATGTATTACAGAAATTGAAATGCAGTGGCCATGGTAATCTGTTTAATAAATTAAGGCAAAATATTAAATATTTGTAAGAAATCAATATAAATAAATCAAAATATTTTACTTTAAATTGTAATGTAAAAAGATAGATTTGATTCAAATCTGTATTTACCCTTCTAAGAAATCAACATTTTGTATTTCTTACTAGTATGAGCCATTAGCTCAAATCCCTGTTAAAATACAGTTCAGTTGAAAAGTTCTGAAACAGCAAATTTGAACCAGAAATAATTCTGTAACAAAATAACAGATTTTAAACAAATTTCATTCTTCACCTTAAATTAATCACAATACCTCTGTCACATTCTAAGTCAGGTGTTTGCCTGAATCCCAATAGAAAAAGAAAGGGCTCAGTTCTGCAAAGTGAATATTTCTTCATCATTGTGTTGATACCAGCAAAAGCAAAACAGTGCCTGAACATTTGCAGCATTGCACTGCAGTCTAGTAAAACAGCTCCCACAAAATATTATTTTAATGTGTTATATTATTTTAACAAGATCTGAGCTTCAAATTGCTCAAAGATAAATTAATTCCTGGTTTCCAGGTGCACTGTAGACTCTGAATAAATACAAAAGGACAAAGTTATGCAAAAAATGTTATGTATCTGTCTGAACGTGTTTCATCCAGCCATATAAGTAACGTGAATGTCATTGATATTTTCTTTTCTTCTGTGCATGTGACAAGGCTTTGTGCCATGGCTTTTACATGTGTGCAGGTCACCAGGAAACTGTGGCAGGAGCTCTGGGGGCTGTGCTGTGTGCTGGCACTGAAAAATACTTCTAACACAAATGTGGTCTACCTCAGCAAAGGCCACAAGAATTGTCTTTTTCAGTCAGTTATCTTAACACGAGTAAAATCTCCGCTCATATGGACATTACTCAGCATCTTTCCAAATATTCCAGTCAGCTGCTCTATAAATGGATAAATGCTTAATTAAATGTGACATAGGCAAGACTGTAAAGATTGGACATCTGTTCCCCAAGGAGAATTGTGACACAGGATAATAAAATGCTGGCTACATCTAAAAAAGTACCTGTCCCAAGTTTAGACAAAATCAAGCTAACAACGACTAAATTATTTTTTACGCTTACAAAGAATAAAACCACATTCAGAAAGACAATTCTTGAGAACAAAAAAAAAGTGATTTCTCTAATGAGCAGTTGCCAGGATGTGTAAATTCTCCCAAGCAAAGGCTAATTGGCACTTTAGTGGACTCTCCAAAGGACACCCCAGATCAGCAGCAGCACGGAGCAGAGAGCAGAGAGCAGTGCCTCTCTTTGGGAAGCTGATTGAGGCTGCTGGGATTTGCCATCCCTGCATCAGCATCAGCATCCTCTCTCCTCCTCGGAACAGCTCATGAGTTACCCTGTGCTGCCCTCTGCCCTCCAGGAGCCGGATTTTAGTGAAATGCGATCCTCTGCGCTTCCTGGGACAGCCCCAGCAGCCGCAATCTCTCGGCTGGAGGAGTTGCAAAATAAGCTTTTTGTTCCTCCGAGTACCTTTCCTTCACCTCAATGATGTCCCTGTAGCGACCGTCCTGCCAGTGGAAATTGAAGTGCTCCAGCAGCTCAATCCTTTTCTCCTGCGTGCTCACACAGTCAACGGGGGCAGGCTGTTCCAGGAGGGGCACCTGGATGTCTGGGAAGAGCAGGAGAGCCCGGATAGCAAACCAGCCACCGTACTTGGGATGGATACAAACGCCAAAGATCTTCTGGAAGGAAAAAAAAATAAATCTAGGCTGTCTCACTTTGTGTCTAATCAAGGTTCTTCAAAGCATCAGCTTCTTTTCGAGTGCTATACAGGGCAGAAGGGAAAATTTCCTGAACTTGTGGCTTGAAGCACTGCATTTCACTCCCACTTTCTTGTGCCCACACACACCTCCCTGGAATGCGGGGAGTGGTTCCTTCCTGAAAATCTATTACAGAAATTACCCACAGAGCATTTTTCCCCCAGTTTGTAATGCTCTAAGCAACAGGTTTTCCTTTACACTGCCATTTATTCTTCTATCCAAGTAGGTTTAACAGATCAAAGTATTTCTCTCCATGCACATCTCCCTACTATGGTGAAGAATCTTGGAAGCTTCCAATTCCCACCTGAAACACTTTATGAACCTGTGTGTGCTCTGGACTTCATAGTTTCCTGCAAGATGGACTAGTGAGCAAACAATCATTGTACAATTTAAAATTGTGCTTCTGCCTTACCTTCTTACCCCAAGGATCAAGCTTCACATCTTTTCTTTGGTAGTAATATGCAGCTCCAGCAACGTGGGCAGCTGTCTGTGCCAGGAACTTGGGCTTTCGGCTGGGCAGCATCTCGTAATCAAACATGACATCCACCTTCTGGTCAGGGAATTTCTGGGAAAATTGGAAAACATCAGCCCGGGCTCGTGGAAAAAGCTGTGAGTCTGCAGGCACACGAGAAGCCTGCAGGCTCCCACATGCTGCTGCTCAATTCTGTCAGCAGGTTTGGAGGCTGTGGGCATTCAGCCTGGGCCTGCAGAGCTTCCCTCCCAGCTGCAGGATGTAATCCAGAGGCAGAGCATGCAAGTAAAGCATCCAAAGGCTGCTGATGCTCCCACCTTCATGAATAATTCTTCACCCTTCCCAAGAGCAGCTTTGTCTGCTGCTCAAGCCACCTGGTTACGTGCCACAGCACTAATGGAATCGGTATTTCAGCTTCTTACCTCCTTCACACGGGATAAATGATGGGAAACACACTGATCCACAGGATCCCTGATGATTTTTAATCGTTCTTTGTGGACAAAAGGCTTCAGGGCTTTGTCGAACATGGAAGGCGTGCTGAGGACCACAAAGGCCAGAGTGTCATCTGGGTAGGGGAGGTGGAAGGCTGGCTGGAGAACAGCATTGTACCACCCAACCTGGGCAAGGAAACACAAATTTCCATTGGGACAAAGGCACCACTCTGGTGGACATGCAGGAATGTAAAATGTGGAAATAACTGCAGCCCCCTTGTTTGCAAGCCAGATGGGCAACCTGCCCAGGGCCTTCCTTTCAAACCAAGTTGTTTTGCACACCAGGATTCACGGTTTGGGGGAAGCTGTGCTGTGAGCTGGGAGATAAGAATCACACACAGCATTCAGCTTCAGTCTGCCCTTTATCCAGCTCTGCTCAGAAACCCAGAGGGAAGTATGAGCAACTGGTCTTGCCAATGCAAATCAGATGGTTTGGTTCAGATAAAGCTCTTACAGTTTTTTTTTCCTCTTATCTTGGGCCAGAAAGAAACTGGTGCTTCTGTTTTGTGGGACAAGTTGCATGTTTTACTTCTTCTGCAGGAAACCCTTGCACTGAATAAAGGATGTGAAGCTCTTGACAGTGCTAAAACCCCCCTAGAAATGTTACCAGTAGCACATGGATTATGACACAGCCACATTTGAATATTTCATTCCAGGGCTGGACATGTTACAACACAATGCAGAAATGAGAGATCAAGCCAAGGCAGCAGGAAGCACGACCAGGAGGAAAGGGCTTGGACCTGCAGCTGGCCCAAACCCCTGCACAGTATCATCAGTGTTTTCATAGGTTATGGCAGCTCCTTCTCTCCCTGGCCACAAAGGCCAGCTCTAACAGTCCGAGAGATGCTGAGCAATGGAACATTAGGTTTGAAAATGAAACATAGTGCTTATTCTAAATAATCAGTGAAATGACTCTGGCAGTGACTCTGCAGCTGGCAGCGGCAGCCAGACTGCCCATCTGGAAACAAAACAAAAACTAGATTCACTGTAAAGCTTATACATTCTTATAAGAACCTCTGATTTTAATCGATTTTGTGGCTCTTAAGGTGTTGAAGTGAGATGTCACAAGGAATTAGAGAAGTGTGAATCCAAGCTTTGCTGGTTTCCCAGTGAAGGGCAGTCAGGGCAGCAGGGCTGGCTGTGTCACAATGAAATCTGGAGAGAGCCAGGGGGCTAAAAGGTTTCCCCTCTGGTAGCCACAGTCTTCATCTGGGTTCTGCCCCAAATCCTGCTGATGTGTTTCAGGCAAGCAGCATTACATTTTCCAAATTCTGGAGGCACTTCTCTCATTAATTCCCTCACCACTCCTTTGCCTCGTACTTTTTATGCCAACAAGATCATAGCAGGAAATAAGAATATTTCAGGTGACAGATGCAACACTCCCCCAGGGAAGGGCACGTTTATTGCAGATTGATTCGTGTTTGATGCTGCAGATTGATTTGTATCAGATTGCCCCGGGGCGGGCACGGAGCAGCCCCTGCATTCACAGAACAGGGGAGAGTGGCAGCAGGGCCCTTCCCAGGGCACACCAGCGGGCAGGGACATTTAGGAGCGGATAAGGTGGTCAGCACTTCCACACACAGGGGCTCCCACACTTAGATTAAAATGTAAGCCTGCCTGG
>VRYO01002482.1:15353209-15377619 GCA_009812075.1 Sialia sialis
GCGCAAAGCACCCCGGGAGTCGTAGTGCGCGGCGCCCTCCCCTCCACGGCGGCTCCCCCGGAGGGGACTCCATGTCCCAGGATGCTCAGCCCAGTCCAGCCGGGGTCCCCTCAGTATTCCCGGCCTTGTGCCCGTGCCTGTCGCACCGCCAGGGATTAGGCGTATTTTCCTGTCCTTGCGCTCTGCGGGAAAGCCCCACCTGTCCCTGTGGGTAGGTTCTGTTCACTGAAACAGTGAGGCCACTGTGCTGTCAATTCTTTCTCTTTCTGAAAGTACACGTTCTTTGCAGATTCCTTATTCCCTCCCAATGTACTTGCCATACTGGAGACCGAGCCTCATATCTGGATCTCTTTACCCTAATCTTTATAGCTGCTTATCACAATCTTTATAGTGCTTGTGCAATGCTCTCCAGCCTGTAGTCCTGGATTTTATGAAGTTCAGGACACCAAATGTGCAAGTTCTTGGGGACGGAACTACCTGAGATATGCAAACTCACTGCTCTGTGGAGTTTCCTTACATCTTCCAGTACCCTAGGAGTTCCTCCATTATTGTATTCATGCTTTCTGTATTGGGAGGGCAGATGGATCCTGTCAGTCATGTTTAGAATTACTGTTTGTTCTTTCCAGATCTCCCTATATTTCCAGCTTGTGAAGTTGAACCAGGCCACTGTGTTCTTTCTTGGACTAAATTGTAAGTAATCTGTTTCTACCCATCCACTCATATCATTGAATATCTCAGACTGTCAACTGACTAAAACAGGAGAAAGCTCCAGCAGCAGCAGATCCATAAGCTATAAAGCAGTGAAATAAAGACAGTGGAACCAAAGCACAGGTAACTCTTACACAGATCACTTCATGTCTAGGTTTCTGAAGTCCTGTTGAAGAAATAACAGGCTGTTCCATGTCCCTGCTCAACAAGTCTGCAGCAAGAGGTGGATACGAGGCAGAAAAGGCTTTACATCTTTGATGCTTGAAATAAGAGGTTTTTGCCTACATTGGCATGTTGTATGTCCAGCTCCTTTCTTTTTCTCAGTTGTTCTGAGATTTTTCTGAAGGGTTTAATGCTGTGCTGGATCCAAGGTTGCCTCTGATCCGACCTTTGTTGGATGTGGTTGTCCCCTCTCTCAGGTGCTAGATCTGCTGAGCAGCCACAAAGCTCAGTCTAACAGAGCTCAATCTTACAGTTTGCACAAACTCAGGGTGGAAGTGTGGAGCTCTCTCCAGAGGGTGGGCCACATCAGGTGGAGGGGATAGCTCTTCAGGGAATTTGGGAATGCCCAGGTCCATGTTCTGCAAAGCAAGTGCAGTTCCTGCACGTGAAGGGAATCAGCTGCAGGAATGTGTCACAGGAGGGTGCTGCTGGCTGGCAGCTGCTCAGAGCTCTGCAGGACAGCTCATGTTGTGGCAATTGCTTCCACAGGCACTGGATTGGCAAGCTCACAGATGCTGGGCACTGATCTCTCATCATGCTGCTTTCTTTGGCCAGCTGTCCATAGTTCGTTGCCACGTGTGGCTCCAGCTTTAGTGATGCAGAAGGTGGCAGATTTGCCAGCTTTGTGAGGTGGGGTCTTCCATTTCAATCCTGAGCTGGCAAAGCTTGAGGCAGGTATGACTCCAGTGTCTGTCCTCTCTAAGTGCAGGCAGGGTGTTCATGAAGAGGTTGTGACCCCAGGGAAGGGGTGACAGCACTGGGCCTGCCAGAGTTCATTTGGACAACGCTTTCAGATGCACAGGTGATTTTTGGGGCTGTCTTATGCAGAGCCAGGAGGCAGACTCGATGATCCTTGGATATTCTGTGATTCTGAATGGCAGCCTGTGTTACTGAGACGTTTGTATCCTGAGGGTTGGCATCATCTGCTCATTGCACGTGGGTGTGGAGAATGGGTACCTGCTGTTCCCTTCACAGCTGTCCTTGGAGCTGTGCCCTGAGCCACCTCATCTGCCTCGTTTGATCAGGAGTGTTGCTGTCTCCTGCTCTGTCAGGGCTGTCTCCTCGCTGCTATTTGGATAATAGTTGTCTTGCATTTTACTGCACTGACTGAAATAATTGGTGCATTTCAGAAGAGGTGCTCATTGGAAAAGCCTGAGCTCTAATTCCTTCCCAGATCCCCATCCCTCACATTCCTTTCTCCCCAGCTCAGCTGGGAACTGGCTTTGTTTGTGCCTCAAACCTCCACTAGCACGACCCCTGCTCCCTGGAGAGAAATGAGTGACATCTCAGCTTCCTCGTTGCAGATCCTTAGATCTTTTTGGCTCTGTTTCATTGTACCCTCTGCCCAACCCCAGCTGCCCTCGGACAGCTGCCAGATGTCTGCGCTGTCACAGGTCTGGCTGAGAATTCGTGTCACTGTTTCCAGCATTCTCTCCGCGGACAGCTTTGTGCTACAGTGAAACAGCATCCAGAGAATGTGGTTCCCTTCCCTGGGAAAAGGCAGCAATATGTCTGTGAGCTGTCTGTGCCCCAGGTATGGCTTTGTGGGTTTTTCTGTTATTAGGAAAAACACAACACTCTCATCCATCCCCTCAGGGTGATGCTGATATCACAGTGTGTTTGGTGTCATCATGAAGCATCGACACAAAAAGAAGCATTCATTCTCATTATTCTCCACAAAAATAAATTACAATGATACAATGTCTTGCTGATTGTAACAGAAGGGGTTTTCCTTCTGCTTTCCATCCACAGCTCTCCAAACCTTTTCCTGACCCTGGTAAAGAACAATTGTTCTGCATTAGGTAGGAACCTAATGTGAGAGAGAGAGAGGCACACAAATTGTTTGAACAGTCAGGGCAATTTGTAACTGAAATGGAGTTAAAGGACATCTTAATTCCTTGTCTGTTTTCCTGATCTTTCTAGCTCTTGACCACAAGCATATAAATGTCTGTTTTTATTAGTGGGGAAGTATTGGTGAACACTGAGTCTAGAGGTTAATGTACATTCATTATTTGGTTTTCTTTGATAAAAAAATATTGTATCCACTTGGTGAGATGTTTTCAATAATGGAACTTCATTCCACTTCTCCTGTAATTAAATACTGATTCTCTATTTCTTTCCAAAGCCTAATGCCTCCCCTTATTATGTCACTCTCCCACCTGTTAAGCTCTGATTTCATGAGATGTTGTCTGTGCTGTCAACATCAGCTTAAAATGTTCCAATCTCTCTGCATTTTCCTGCCCTGGCCTCCCAGCACAGTGCCTCCCAAATTTCTGCTGCTGCAGTTGTTGGTGTGCTGTAAATCCGATCAGGGAGCCGAGCTGGTTCTAACAAGTGCATCATTGTTCCAGCTTTTTTGTTGGGTTTTTTTTTTCTTTTTTTTTTTCCCTGAAGTGGTGTGGTTCACAGTGCTGCTGCAGGAAAAAAATTGTGCTGGCACAACCAAGAGAACAATGTGATCGGGGCTAGGTGGGGAAGCAGAGGTTCTGCTGCCAGACAATTCATCTCTGAAAACACAACTGAATTGCTCAGCAGAGCTACCTGATGGAAACTCCATCAAAGTGGTGCCCACCCCATCCTCACTCTCAGTGACTGTTCCAGCAGGCATTGCTGAGAGGAAGGGACTGTCAGTGTCATCCTTCCATCACATCTAGAGTCTCTGATCTGAAAGATCAAGTGGAAAGTCTCTTCTGGAAAGAAGTAACATACATGTTACCTGCGGGGAAAGAAGAGATCACAGGAATTATTTCACACTTATCCAAGGTTACTAACAGTCTGGGATATGGTTTTCCAGCCTCTGGTTTAGAGATCTCGTGGTGAGGTCGGGTGTCCTGTTGTCCCTTTCCCTGTATGGGAAGGGTTTGGCATTGTGACTGTGGCTTGAAGCAGAAATGAGGAGGCTGTTTCTTTGTGGTTTAAACCTGAATGATGTGGAGCTGGCTGCAGCTGTCAGTGCCACAGACAGGTGAAGTCCAGTGCCTGAACATTTTTGCCAAAAAGCTTTCCTGCCTTTCACAGAACCTGTTTTCTGCTGCCTTGTGCCACTGCTTGTAACCCATGTAAGAATAAGAAAACGCTATTAACTCAGAACAACAGCAGTTTCTCCATGTGTACCAGGGGTCACAAAAGCTAGACAGCAAATCTGTCCTTGAACTTTTGGACGATCCTCCTGTTTTTTTCATTTCTTTAGCAAGAAGCAAGAAGTTGCTGAGAGAGGCAGAGTGGTTTTCTCCATCTTTGGCTGAGGTTCCCACCCCAGACCCTTCAGCTCTGACGAGCTTTCCAAGGTGGCTGAAGGTAAGCGTGGCTGGATCCTGCACCCTCAGCATCTTGGGAACCTGGAAGGGTTTTCTGCTGTGATGTGGAAGATAAAACTCTACTGTCCTGGGCATTCCACAGATGAGAGGCTCTTGCTGGGCCCAGTTTTATTGGTGAGTATTCAGTGCCTAAAGGCAGGAAGGCAGTACAGTTTGAAGTAGTGGCCTAGCACTTGGGCCAGATTTAAAACTTGGGCCAGATTTAAAAGCTGCTTCTGAGAGCACTATTGCTGTGCCAGGACAGAGGTAACATGTGTGTGCCTGTCTGTTCTTTCATCCTCCCTCCCCGTGTAGTGTCAGGGTAATGAAAAGCTGCATGTGAGGGCTAATTATGATACTTATCACTTCCTCTGACAGTGCCAAGATACCATTTCTTAATGTGGCTCCATTTTTGTTTTGGTGCTGACACACAGCCAATGAGAAGGTGAAAATTGCTCACTTCAAGAAGGTTTGCCTCTCAGCCTCTTCATCCTTTTGGATTTATGCTTTGCTTTTAGGATATAAACCCCCCTTGTGTTTGCATTAACACTTAGCATTAAAGGAAATCAGCAACAAAGGGCTAATGTTCCTTTAAAAGAAAAAATTCATGCCCTACTTTAGTAAGATGCTTAAGATTCTTATGAATGGAGGCTTTAAGGCATATTAAACTGCCTTGTGTGCTGTTTTTCTAATTTACTAATCCTGCTGATTCAGATTTTACTAGCAAACCTGCTACAATTAGCTGCTTTGTAGAAACAGTTGTAACACGTCAGGTTGCTGTTAGGGCAACGCCTGAAGAGCCTGCATGTCCCACCAAAGGGTTAAGCTTTTCTCTAAACTTTATTCTGAGGCACATGCAAGGTGGGGACTCATATAGAGCTTTCCTGATCAAGCAAACCCTCTCAGTGAATAATAAGCAAATAGTTACCTGTTGTTGTGCTATTGTAGCAAATATTTGTACATAATAACATCAGAAACCCTGCAGAGTTATTGTGGCAGAGAAATCCAGGAGCTGTGCTGGCAACCTGCTGCTGGAGGACACCTGGAACCACGGGCACCTGTTTTTATTCAAGCTTACAGAGCTTGTGAGGATTCTTGCTGGCATTTCTGTTTCAGATAAATGAGGATGTTGGTAATAGGGTTTGAGATGATTGCAGACCACGCTGAACCAGCAGTGCTGGAGGGGATAGACACAGCCATTCTGTTGTTCTCAGCTCAGGCACACGGGGTGACAAGGCTGGGAAGGGATCATTCTTTGGTCTGTTGGTATAGATTGTACATGTTTCTCCAGGCTGTGTTTCGAGCTGGCTGAAAGCAGTGCTGGAGAAGTGGCTAGAAATAGCTGGAGTGATGATCTCAGCACTGAGCTGCCTGGGCTAGAGCTGCATGACCTCTAATGTTAACTAAGAGATGCACTCTTTACTGCCGGCAACAACTGGAACATGGAAAGGGCCAACTCTTCCTGACTTGTTTGTTCCCTGCATTTTCCACAAGTGTGGAAAGCTGTGAGGTGTGGGGGTGACTCAAGGGAAACAGCCATTTTGATAAATTATTCACAATCTGCCCAGTCCCACAGTGCCAGAGGCCTGGGCTGTTGTTTGCCATCTCATGCCCCCTCGTTCAGACCTGCCCCTTCCACCCTTCCAGCACCATGCTGTGTGTTCCTTCTCTGCAGGAGACAGACAGTGGTCAGATTTGTCATTTGTCAATCAGCTTTGGCAGCTGCCAGCTGGCTTGCAGAGGGAGAGGTGCTGTGATGCTTGGCTGCAGTGGGGGTGTTTGTCCAAGGTCAGAAAATTCCAAGCTGCAGTCCTCTGCTTCAGCCCTCTGCCATGGGATGGGATGTATGATCCTATCCTCTAAGCTGAACCAGAACAAATTGAGAGAATTTAGCCTGTTTTCTCTACTAATGCCTTCAAATGTTTACTTTTTCTCCCAGTTACACTGTAAGTTTTGAGTTCTGTTGGGTTGTGCTTACACTGTTGGCTATCTAAAGCTCTGGGATGTAGAGCTGAGCTTGGATTGCTCCTTTTAGGGAGACTATGCACAGCAAGAACAGAACAGATATAGAATGACCATAGATTTACACTGTCAAGACTCAATATGGAGCAGCTGACTTGACAAGTGCTGGTGAATTGTTTCCTCTTGTGTGGCACAAAACAGGTGGAGAAATCTTGTTATTTGAACAGAAAATTCCATGACGCTCATAAAGGGGAGGTTGCTGGTTTGTTTTATGAGAATAGAGTGCCACAGTGGCAGAAAAGGGCCCTGTGAAATTTCCTTATGTGGTTTGAAGTTTTTTTTTATTCCATTTCCCTCTGAGATAACTTAATTTTATTATCGCTGTCTGTTGAAGGAGAAGGGAGGAGGTGAATAAATGACACCAGCTTAGACTCTCTAAAATAAAGGGAGCACTTTTCTCAGTGCTTCTCTGAGCCCTTCCTGCTAGAAGCCACAAATAGTTTTGTCCACAGTTGCCTTCCACCTAAAAATATTGAGATCCTTTTGAAAAAGTGGGGAAAATTCCTCATCCTGCCCCTAAGATTATTGGAAGGGAAGTTGAAGCAATGATCATGTTAGCTGTGTTTATTTGCCTGGGTGATTAGAAGGCATAGCCAGGACTAGTGCAAAGGAACACTGCTAATTTTGCAGTTTGCCTAGTAAAACTTCTCTCAGTCAGAATGAAATGAGTGTCTAAATCTGGCTGGAGGTGATCTGGCTGAATCTTGTCTTGTTCCAAGCAGAACTTGTAATTCAGCCTTGAAAACTTCAGGAGTTTGGACATAACAGCAAATTTTTAAGAAAACACTGAACATCCCTCTTCCTATTGGTCCCAAGAAAGAGCAGTGAAAGGAAACACTCTAATGCTTGTGAGAGTCACCCTGTGGCAGCTGATGTGTACTTCTGAAAGAGAGAGAGGATTAAACCAGGGGAGGAGAAAAGTCACCCTGCAGGAGATTGTCAACAGATGTTCCATCGTAGTTCAAAGAGAGCCAGCAAAAGGCTCCTGCTGCAGGGAGATATTAATTCTGGGCAGTTCATCACAGGGAGACCTGTTTTATGACTGGGAGGATTCCTCTGGTAACTTACTTAGCTCTTTATTTGAACTGTGGGTGGGGAATCTGCTCTACCTGTAAACAGAGAGGGAGCTGAGCACTAGGAACAAACACGTACTTGTTTTCCTGCAGCTGTGACCACTGTCAGTCTGATCAAGATCAAGCTGGTTTTGTGGTTCAGGGGGTTATTTGACTGATGGGTCATTGAACAGAGGAAATATTACAGAGGAACTGAGGCTAACCATTGTTAAACTGCTGGGGCATGTGGAGCAGATCTGTGTTGAGCACACTTACTGGGCAGGAAGTGGGAGCAAGCACAAGGAAGGTTGTGCAGGCTGTCAAGCAGATGAAGAAATCGATCCCTTTGTATTTAAAATGTACAAGATTATCAACCTATCTATGCTTCTTTCATGCAGTAGTTAATGATTTCTCATAAAACCTTACCAATGTTGCAGAATTAACTATGGTGGGGGATCTAGTTCACAAGTTTCTATCACCAGGCACAACTAGAAGGTCCTCTTCTGGGAGCTTTATCTTCTGACATTGTTTTGAAGTTGTGCTCTGGATGAAGGTTGATTTTTTTCAGACCTCTGAGGAAACATGACCCCTGTAGTATCAAAGTGAGGAAGTCTTCATTCAGATGTGCTTGGGTGGGGAACTTTGAAGCCAAATGTTGTGTTATAAAGCTCTGGGAGATTTAAACGAACCAAACCACAGTTTTGGGAAACTGCTGGGAGAATTTTAATATTTGCAGTCATGGTCTTCCAGCTTTGCTTATCACTCAGTATATATCAGTAGGAGTGAAAATTTGGCTGTTTTATGGACAGTAAGTGCATGATTTCTGTTTTCTTTGTGGGGGATGGAAAGGAATATTGGAAATAAGATTCCTGTCTCACTTCTGTTATGCAGTGAAGCAGAAGTAGGAAGTACATGAACATCATGGGCAGAAGCTCAGGAAGTACATGACAAATCCACATTTATACTAATTTGATGTAGTTATAGAAAATTAAGTATAAATAATGCAGAGGTGTGCAGCCTCCTGTTTCCTTCACAGGTGTGTGGGAAATGACAGTAGACATTTCTGTTCTCCCCTGTGTAGAAGAAGAACACTGGCTAGTAAAATCTTCCAGGTTCTGCATCATTTCATATCCTTCATTACTGAAATTTTACTGTTCTGCCTTCCTGGCTTGAGGCTTCTGTACTGCTCCCTGGATCAGTGGAATTCCCTTTTTATTCTGCTTTAAGGAGAAAATCCTTATGGGATGATTGGTCTTACAAGACTCACACCCTGCCTTGTCCACTGCAGTGCTCCTCGTGGCAATTTATCTCTGTAACCTTATTTTTTTACAGATTTGCAGTGTTACATGATGCGTAAATACAGTGTCTAAAGCTAAAATACGCACACTGAGACATGAAAGACAACTGAGGGGGCAGAAAAATGGCATGAAGCATATGTAGCCCTGGCCATGGCACAGCATCTCTAGGACTGTCAATTTTCAGCTTCTCAAATCCCCTTCCCTTCAAAACATGATTCTGGAGAGAGGAGGAGTGAAAGGCAGAGGAGGCAGATGGGTTTAAAACTCTGGTTTTCTTTTACCTGTGTTTCTTTCCTTTCTATTTAACTTTAAAACCAAGTGATTCAGTTGATTCTTGATAATTAGTAAAGTAATCATGCCTTAGCCTAAGAGGCATTAAAACTAAACCCCATCAGAGGCAACAGCCATGTTCAAGGAGAAATGCAGAAGTTGGCAGCAGTTGGTTTCTGGTTCTGTCAGTTCTCTTTGTGCACAGGAAAGGTGAAGCCTCCACAGCTGGCCCATGGTGGATCTCCAAGCCTGGCCACCTCAGAGCTTGAGTCATGTGGCTGGAAGGTCAGAGCTGGGCTGGGCAAAGGCACAAAGCTTTGTGTCCCCCAGGGGTGGCTGCCTGCACCAGCCTGTCCTGCTGCTGCCTCTCCAGCTAACACAGCCCTGCTCTCAGCACCTCTCCAAGGCAGTTTGTTCTGCAGAGAATGAATCAGCTCTCGGTGGGTTTGGTGGTAAAAAGGCAGAGCAGAGAACACTCCAATATAAACCAGCAGGATAATGCTGACTTTAGACCTGAGACAACTGGCTTAGTTGTGGCATGTTTGTTCTGTTTTGTGTGGTTGTGTGTTGGGACAGGACTGAAATCTCTGCAGGGTTTAGAGTTCACCCTCATGTCTTCACATTACTCAGCAAACACTTTGCTAGGCTACAAAGTCTTTGTTTGCTCTCTGCTTGCTCTAGATCTTCCAAGGATTTGCTCTTCTAGATTTGTTGTGGGAACTCTTTAGAAAACAGCATAAGCCAAATTACCAAGTAGTTTCACTCACCACATTTTGCTTTTGCAATAGAAAATCCTGAACACAAGCAACCTGTGACATAAGCTGACTCATGATTTTGCCAAAGTATTTTAACACCGAGGAGAGAATCTTACCAGGTCTGTAGCAGAAGCTGGGATTTTCAGCACTTACCTGCCTGCAAGTCTGAGTTCTGAAGGGGAGAATTCAAACCAGCTTTAAAGCTGAACAAAAAGAAATATGTGCCTTTCAATTTGCTTTGTGTGCTGTACTAGAAGATGACAGGTGATGCTACTTAGGTTTGGATTAGGCTGGCTTTCAGGATATTTCTGTAAATAAGGTTTGGGGTTACAGTTGACATCATGAGGATATCTTCAATCAGAGGCACAGGAAGGGAATCTAAAGGTGTAGATTAAATTATTTGGTCTAGTGTGCTTCTCTAAGACAGATTTCATCTGATTTAACTGTACACAAATTAATCTCAGTTCGACCCAGACCAGGAATGACCCTGACAAGAAGGAACACAGGGAGGGGGTGGTGTCCTTCTGAACTGCCAGAGCTGTGGTTCATGCTGTCTGGCATTTTCTAGTTATCAGCTCTGTGAGTCTTTGTGCCCCAAACTGCTGCTGTTTATCTATCACAGGATCCATTGTGATCTATAAAAGCTTTTCATGACTGAGACACTTTTGGCATTTGTAACTTTATTGCAGAAAAAAAAAATCCACTATCAACATATTTTACAAACAAAGTTGCACTTTGGTGTTGGGCGAGTTTTCTTCCTCACCCCTTTCCCCTGGACAGCGATGCATGAGAAACCAGAACAACCAGCCCCTGCCCTTTTTTCTGATTGTGTGCAGACACACTTCCCAGATATGCCAGCCTGCACCAGTTCCAGCCAGGATGGAGTTCTATTTTCCACCACTCACTTGCCAACTTTGTGCCCAAAACCAGTAGCACCCTGCCCTCGGGCAGGGGAAACCAGTCTGTAGCTAGGGAGATCACTCTGTGCAGACAATGCTTGATACAAAAGCTTTGGAGTTGTGACAATTGCTCTTTAGTTCTCATGCAATCATAGGAGAGAACCAACGCTCTTCTCTGTTTTCCTGGGCATCCACACACAGATGGAAGGCCAAAGCCAACAGCTGAAGCACAACTGCTCTGCAGCCATTTGTCAGCCACTCTGGAAGCAGCAGCTCAGGGAGGAGGAACTGCTGCCTTACCTAGTTCATCTGTTTGATCCAGACTGCTTCTCCTCCACCTTTGGGCTTTCTAGGTAACTTGAGCTCAGCTGATGGGGAAATTCCCCTTTCCCTGCTACAACAAACAACAGCACTGGGGTAAAAAGGTGTTTTTGTAAGTGAGGCCTGCTATCTGTCCTTTGAGGGGCTCAGTGATGTTGTTACTGAAAGGAGAGGAGAAACTGAGGCTTGTAAGAGCAAGGTGGCAGAAAAGCTCTAGCTAGCCCTTGCTGTATCCTGAGGGAACAACAGGCTTAGTCAAAAATCAAACACTCTAGAGAAGGCATGTGTTTCCATTTTCCTGCAGTTAAATGTGAGTTAGTAGGTGTAATTACTTGAAGACTTGTCATGTCACACACACTCGTCTTTCTGAGGCAAGGGCACCAAAAGATCCTCTGATTCACACTCAGAGGCTCTGATCTCTGGGTTTCCTTGAGGGGCCTCAAGAGCCTTGGATGCAGTCTACAGCAGTGATATTTTGAGGCAAAAGTGCAGAATCTAATCAGCATAACACCAAGAAAGGGAAGGGGAGGAAGGCACCTACATCCAGGATCTGTCCTCATGCCAAGACACCAACTGGCTCAAAGGACCAACATCAGAAAGCAGAGGAGCTTTGACCTTGCATAGCACAGGAGGGAGAGCAAAGTTTTGTACAGCAACTTCCAGCAGATGCCAGAAGCAAAATGGGAGATACCTGAGGAAAGGCTTGTGTTAGCCCAGGCAGGGAAATGGACTAAAGCATTTACTGAGCCTGGGAAAGGAATTTACACACATGCCAAAAGCATCAAGTGTAGGAGACACGGTTTCCTAATTTTGGTGAGACCAAATTAGCGTGTCTAATTGGCAATAGACTGAGTCCTATCAAGCTTGGTTAAGCTAACATTATGTTCATTTTCCTCCCAGCAACTTCAAAGCAACATCAAGTAGCAGAGGCACTTCTCCAGTGGCCACAAAACTGTTTTCCCTAGTTAAAGAGAAAAGGTATGCATCTAGGAAGGAAGCAGAGAAGTCTTTTATCCTCCTGGTAGGTGTTTCAGGATGGCTAATGCCAATCCTGGGACTAAAGCTGAAACAGGAACAAAAAAAAAAAGTGCAAGAAACCCCCAAAACAAACAACCTTAAAAATACAGAACAAGAGGGAGCCCAAGAGAACTGATTTGCACATCCTTGGCTTCCTCAGAGAACAGCAGTCTCCTCTGCTGGCACTGTGCTGGCACCACCAGCGTTAAGAGCCCTAGTCTGGATCACTTGCCCGCCTCCTTTGAAGGCAGCAGCCACCAAGATTAACAGAGGAGATCCATGGAGAGCACCATGGCAAAGGTTCTCTTGGCTAATTGGTTGCCACACTAAAAGGAAGAGACACCTCTTCAGGGCTTTGTTTTGAGGAAAGCCTGGAGAAAAGGGTCAGACTTGGGCTCTGATTCGCAGCATAGAAACTTCAACACTGAACTATTTAAAACATCTAAAACCAAAAACCATCTGAAGAGGATCTTTCAGTTGTGTGCAAACCACAGCCCCTCATTCCTCAGCAGATCGTCTGGGACCAAGTCCTCAAGGCCTTTTCCTCTGGGCAGTGGACAGCCTGGTTGCCTAGTAGCTGTAGAGGGAGAGAGGGGTGTCCTCCATCATGTCATCCTAGAAGCAGAGAAGAGGGTGCTTTAATGAGATGTCTGCACGATGGCATCATGGTGCCAGCCTGGGAGACTGCTGTGCAGGCAGCACAGCTTTCTCAGCCACACCATCACACTGTGGCCATGTGCCCAGCCATCCACCTAAATGCTGTCACTCTGCACTTCCTGGAGCTGTGAAGTGTCAGTCTCCCTCCTGCTGCAGCATTTGGAGAGAAGAGGTGTCTGCAGGAACTGCCTGCCTGCTGAAGGGATGTGGAAAACTCTGGCTGTTGAAAACTCCACTCAGCTTGAAACAGCATCAGCTGGGT
The DNA here is from genome assembly GCA_009812075.1 of Sialia sialis. Taxonomy (NCBI): domain Eukaryota; kingdom Metazoa; phylum Chordata; class Aves; order Passeriformes; family Turdidae; genus Sialia; species Sialia sialis. The sequence continues at coordinate 15,365,989 of VRYO01002482.1, forward strand.
TGCTAGCTGCAGGACTCCTCTATCCCAGAAAGTTCAGGGAGTTATTTGCAGCTTCCCCAGAGCTGGTCCAGCCTCTGGAACCCTCATATATTTTTATATTCCCAAAGGGTCAAACACAGACAGACAGACAAACAGACAACCTCCCTGGAACAGAGCATAAAATCTGCTTTGTCATAGTTACAAAGCAAATATATCAGAAAACAGGAGGAGAGGTTAGGAAGGTGTCATTTCAGGACAAGCCTGGATGGAGCTCTCCTTCCTCTCTCTAACCTCTCAGCATTCCCCTGCAGAGCCAGGGGAAGGCAGAGAGCTTCTTTAGTGCCCAGCCTTGAGACTTGCTGTCTTGATTCAAACCTTGGATGGAAGGAGAGGGACCTAAGGAGGAACAGGAGCGTGTGATCAGCATTGGTGCTGCTGCAAATACCCAAAGCATTGCTCATGTCGTAGAAGGAGAACTGCAGAGCAGTCAGTGGCAGGCTGGGCTGGAGGCAGAACTCACCATGGGCAGGTCCTGCAGGCGCCGGAATTCCATGCGGTTGTTGTGCTGGCGGTATCGCAGGAAGCCCACCAGGCCCAGGATGCCCAGCATGACGATGAAGACGGAAATCACAGTGATCACCAAGGGATCAGCCCTCGTTTTGCCAGCCAAACTGGGTAGCTCTGCAAGGAGACCAAGGGAATGAGGGAGGCCAAAGGAGAGCCTTGAAGGGCTGAAACAGTGCAAGCTTTGTCTTTTCTGGTTCTACTCAGTACAGCCAAGAGGCAATTTCAGGTAGCTCCAGCCACATGCCATGTTTTGTGAGAACAGCAACAAAACAACGACAGAATCTATTAGGCTGGAGGAGACCTCTGCAATTATCAGTCCAACTTATGATCTAACACCACCTTGTCAACTAGACTAGGCATTGAGTGCCACGTCCAGTCTTTCCTTAAACACCTCCAGGGACGGTGACTCCACTACCTCCCTGGGCAGCCCAGGAAAAGCAGAGCATTTACCTGAATTGTCATCATCACCAACATTCACCACAGAAGCCTTCTCGTGCCTGGGCTCCAATGACAGTGCCAGGGTGGCTGTGCTGGTGGGGATGGCAGCTGTGCTGGGCACAGGGGGTGTCCCTGGCACAGCACTGGAGGCAGCAGCAGAGGACGTGCTCCGTACAGTGGAGATGGGAGCAGAGGGAGTTCTGGGCTCCACCGTGCTCTCCTCTGTGGCACCCACAGGGCTCGTTCCTGCCTTGGTTTCAGATCTTGCTGTTGTGGATCCCAGAGTCTGCCCATCCAAAAGCCCTGACTGAGAGCTGTTAGTTGTTGCTGCAAAATAGGAACAAGCGGTTATTTCAAAGGATCCAGTGCAAGCACACTGTTCTGTGGAACTGGACAAGATGGAAGCAAAGCTGTAAGAAAAAAGACTGCTGGGATTGCAGGAATAGCAGCTTATTGTCCCTCCTTTGGAAAACAAGCAGAACCAATTCAGCCACAGCTGAGCCACACTATAACCCACAGTGCTCAGAAAGTCCTCTCAGTTTTCAAAAGTGGCAATCTGCAATGTCAGCCAACCTCAGCTGGGCTCACAAGGCCTGTCCTTGGGGACAAAGGACAAGCAGACAAGTTTAAACAACTTTACACACAGCTGGGGATCACCCCAGAGCAAGACACTGGGAAAGGCCTCCCATCTCTCCTTCCAGGGAACACAAAGGCTGCCCAGGAACTGGGTACAGCAACCCTGAGGCTGTGTCAGTGTCACAGAACAGCAGGACACAAGCCAGGAAAAACAATGCAGCTGGGCATGAACACCATGCAAATCAGTGACCAGTCAGTGTCTGTTTTGCATGAGGGGTGTGTGACAGCCTGGCAGGCCCCAAGGTGGGCAAAACTGGGATTGCAGACCCTATAGCCAGTCCCCATGCTGCCCACAGGGATCTGAGGATGGGGTAGGGTTTCCTGTGGTTGCCCAGGGATGGATGAGCTGTCACTTGTACTTGCCCATCTCCATGTTTTGTGTTAAAGGAGGTGTGCTTATCCAGGGAGGCTCCCATGGAGCCCCCAGCCCTGATTCCAGAAAGGCACAGCTGGCCAGTGCTGCTAAGGCATGTTGTTTCAGGATAAATGAAGGATGTCCCTGCACACAATCAGTGTCCTCAGCAGAAAGCCAGCACAATTAATAGCAAAATTAATGAGTTTTATAAAGAGGATGCTGAACATCTCTGCAAATCAGTTGTGCTGAACTGGCTCTGCTCAGTGTCTCATTCCCTTACTCTCCCTCTCTCCAGTTAACAGGAGAGTGCTGACACTTCCAGGCTGTGCATCCTTGAGCAGGGCTTGGTGCACAGGCAGAAAAGGCAAAACCTCACCTGGCACAGTGCTCAGAGGAGGCGTGGGGGTTGCACTGCTGGCATCATCCACTTCTTCAGTTGTGCTGAGAGGCTCTGTGCCTTCATGGCTGGGCTGGTTTTCTCCCAGAGTGCTGGCAGTCGGGGTAGGGGAGGGGATTTCAGCGCTGCTGTTGACTGACAAGCTGATGTCACGCTCAGGATGTGTGACTGTGATGTCCCCAGCAGTAGAAGCCTGCGGTGTCTCTGCCTCAGAGCCTGCCATGGGGGTGGTGGGGATGAAGACATCCTTCACCTCTGTAGATTGGGCCCCAGTGGTGCTGAGCGTTGCAGCAGTCAAGTTTTTCTCCAGGCTTGTCTGAGGAATGGCAGTAGTGACTGGATTGAAGTCAGAGGCTTCCCTCGGTGCTGAGCTAGGAAAAGGTGACATCAAGACCTCTCCTGTGTTCTCTCCTATGGAACAGAGAAGTTTGTCACAGATCCCACAGTGAGATGGAAACAGAGGGGAAGGACAGAAACGGAACTTCTTTATCCCCTTAATTCCAATTCCAGACGAGGTTCACACCTGGGAAAGGGATTCAAGCAGCTCCTCTGTCCTCCTGGTTTTTGAGGCAGGGACCTGTTCTAGGGGACTTTTCCTTCACCCTCCTCTCCCTCAAGTCCTGTGCTGTTGTTCTCTACTGTCAGCACCACCGATACCTCTGTCCTCGAGCAACTTTTAAACTTTTTTAGAGGATTTGGGTTTGTTAAAAGCATCACCTGAGAGCTGATTCTGTAAGAAAATTAGATAAGTCTTCTTTGGTTCACTAAGAAGGAGTCAAAAGTGGTGCTGAAAAAACACAAATGAGGAAAATGTGGGAAAAAGCTCTCTAGCTCCCCTGGCCCAATGAAGCAGAGAAAAGTGATATTTAAAAGCATATGTTGTGAGTCACCTTAGTAGCAGTGTGGGATTCTGCTGGAGGGAAAGGTGAAAAGGGTACTCCAGCCAGCAGGGCTGGGGTGTGCTTTGGGAGGCACCTTGGTGAGCTATTTATGAACACATCACCACCCCGAAGTGCAGCTGTTGTCATAGAAATGGGGAGCTACTCAGCTTCCCACTACAGCAAAAAGGGAACCTGCAGCAAGCAAGGATCCCAGATCACATCTGCTAGACAGTGTGACAGCACACAGGAGAAGGAAAACCACAAGGCTCTTACACTGCCTGTTCATAAACACAGATCCTGTGAGGGCTTTTCAGGATATAAACAGGAAGAAAACAGAGAAATGTAGCCACTTCAGGATGGACTCTTCAAATTCAAAACATCTCATAGTCAATATTTTGACAATTTCTGTTAAAGCTTCTATCCATACCACAGAGGACTGATGAGCTAATTACAGAAAAAAATAAAAGCACTGAAGCAAATCCATCATCATGCCCCTTCTCTCCACAGTGAAGAAGCATCCACAGCATATGCTATCAGCAAGAAATATTCATCCACCAGCAATGCAGCCCATTCTTATACTGTTTTGGGGAAATTTCAGCAGTTTTTAAAAGCTCTTCGGAACAGATCAGAGTTATCAGAGCTGTTCTCCAGCTACAGCACTTAACAGGCCCTAAAAAAAGACACAATACATCGCTGTGTCAAGACCTTTGCAGTACCCTGACCAGCTGGAGAATTCAAAACCCTGGAGCAGCCTGATGGAGCTGTGTTTCCCCAGCCTGGGGCCCCAGTCCCAGGAGAGCTCCCACAGGGATGCACAACCCTGCTCAGCACATTCAGAAAACAAGCTCTCACAGGGAAGCCCAGCTGAGGCAACTCAAACAAAGGCCTGAGTCATGTTCCCTTTGGATCCATGCATGGCCAGAAGATGCCTCCAAACAAAGCAAGATGCTCTGCCATGGAGCTCAGGCATAGCATTCACCAATAACTCCTAGAAGGAAAAGAGCTGAGTGCTGGGTTTCCCGGGAGCAGGCACCAAAAGGCACAGGTTCTGATGTGACAATTTCCAATAAACAGAGCACTGCTATTCAGCACGGGGTGGGATCCCACCAGCTCCGGATGCTTGCTCAGTAAACACCCCACGAGCTGCTCCTACACAGGCAGAGCCACAGAACCCTGCTGTCACCGTGGGGTAAACAGGAAAGGTGGTGGCCAGGTGCCCGGCCAGTGGCAAGCCTGGCTAGGTGCTGCTCTGAATAGCTGGCCTGTGCCCGGGTGGCAAGTCATGCATTGAGTCATGCAGAGGAAAGATTTGTCTTGCACAAAGGTTTGAGCAACTCTGGAACCATCAGGCCAGTTTCTGACTAGAAGAGCGATAGGCAAGGTGGGTGCTGCTCACCAGGACACCTCCCCACACGCCAGGCACTGGCATCCCTGCCACGAGGTGCTGTGGGACACGAGGGGACAAGCAGCTCTCCCCACCCCACAGCTTCCTGCTGTCTGCAAGAGGGACACCCTGTGGGACTGGCATTTCCCTAAACTCTTCTCTCCAAGAAGCTGCTCGGCTTATTCCCAAAATTATCTGGTGTCCATCACTGCAAAAGAAAATGGTTCCCGGGTGGATGGGCTGCTCTGGCACTGTGGTTTGTAGAGAATTGCAGAAGACATTTTAAATTGACAGGTGAGGAACAAGGGACTCCTTTTTGAGTATGGCAAGTGTTGATGGCACCTCAATTAGCAAGTCATGTAGCCCAGCCCAGCACATCACTGCACATCCAGCTCAGGAAACAAAGGAGAGCCTGGAAAAAAAAAGAAGAGCCTAATCCAGACTAACAAAAAATCAAGACATTAAGAGATGATGGTGAGAAGATAGAGAAGGCAAGAGCCTGAAAATGGCCAAGGAAACAAAGGACTGAGTAAATCCTGATCACCCTGGGACAGGCAGACAAAAGATTCCCATCACCCATCTGTCAGCTCCTAAGGGCTAAGGGCACATCCAAAGCCAGCACAGCCACCAAGCAAAGCACCTGGGGAAATCCCCCAGAGGCACAACTTGTTCCTTATGAGCTGACCCGCTACAAGCGCTGAGATTTACTTCAGTTTTAGTTTAAAATAAAATCACTCCTCCAAAGGGCCTTGCTGCAATGCCACAGCTTGCTTTGCCAGCTTTATCATCCATCCAAAAGGGCAACCTGTGGCCATGCAAAGGAAAGCCGGGGGAATCCCTGCGGTGCAGAGGGGAGAGCAGAGCGCTGCTGAGTTGCCTGTGCTGGGAGAGACCCAGCAAAGCCAGCACAGGCTGGGATCCTCGAGGCTCCAGCTCCTGCTCTGCTCTGGAGCTCGGTACCCAAAAGGTCGGAAAATGCCCAGCTCCAGCGCAGTGTTGCTGCCCCAGTCACTGGGTGCTGATGGTTTTAGGTGTTTATGGGTTACCTAGAGAGACGCAGCAGGTCAGAGCTCGTTCCTCTGGCTCTTCCTGGAGAAGCTCTGCTTCCTGCACCACATGCCAGGAAAGCCAAGGCTGTACTGCCTAAGGCATCGCCCTCACCAGCTCCAGAAGACAAGAGGGAACCACGTCCTTCTCGTTTCAGATGCAAATGAAAAGAGTTACTGTGAATGCTTCTCCTTTTTGTGATTCTCCAAGACCTGATAGTTGCAGCACCTCAGCTGCTAAAGGTGCACTTACCCTTGGATCCATAACAAAGCAGCTACAACTGTCCCAAGATCTGTGAGCAAGACCTCTGACCATAAGAATATCTCTGTTTTCCTGACAGGGGACCAAGAGTGAGCTTGCTTGGGTTACTGCTGAAGCAGAGCTGGTCCTGTGTCTGTGCTAAGCCTCCAGGCTCAGCCTGTGCACGGTGAGAACCAGAGATTCCAGATCCCATCAGGGCCGGGCTGGTGGATTTGGAGCAGCAGCTCCCATCAGACTGTGCTGACTGCAGTGACCTCTGTCTGGGAAACAAGAGGGGCAAAGGAAGACAGCAGTCCCATGGGAGGAGGGATGCAGCCAACCAAGCAGCCCTTTCCTTGGACAAGGGTGGGAAACACTCCCAGCTCCTTGAGGGGAAAGAGGGCTCTGAACATCAGCCCAGAGCTTCGACCCCTCTCCAGCACTGTCTGACAGCACTGAGAGACCTCCATGCATGAACCCAAGCTCCCACCAACTCCACAAGAGACATGGTGAATTTATGCTGTAACAGAGAGGAGCGAAGGAAGCCAGCTCTGCAGGAAACAGGGCCATTCCTGCCTTGCACTCCCTGCCCAAGATTCAGGGCTGGGGCCAAAGCAAGGGGCCAGGGAAGTTTTGCAGAGTCACTGCTGTGCCAGGGCAGTCACACATAGTGGGGACTGTGGTCTCCATCCTCTCCATCCAGCCCACCTTTTTTACTTCTCAGGATAAATCAGTGAGATAGAGCAGCTCTATGTTCAGCTGGACAAGCCCCTGAATGAGCTTCTTCCACAAGCCTCCTGCTGCTCTCAGCAGCATCCTCTGCACCCTCCTTCCTGTCTGACAGAAACAGCAGCCTGAGCTCCCCAAAGGCCAAAACCAACCCAGCTCCAATCCATAGATTTGAACAGTTGTTCAAATCCCTCTTGGGATGAGATGAAGGTGAGGAAGCCCACACCAGGCTGGCTCCTGGGGACTGAGGGAGAGCAGGGCAGCAGGGTGCAGGCTGCACCACCACGGAAAAAGGTGCAGAGTCCCAGGCGAGAGCTAAGCACAAGGATGAGAAGGATTCTTCCAGAATTTCAGAGAAAGTGCCCATGGGAGCAGGATGCCATGTTGTGGATGTATCCTCCTGCACAGGCTGTCACTGTCTGAGGACCTTACTTAAATCAGCTTCCTACAGAATGCATGTCAAACCACTGCTCTGATTCATTGAAAAGGCACCCAAACCCTTCTACAATGCTATTTTGGTGCACTAAATGCATTCAATTTCCATTTAAGTGTAAATGCTCCACTCACAAACAACCTAGTAAAATGGAAAAATACAATATTTTAAAAAGTAACAGCATACACTTGAACCTGTATCAAAGCAGTTCTATCTTATTGCTTAGCAAACTACTTCATTAAGTGCAGAAATTATCTTTTGTTGCCAGATATTGCATTTTATGGTTACCAACCAACGGTAATTAGACAATCTCTTCAAGGAAAAAAAGCTTGAGTATAAATGCAAATAAAACCTTATAGTGGGATTTAAAACCAAGGCTCTTCATTTCACTTAAAAGCAGAACTGGAATAGCTCCTGATTAGATACTGGCTGAGTCTGATCTCTTTTCCTGGAATAAAAAACAAAACAAAAAAACAAAAAACCAAACAAGCAGCAGGAGAGATTTCTGGAGCCCTTCAGGAAGGTGCCAGATGCACCCACGGATGCTGTGGAGCCAACACCCTCGTTGTGATGAAGCAAACTCAGAGACAGGATCCGGTACAAGGGGCAACTGCTCTGTAAACTCGGCTCCCTTGGGTACCTTGCTCAGTCGGACACCTCGATTAAGGCAGGATACCAGAGGGCTGCATTTGCTCCAGTGCTCTCCCTGTCAGGGTTGATGCCAGACTGTTCCCATCCCCATCCTGGCTGAGGTGGGAGGTACAGGCATGGATCCGACCTTGCAGCCTGCTTAGGGACCACACTGAAGCTCTTCATGGCAGCAGTTTAATTCATGGCCTCTGCAGGCATCAAAACTGGGGGTGCTGAGCACCCAGAGCAGCCCTGGAGAGCTTCTAGGCCAGCAAAGCGAGGGCTGAGGTAAGGGACAGGAATAGAAAGCAGCTCTCCTGACTGAGAGGGCAGGTGGCCACGAGCAGAGCACGAGACGGGGGCAGATTAGATACGGGGTGCTGAGAGATACGCTGTGCCACTGGAGAGACAGCCCAGCACCCAAGCTGCCAGGCAGGCAGGAAGATGCCTCCTCAGGGCATCTGTGGATGATGGGCCACAGGCTTGAACCACGGGGAAACAAAAATGGGAGGCAGAGCTAGCACCTCGACAGATGGCACTGCGCTGGGGACCAGGACAACCGGCCAACAGTGGCATGGCAGAGCAGGGCACAGCAAGAATTGTGGGAACGGGGATGAGCAGCCCTGGCAACAGCACCATAAATACCAAACACAGGTATTTCAGTACTCAGAAAACCCATAAAGCAGCACAGACCTGCCCAGAGCACACAGCAGTGGGGCAGCACCAGCCCAATCACTGCATCACCCCAGGGTGTCACACTTTGCCTGGCCCTGCCATGTGAGACACTCCTACCCAGCCAGGGGAGAGAAATGCAAAAAACTTCTTTCTTACAGGTTTGCAGGAAGCTCTGTCACTGATCCTCCATTTAGAGGTCAAGGGGCTTATGCTAAATTTCTGTGGCAGGAAAATGGGAGAGCAGGCTGCCTTGCTCAGCTGCCACTGTCAGAGCAGCCAGTTATTTTCCACGGGTCTGGTACAGCTATGGAGCACCTTGCCTGGCAGGAAGGTGCCTGGGAGACTCTCATGCTGTCTGGTTTTGTTCCTCAGGAGGGGACTGAGCTGTGGTGAAGACTCCTTTGCACAGAAGCTGCTGGGCACACCCAGGCATGCATGGCCTGGGAAGCCTGCCCTTCTCTGGGGTTGTGTAACCCCATAATATACAGCAACAGCAGGGAGCTCTGGCATCAGACAGTCTGGCCTTGCTTACCTCAGGAGTCACAGCTGCAGTGAAGGAAGCATTTGCATCATTAGGGGAAATTAATAAGCCAGTTGATTTAATAGCAGCCCAATGACAGCAGGGAGCCGACTCTCCAGTGCAGCGTGGCATGAACTGGGGGAAGTTTGGACATCAGGAAGCCTTCCCAGCCCTAAGCCCCTAGGTCCTTCCAGCTGTGTAACTGCTGTTTCCATGGGCTGTGAGCTTGGAGGAAGCATCCTGCCCTGCCCTGGGCAGCCCTACAGGGCTCAGGATGTGACCCCAGATGTCAGCGGTGCTGAGCCCTGTGAAAGATGCCCCAGAAAGCATTGTGGGGATGATCACAGACAAATGGAAAACCCTGCAGCAAGAACTGTGTCTGCCCAGCCAGAGGATCATGGTGGAAAGGCAGGAGGGACAGGAGCTTCTGTGCTTTAGACTGTCCCTGCTCCCCTTTGTCTGGAGGGATGGGGCCAAGGGAACTGAAGGAGGTTGGGCAGGCTCAAGCCTTCTTGGGAGGGCATCAGGGAGACAAGGCCCATCCTGCCCCTGGGATTGAGGGAAAATCAAGTGTACAAATGGCACCAAGGAGTGACGGAATGTCATGAAATCTTGGGCTGGGATTGCAGGGTCACACATCTGGAGGAAACACCCAGAGGAGAGGACCAAGCTGTGGCTCAGCTCTGGGTGCAGCAGAGCTGGAGCTGTCCTCTCAGGGTGGGGCCAAATCCATCCACTTGTCCTTGCCCTGGGCAAACAAAGGGGAAAAAATCACGGAAAATCGGCAGTGGGAGCTTGAAGCAGACACACTGTGTGCATGGCCCCAGTGGGGCCGACAGACGGGGCTTTCTTTATGTGCTCCTGCTGCTCCCAGCCCTGCTCTCACTGCGTGCCAGGCTGCTCTGCACGGGAGGGAGAGGCAGAAAAATGCCCAGACCAAAATTGCTTGGGGTTTTATTTGTAAGGCTGATGGTACTGGAGGAAGTGGATTTCCGCAGGCGGTGAAGAAAGGCTGCATTGAGAGGCCAGGGTGGGCAGAGCACAGGAGCCACAGCAGCCTGAGCTCCTCTGTGGCCCTGCTGCAAACCCAGACAGGGAGTGGGAGCAGTGCAGAGAGCAGCTCATGGAGCTAGGACAATCCCAGTTTTGGACAAATTTGTCTAGGCACTGCTGACTTCAGGGCCAGTCTCTGGGTGAACTCTTTCTTTTCCCCTCTGCTGTCCTGTTGTGATTTTCTGATGTCTCATTATGGGCTGTGCTTGCTATGGGGCATTTTTTTATTGGCATCTCTGCCATCTATTTTCTATTTTCACAAAACATCTGTTCTTCTAATCACAGCTGGGATTAGGGAACAAATTCAAAAGCTATGAGGGCAAGGGCCGGGTCAGCTGCATAGGTACCATTTCCTGAGACTGTGAAGCATCTTGGACTGGGACACTAAGCAACAAAGATCCCAGAAAAAAACCTCAGTGCAATCTTAATTTCTGGTACATTTTGGCAGTTTGAGTCTCGGACATTGCAGCAAGAAGGTTTCTATGAGCCAGCTGGGGCAAGGGTCTCCCTAGGGTTTCCCAGTGTGCCCAGAGTGTGAGACACGGGGTCAGAATAAAACCCCTGGCAGCTCAGAGCTCCTCCTTTCAGCAGTGGAAATCCTGAGTCCTTCCTTTGCCAGGGGCTGGTCACCTCCCCACGTCCCATGGCAGCACAGCCACTGTGCTGTGGGGAGAGCAGCTCTGCCCACATGAATGGCGCTGGTTTGGGGCTGCTCCCAGCGCTCAGCCTCAAACCCAGCTCTACCACATCCGGCATCCAAACCCTCATCCTGAGCGCTGCTCTCGCTGCCGGGGCTCAGTCCCACAGGCATCTATTCTTGGGTTTTCCCAGCCTTAATTAGTCATTAGAAACTGAGTTTTTGTGTGTCACTCATTGAGCTCCATTGCTGCCATCACGCTGCTGAGATCTTACCAGCGTCCGGCCAAGGGTTTTTCTCAACCACAAAGAAGAAACACGTTTTGCTTGCTGCGCCCCGGGCAAGTTCCTAAATGCCACAGAGCCTTTGTCACTGCCAGAGTCACGGGGAAGGTGACAGTCCCCCGAGCCGGGGCACATCCAGCCACGCGGCACAGCTCGCTGGTGTCGGCGGCCGGGGCTGTCAGCGCCACGCTGCAGACTGAGTCCGCCCACGTGGGGCCGTGTTCATCGCGGAGCAGAGCCCAAACAAGCCCGGGAGAGTCTGCCTGCGGCCGGGCTCCGGCTGCTGCTCCGTCCCCAGCAGCTCCATCCGTCCTGCCCCTCTCCCCGCAGGCACGGGGCCCTCGTCCCGCCGTGCTGCGGGAGGCGGCAGAGCCCGGGCTTTGTCCGGGGTTCCCTCGGGGGGAAGCTCAGCAGCGGCACCCAGGAGCTCCGGGCGGGAGGCTCGCAGGGCTGGATGCGCCTCCAGGATGGCCGCTCCCCTCCCCGCACATCCCCTCGGGATCCCGCCGGGCGGGAGGTGAGCGCGGGTGGCTGGGCCGGCGGGAGCAGCGCTGCCTTGTACGGGCAAGGCCGGGAGCGGCGGCCGCGCTGCTGCCCGGAGCGCGGGGCTCACCTGGGACCCCCCGAGCATCCCCGGGCCGCCTCACCTGCGCCGCGGCGCCCGACGGCGAGAGCATTTCCCCGGAGTTCGGGGGACAGGCCCTGGGCGCTGCACCCCGGAGGGGGAGCCCTGAGGTGGTCGGGGG
>VRYO01002482.1:15383611-15552290 GCA_009812075.1 Sialia sialis
AATGATGAACGATAATGAGAAAAATTATTACTAATATGGTATGGCAAAGCTGAGTGATATATTCTTGTCCAAGACCCTTTTTAGTGACAACTTCTCTGGTTTTTAACTGTTTGGGATTTGGTTATTCTATCCAAAACTGTACAGTAAATTAACTTTGTTGAAGAGTTTCAGCAAAAATAGTTCAGCCTCTGCCAAAGATGAGGTCAGGGAAAAATCAGCCTCTCGCCAATGTAAAACAAAACCAAATCCCCTTCCCCACTGTTGGATGAGATGTTCTAGTCCTGCCATGCTTTGGAAACTCGGAACCTGGCAGGAAAGAAGAAAAGGCAGCAGGAAGCAAAGTTTATTTTCCCACACCTATTACTGCTGCCTACCCGTGCCTAAGCGATCATTTGAAAAATAACAGTTTGCGTGTGAAAAATTGCAGGTTCATTGAATCTTGGCAGTCGAAGCCCCAGAGTATCCGAGCTGGATTCAGTAGGTTCCAGGGGGAACCGAGCCGTGTGACCGACACCAGGAGATGGAAAGAACGGGATGAGTCCTGTGAGAAACGGGTAATTAGAGGCAATAACAGCAGGGTTACCGTCACGGAACCCTGCGGTCACCCAGGGCCGCCTACAAAGGGCTCAAGGTTGGGACGGGGAGCGGGAGCGGCACCGGGACATCCGAGTGCCCGCCCCACTAACAGCTTCAGCCACAGCCCCTTAAAAACACACGGTGATTGGCTGCGCTGCCCGTCCATCACTGCCTCTTCATTCTCCTACTGGCTGATTTTCTTATTTATAACCCGCCCCCAGGGGCTGACCAATGGCAGCGAGGCGCCCATAGCAACACCCCTTCTCCTTCCTGCGGCTGCCTCCCGCGCGTCTCTCGGGAGTTGTTATCGCTCCTGTGATTGGTCAGACCGCCTGTCGCTCAAGCGCACACGACCAATTGGAAAGGGGCATGTCTACTTGGGAATTGCTGCGCTCTCTTTCCTTTTTGCATTAGTCAAGAGTCGCTGTCCATCACCCTTGGAGTGGCGTTGATTGGCAGGTGCGGAGGGGCGCCTCCCGGCCGCTTCCCGCCTCGGCGCTGTCGGCGGTGGCGCTCGCGAGGAGGAGGAGGAGGAGGAGGAGGTGGAGGAGGTGGAGGCGGAGCCGGCGGTCGAGGCTCCGGGTCCCGCAGCCGGGCTCCCGCCTCACATGGGGCCCCCGCGCCGGCCGCAGCGGCGGGGCGGACCCGCGCCGGGGTGCTGAGGGGCCGCGGGTGGGGGATGCGGCCATGAAAGCCCGCGCCGCCCGCGGGCCCTGCAGGCGCCGCCGCTCAGGTAACGGCCGGCGCGGGGCACGGCCGGGCGGGTTGGGCAGCGGGGAGCGGGGAGCGGGGAGGGGATCCCTGCCGGCACTGGGGTCTCGCTGCGGTGAGCTGAGCGGGGGGCAGGTGCGTGGCGGGGCGGCTGAGGAGGGGAAAGCCGCGCTCCCAGCCGCGGACAAGCGTCTGGCAGCGCCCGGCCAGCATTGCCTTGGAAGTGTTCGCTTTGCCCAGAGCTGTGAGGGCTTGGCTGGGTTTTGCTGCTCAGAGTACGTGAATCATGCGCTAATGACAGAGTGTATGTACTGCATGTTTGCTTTATGGCCTTCAGGTGAGCCGTGCTGTACAAATGCAGATGGTCACTCTTCGTGTTGGATTCCTTGGAGGGTCGGAAAGGTTTTTGCTTCAAGTACGGGGGACTTTCCGCTTGGGTGTTCCTGGAAGTGATGCTGTAATAGTTGAAAGATACAATTTCGAGAGTAATGAATTGAACTTGAAGAGTGTTGAGTTAAATTTTATTTAAAGTTTTCTATTTGCCACTCTAAAAAAAGCAACAGCTAACATTCAGGGTAGTTTATGGGAAGCCTTTGTGCTTTAACTGAGTTTTTTTTTTTTAATAGAGATCAGAGTTCTAGCATATTTTATTGTCTGCAGAATCAACAGACTTACAGTTCCACGGACTTAATTAGGCCCTGGAATTTGCAACCTAAGATAAGATTTTTTTTTTTTTATGAGAAACTCTGACATGCCCTGTGGACTAGTCATAAACCTTTCCATTTAGTCATCATCCTTGGAAATTATTGTTGCATGCCAATAAAAATGTCATTTTCTGATTCTTGCAGTGTTTAGCTGTAGACATGGCTGAGTAATTCCATTGTCCGTTTTGGTTTGTGTAAAACTTTCATGCAAGATGAGTAGTTCAAACTGAAGGTAAAAGTGTGTTCTCTATACCTGGTGGCAAGTGTGTGCTCTCCCGTGTTTTTTGCTTTGATTTGTTTTGTGGCTTTTCATTAGGATGAACAGCTGGCAGTGCTGCCAAGTACAAATGAGGGTCTACAGAGCAATCCTTGCTTCAGTTCTTCCTATCTCTGTGACTGTGGAAGGACAGAGTTAGTTCAGAAGAGCTGCTCTGGTGGCACAGGCCTCCTGTTATACCCTCTAATTCCAGATATTTGCTTTTGCCATTGTAATCCTTCATGCAAATGTTTCACAGACTTATGAAAGAAATGCGGGCTTAGAGGAGAGGAGTGTTGCTTCTGTGTCTGCTGCAGAAAAGAATGAAGCTTGTGGTTCACTTGCATCATAGGTTCCCTTTCTGTATTTTTCCTGCAGCAGACAGCCATGCATTTGCACAATGGCAAAGCTCTTTATTGTGTGCTTGCACTGTGGCATCTTGCAGACTGGTACAAAAATAAGAGCTCTGCTAGGCGAGATCAAAAAAAGGTCAATGCTCATAATTTTTTTTCTTAAACCCTTTCCCTGCCTATTAGTTCCCTAACATACTCATTTGGAGCCGTGTGTTCATCAGTAAGTCCATCTAATAATCAGCAACTGTATCACACTGGCTCCATCTGTTGTCTGTTGCCAAGTCTTCTTTCTGACTTAGATTGTAAGCTTCTTTTCATATGATCCTGTCACTTTTTGTTAAGTTGAACACATTGCTGGTGGTGGCTGAGCCACTTTCTGCTGCGACTGTGCTGTTGGTTGCACTGGAGAAATGCAGCAGCTCTTGGAGCCGGGAGTGGAGTTGGTTGTGGTAAATTTGCTTTTGAAGGCTGGCCTTGCCTGCTGCAGGTCCATGGCTCTCAGACTACGAGTTGTGTGTTTGTACAGGGAGCTTCAGATGGGTTTGTAAATACCAGCAGACATCAGTGTCTGCAGTACCTTAATTAAAAAGGGTTTGGGAGGCTCTGTTCTCTCTTCAGAAAGTCCTGAGTTAGTGGAGGCTGTGTCCCTGGTCTGTTTGTGCAGTAAACAAGGTGCTTGGTGCTGCACTGTAAGGTGAAACCAGTGACACAGGCTTGTGCTTGGTGTGGGTAGGCCACAGAAGGTGTCTTAAATATTGTGGAGATGATACTTTTAGCTGGAAAACACAAATATGGACTGCCTTGGGTGGTGATGCATAAATAGAAGATTGTATCTGAAAGATGTCAGGTGGGTATGAAATCCTGCCTGTTCACTTTGTCTTCATTCCTCTTGCAGGCATTCCTGTCCTCTTCGCTGTTCTGGATTGTCTCACTGGCTGCATTGAAACAACAAAAGTTGTTTCCAGCCTCATGTGAAGCCCTCAGTGCTAACAGAGCTGTCATCCCTCATTGCAAACCCACTGGAGAGGCTGGGGGAAGTTGCCAGGCTGAGATGTTACCATACCTGTTGGTATGAGAAAGCTTTGATTCCCTTTCTTTTTGTTAAGAGCTCAGCAAATGTCAGCCTGCAGACACCTGGAAGGCATGAGCAGCTTCTCCGTGTCTCTCCCGGGCTCTGTTTTGTTAAGCAAACATAATGTATTGAAATTCTCCATGTGAAGCACAGCTGTGTCTCGTACAGGATCTGTTTGAGTGGTTATTTAACTCTAACCATGCTCTGTCACCAGGCTGGAGCCTGTCTGCACTGAAACCAGGAGAGGAAGGGATTGTTGCAAGGTCCTTGGTAGAGCTTTAGTTTTGTATTGTAACTGGACCCTAGAAAATGCTGCTAATTACACCGTGGGCATAAGGATCAAATAGTTTTGTTTGAGTTTTTAATATTCTCCCTCAGTTCTATTTGCCTTCTAAATATGTGCTAGAATTTATGCCTGTGCCTGATGAAAATATTTTTAAAGCAACAACCTTGGCCCTGAATCCTGAGCTCTGCGGTAATAGCTGGTCTCTCTTACTCATTTCAAACTTGGCTACAGTCACAAAATAAATGAGCTGTTTGTTTCAGCTTAGCCTCTCGTGGAGGTTTGTTTGCATTATAAAACCATGATGCAGTTCAGCAGACTTGCAGATCCTGGAGTGGTGTGGTAGGGCTGATGCAGGTCTCTTCTGAGCAATGCCAGTCCTGCCTAGAGCAGGAATTATCCTGTACCGGGGAGGTGAAATTAAAGCAGAACGTCATGTAAGTGAAAATATAAAAGATGGGGGTTTTCATGTTCAAATGCACTGTTGTAAGACTAAACTGAATCTAAAGATTGTCCCATCACTAGTCAAAAAAGACTTCAGGTTCAGGATGAGCTGGGCCAAACATAGCCCAAGCTCTGGTATTTGTAGCTCCCTCATCTGTAAATATTTGATTTTGTCTTCCTCTCAAGGACAAGAAGCTAAGTAATGGACATACCAAGGAGCTTTCCTCGTTAGGGGAGCAGGTGAAGGGAGCTGAGAAGAAAATTCTTGAGTCCTGGTTCTCTTTACCTGTTCAGTTTAAATTAATGGGTTTAATTTTTAAACATTTTTTCCTTGTTTTTATTTTTTTTTCCCTCCAGATTAAGGACCTCAGTCAATTCAGTCTTTGGAAAAGTTTCTTTACATTTCTTTGGAGCTCTTCTGAAATTTGCACAGTACTACAGTGAAGTCTTTCTTTTGTTGAGTGACACTTGCCAGTGTAACTCCTCTAATTCCTTTATGTTTTTGTGGTGCTAGCTGTTGAAGTTCCATCAGACTACAAGTTGAAATAGTTAACTCTTGGCAAACGACTCGTGTCAAAGCTTTGGCATCTTGTTCTTCAGAAAAAAAACCTTTTCAAATTAATCATATGCATGTGCCAGATTTATTGCTCTCCAGGCTGAATGCCTAGCGATGGTCTGTGTCTAAAAATGGTTGTTGTTATTAGGGCCATCTTTAGGAAATTGGGAGTTTGACATTTGAGTGCAAGTATGCACATATTTATAAAGATGCTGGGGACAGAAAACCTCTTAGTAACGAGCTGAAATGTTTTTTGGAAGGATCTTGTTTTCTGCTCTGAGGCATGGAAGGGATGCTGCAGAAGTTGAGGAGCCTTACCCATTTTTATATCTATGAAATAAAAAATGTTAATTACTGGCCAATATATGCCAGCTGTTAGTTTGACTCTGATGTTCAGGGAATAACTTGATGTGCTGTTGTGGAGTTTCCATCTTTAAATAATTGCAGGCTCAGGCACTGGTTTTGAAAGGTAAATTGCTAATTAACCGAATTAATGCTGATAGTAGTTGTATTTATAGTAATTTCTATGAATTAAAAAGCAATGCATTCATTCAGTGAAGAAGCTGATCTTAATGTGTTATTAATATGGGTTTTTTTCCTTCAAGGTGTATTTTGGTAAGCCAAGAAAATAAAATGTGGTAGGGCATGAAACATTCTGAAATTTTGCTTTTTAGAAATGTAAGAAATGGCTGAATAGATATGAATTTGAGAGGTGAATTTCAGAATTACTTTGGTCTTGGCAGAGTGAGGTGCATTTTTTTTGTGCAGGGGTGTCAGAAAAATTGTTCTGAAAGCTGAGACTTTATTAGGAAATGTTTTTTCTAGTGTGTAGTGTCTTTCAGCTGTCTGGTGAGCATAGCTGAAGAGTTTGAAAGCTGAATATGAAAAAATGAAATATGAAAAAAGCCACCCAATAACCTTTTAGTTGGCTACAGGATTTCCAGGACAGCCTTGGATTCTGTTCAGTGCACTTTAATTAACCATACAAGGTAGTAAATTAAAGGACCTCAGACTGACTTGCCAGTCAATTAAACCTTGGTTAAGTTCATTGAGAATGTGATCATTAGTGTAATTGGCCAAAATGACAGGAGGCCTACTTGGAATTGTGCCCACTTGAAATTTTCCTCTCATTCTGTGCAAGAGAATGGAGCTGTATCCTAATAATTTCCAAGGATTTTGTCTAGCTGTGTGGAAAGGTAGAAATGAAGGAAGGGGTTATTTGGGAATCCAGAGGGCAGAACCTTTTGGGTTTATTTTGTGTGTAGTACATTGCAACTCTTCTCTCCCTGTGGAATTTGTGCAGAGTTTTGCAAAGTTCACCATGTGATTTCAATCCAAAGGATGTGTATGTGTGTGAGTGTTTTTGCTTTGTTAAATAGATAGAAAAATTGTGTTGAGGCCATCTTCTGTTAATGGCATCTGAATACTTAAGAGATTTAGGCTTTTCCTCCTGTTTAATACTGTTTATCTTCCTCTAGTTAAAACAACAGCAGTCTTTCCTATTTTGTTTTCTCTTTTTTTTTTTTTTTTTTTTTTTTATCTTACTTTGCCTGAGAGCTTCTAGTCTTTAGTTTGCTGAGTTGCAGTGTAGATGTGTTTTTTGTTTTTTTCTGGATTTATTCAGGGACTCAGCACTTTTTGTGGAGTGGTGATCCTCTGGTACCCTGTGATACTGGGTTGTCAGGTTATGCATTTCTGGGGCCAAATGCTTGCCTCCTTCCACGGAAAGTGTCTGGTGCATGTGGGTGCTACTTTGATGGAAACAAGTTCTGAAAAATTGTTCCTTCAATTACAGTAGGTTTTCTGGTCAAAGACAGCATCTTCTGATCAAGAAAATTAATTGTT
The DNA here is from genome assembly GCA_009812075.1 of Sialia sialis. Lineage (NCBI taxonomy): Eukaryota > Metazoa > Chordata > Aves > Passeriformes > Turdidae > Sialia > Sialia sialis. The sequence goes on from VRYO01002482.1 coordinate 15,390,412, forward strand.
AATACCGTGGCTTCCTCTGTCTGCTCTCCTTCCATAGATGCTTCTTTCTTTACCTCCTTGAAAAAGAACCAGAGTATAACTTGTCCTTTTCAGATCAAAAGGAATTATTTAAACAGGCATCTTGTCTGTAGCTGAGGAGATTCTCTGGGTATTTTCCTCCATCAAGAACATGCAGTTGGCTTTATTTTCCTGTGGTACTTCTGTGCCTTTTCCAGAGCCTCAAGCCTGCTGAGTTAAGAGCATGAGATCAGAAACTGGATCCTGATCTCCTGTGTGCAGCTGGCCACTATCATCTGCTAAGTGCAGTAACATCAGGCATGTAGGAGTCTGCATGCAAAATTCTCCAGGAAAAACATGATGTGGCATTTGATGGAGATGAAATTTTCATACTCATACCTTGGGAAGAGTCCCTTATACACATTGCCATCCATTTAGAGAGGTGTTAAGATGTTTGAAATAAATTAATTCCCTCCAATTAATTGCAGACAATTCATCAGAGCTTATTTCTGAAAGCAGGGCAGCACTGTGTGTTTGCCTGATGTGTTGGTACAGAGCACCTCTGAAAGATGCACTGCTGTGCTTTCATGCTTTTCAAATGCAGTGTACTGTTCAGCTTCTGGACAGCTTTGTAAATAGCAGTGTAATTGGTTATTTTGCCCACCTTTTAAAAAATTATTTTGTGTCCTTCCTCTCCCTCTAGTTTTTGTTTACACTTGGGGAAAAAAAAGTATATTCTTTGTTCAGGCATTGTAGGTGCTCAGCAAATTGCTGTAAATGAACAATGAAGTTTGGTAAATAACCTCCTAAGTCTAAGGTGTAAAGAAAAAAAGAAATTAGGCTGCCTGTCAAATTTGCTAATCCAAGGTGAATTCGATGGGCTCCAGAGTCACCCTAATTACTTTGTCATCCTCTTAAAAAGAGAAAAAATTCTTGGTCCCCCTCCCTTTTTCCCCCCTTTTATCCTACTTGGCAAATGTAGCTTGTCTTTTGTGTTTTCAGTTGAACTAAAATTAATATAGCTTAAAAAAAATATCTTGTTGAAGAAAATTTCTCTGGCAGATCATTATAAGAATACTTTGTTTTTGTAGCAGGATTGTTATGTTTTTATAAATTCAGGGGATATAACCTTGTGTTCCTATCAGGTAAAGAGTTGGTCTTGAAACACTCATAAATGGAAGCTTTAGAAACAAGGTTTTGATGCTTCAAGTGAATAGCTTTCCTTATGTCAATTGAGAATTGATCTATGTTTGTTAGAGTTGGAGATCCCTTGTTGACTTCCGAAAGTGAAATTATTTCTTGCTGTAGCAGTGGATTGGTCACCCAAGTGCAAATGAAGTAGAATAAGATGTTACATTTTGTGGGTTTCCTCCTGCTTGGTTGTTTGCTGTAGCAACAGAATTGAAGTAAAAAAAGCAAGGGTTGGGGGGAAGGGAATGAAAATTCTGTTACCAGTTAAATTTTGAGTTCCAAGCCTGTTTGTGTCAGAATAGCCAGAGCACAGGCTCTGAAGGAAATGTTCATTAGGTTGCTGTCTTTTACTGTTGATGTTGTGTGGTGGTTTGTTTTTTTTCTTTGTTTTTTGTGCCCTTGCTCACATATCTTCATTCTTTTCTTATTCTCTTAAACTGGTGTAAGCTTTGGAGTCTTCTCAAACATACCAATAATGCTAATCTCAATTTCTTGCATTTCAGGATCCACCAAGAGTAAAGAAGACAGCAAATTACCTAAGATGTGAGAAATCCTCCGAGAGTGAAATCCATCCTGGTGTTCACAATGGACCGGAGCAAGCGGAACTCAATAGCAGGATTTCCACCACGCCTGGAGCGCGCCGAGGACTTGGACGGTGGCACTGGAGAAGGGACTGCATCCCAGCTGGGCAGAGTTTGTACCTCTTCATACAGAGCCCTCATAAGTGCCTTTTCCAGACTGACTCGTCTCGATGACTTCACGTGTGAGAAAATTGGCTCTGGTTTCTTCTCTGAGGTGTTCAAGGTGTGTGTTGGGTTTTTTTTCTCTATCAGTGTTGATTGCTTCATGTTTGACGGGGAAGCACAAGACTGTCAGCCAAAGTACTTTTTCATATGATAGTCCTTGTATTTGCTTCACTCAAAATGAGTAAGTGATGAAGAACTTCCAGGCTCCAAATATTTCTCCTATCACTCTTCCAGTTGTTTTTTTGTCACTTAGAATTTGAGTTGCAGAGCTTTTTGGGAGAAAGAGCAAAAGCGAAAAATAATTTCTTTTTTGACCTCTGCCATGTATTTTTGCATCCAGTTAGTGTTAAACACTGATAGCTGTTGGTTCTCCCATATGTGAGTGCAGTGTCTTTAATTTAGCTGGTTTGTTGGTTTTGTGGGATGGTACACATTCCTTGGGTAGTCTTTGCCTCACAACACTCAGATCATGTGTTAAGGAGTTCCATACATGGTTGCTGTATTTAGAACCACAGATTTTATTGCTCTGAAATTTCAAAACAATTAACTGCTGCTTATGCTACACTTCTAACTCCAATAATCAGAGATTGGCTTGAAGTAAATAATAGGAATGAGAAAATCTGATGTCAGTGGCTTGCTGCTATGAATGTGGGACGTGGAAAAGACCTTTTAAAGCAACTTGTCAAACACAGTTTTATAGTGCTGGTAGTATTTGTGCTGCTCTGACTGTTCTGGTAAGGTTTATTGTAGAGAAACAGGATATTGAGTTGTCTTTCAGGCATTGAAAAAATCATTTGTTTCCTTATTCTAGTTCCTGACTTTCCATGAGGTTACCCTCCACTGTTTCCATTTCAGTGAAATGCCAGAAAACTATCTAACAGTATGTTGTGTCCTTTCCATGACAATTCATGTGGTTTGTTCCTTGAAGTTAAACCAAAAAACCTTTTATGCAGTTCTATTGCTATAAATAGATACCTGCATTAGAAAATGGAAATTTTTATATTGCTTTAAGACCCAAAGGCATTGAGATCTTCATGTATATATCTCGTCTTGTGGAAAGGCAAGTCACTCCACAGAAGTTTTTCTGTCTAGCTAGGTATATGAAATTTTAGTTTTCACTAATACAAGTTTTTAATTCTTTCAAATGGGTAGACATGAGGAACTTTATTTGGGGTGTGTAGGAGATTTGGTGCAGGACACTTCTTTATAAAGCCAGCTTTTGTACAGTTGAAAACAAGGGTTGGTTTGGTTGGTTTTTGTCCTGTTTCCCTGTCTGGAAAACTTCCTGTAATGCATTTTGTAGCAGCTGGTTTTGTGTGGAGACAGATTCTAACGCTAAATGTTTTAAAGGTACTGGAATTCATATTTACAGCTTCCATGGTGAAACTGCTGTGCCATGTATTAAGGTACCAATGGACTTGGTCATGTCTAAATAACTAGGAAATAAAAGACCTTGGTTTACTTGTGAGAATTTCAGAATTCAGGTGGAGGGAAAAAGGTAGCTAAAAGTAAAGATGAATTTCCAGCTTTTATAGTAATTGATTAATTTGAGAATTTATTGAGAGAAATCCCTGATACCCAGTTTGTTTTTGTGCGTAAACAAGTCCTCTAATCCTTTAAAAACCTTCCCCTGCTATTCTCCCTTGCAGTGAGCTAAAGTGAGCATGCCAAGGTGTTGGTGGCATGGCTATGGTGGGAGTGTGAGTGTCTGGTGTCTGTTTTCACAGCAGCAGCCACAGTCCCCTGCAGGCAGACACTGAGTGATAAACTCTTTTCTTTTGCAGCAGTATCGACCAGAGCTCTGCAGCTCTGGTGTGAGGAGGTGAGAATGCATTACAGCTTTATCACAGATGCAGTTCCAAACTCATTTAAGCAGGTTTCTGTTCTGCTGCTTTATCAGCCTGACCACCTCTGTAATTAATCCTGCTGTGCTGATTATCAGATTTCATGTGAGAACCCTGATATGCTTCCAGTAAGGAGAGCCTGGTGGCTTGACACAGTTCAATTTCAGTCTCATCTGCAGGCTCGCAGCTGAAGGATTGAAGTTGAGAAAAATCCAGGGTAGTTCTAAACTTGCTGTGCAAGTTATTTTACAAGAGCAATGAAGGCTTCCCTTGAAATCATCAAAGGCGTCTCAAAACCCACCATGTCTCCAGAGCTTTTTCAATAATGTATTTGTCTGCTGTTTTGTATCATACATTGAGTTCACTCAAGTGATTTAGCAAAGAATGCTTGGGCTGTTTTAAGGGTTTGGGATTTTTGTTTTGCTGTGTAGCTGGCAATTTTTTTCCCCAGTGATTTCTTCCCCTTCACCCTTTTCTGTGGAAACTTCTTTTAAAATATAAAAGTTGTGGTGGATAGAAGTTGCCTGCTCTTAACTTGTGAATAAGAGTGTTACAGCTCAGATGTGTATGTTCATGGTTATGTATGCTATAATGATCTTTTAACATGGCTGGTGCACCTTAATTCATAAACATATTACAATCTGTGGTTTATTTAGAGTATTAAATTTTGATTTTGTTAGCCATCACTATAACACTTCAAATTCATATTCACCTGAATGCTAGATGTTACAGAAACTAGTTTAGAAAAGCTGAACTTGACGAAATATCAACAATTTAGTTTCAAGCAGCTGACTGACTAGTGCTTGTTCTAAATTTCAGTGCAGCACCCTGGGGTTTGCTTTTAACATTGACTGTTTGTATGAATGAACAGCCATGATCCCAAACCCTTAAACTGCTCGTTGGGAAAACCAACTGATGGAGCTGTAAGGAACTGAGGGGCAATTAAAACATTATACTGAAATTAAGTATTGCATTAGGAAATAGTTGTAGTAATTATAAAATGTGTGCTTTGGAACAGCAGTCAGACTAAAATTCAGGATGATCTATTCACATTCACCTTCAGGTTCAAGGCCAGTATTCAAGTTGCTGTGAATTTCCTTTCTTTTTTTCTCTGTATTTTGTAGCTGAATGTTTGAGAGAGACTGGAAATACTTAGGACATTACAGTGTTAAAAGTGGATTTTTTGCAGTTTAGTGTTTGTATATAGATGAAAACAGGAGTCATTGATCCAATATAGAATTGTACAAGGCCAGGTATAAATACAGAGAGGATATTGCACTTTTGGGTGTCTGAACACGATGGGTGGTGGGTGGAAAAGGATCAGTATTCCCAGGATATTTGTGCTGTATGTGCTCAGACTGTGAGGCCTCCTGTTTGAATACCCTGTTGTGATGTCCCTCAATTCATTAATTAGTTGTTAGTCTTTATTTGTGTCATCAAATTCATGTTCTGTGCCTTTCTAAATTGCTGCCTGATCAGGAGGGGTGTTCCTGTCCAGAATAAGCACCTTGAACCTGAGGCTAAGATCCTGTTTCTAGTATTGATTTAATGTCTTCAGGGTGTGCAAAGAGAAGCAGCATCCAGCTGTCTCATGTGAAAGGAGAAACGAGGCTGGAGTTGTTCTGTGAGGAACTCTTATGTTATTCTTATCAAATACTTGTAATGCACTTAGAATAAAACTGGTAGTGCTGTTACCTCTAAGCAAACAAATCCTAAGTGACACTAGTTAGTGTTTCATTTATGATATTGTGTCTCAGGGTGGGGGGCTTGATCTTTGGAACATCTTGTTCTAGGCTGTGGGAAGTTTGATTACTGATCTGGCTTTCCCAAAGTGACTCAATGGGGTTTTTTTTGTACTTTATGACTTCATTACCATTCAGATTAACATTTCTCTGTGTCTGTCATTTTGCAGGCCTTGAGGAGTCTAGTGCAGAAATGTTTGATGTTGCTTCTTCTGTTGCCTCTGACCTAGGTTTGACAGGACTTGCTAACTGGAATAACAGTGCAGAATAGGAACAGAACAGTAGAGTAAGTGAGGGATTAACTCATTAGGTTTCAGACCCAAAAGTTGAGAGGTCTCTTGACAAAAAAGTGTCTTGGTATTTGTATCCTGTTATACTTAGCCTATTATGTCTCACAGTTGAACTCTGTGTCTAAAAATAAAGGCATTATGAACTTCTCAAACAGTTAAGCCTTGGAAGAGTTACGGGGTCATCTACACACACTGCCACATCACCTGAGGTCTTTGAATTTCACCAGGAACTGGAACTTAAAGCATTTATTAACACCACATACAGCACAGGTATACCTTCCTTGGTGTTTTTTTAAAATTCAATTCTGAATTGAAGATCTCAAAGATAATACCATGCCCATGTAAAAACCATCCTTCAGCTTTGTGTCACACTCTTAATAATGCACATCACTTGTTGTTATCATGGCACATTGTACCTTGTGTTTAATGGGTGCAGACCTCCTGTTCTGTAGCCTTCAATCCTTGTTTTCAGTGAAGGTTTTCATTTGGCTGTGTTGATTTTTGCTCAGATTGAAGCTATGAAGTGGCCCTCACTGCTGAGTGAAACAATACGAGCAGGGTAGTGGTCCAAACTTAAAAGTCTGAGATTGTTGCACGTGGCAGTTTCTGTCAGGAGTTAGGAGACCTCAGTGGGTTCCTCAGGAAGCTCCCTGAGCAGAGTCCCCTGTCTCACACTTGGAATGACAAAGCAGGATATCTTCAGCTGTCCCAGTGTGTAAGCTGGTTGCAATCAGCTGTGGCACAGAGTCAGATGCCTTCCAATAATCTGTGGTATATTGCTATTGCAAACATGTATGCATTTTGCTTGATCCATCTCATTAACTATATTGAAAGTGAATGTAAATCTAGGCAGTGATGTTTTGAGAATTACTGCAGTATCTTTTGCTAAGCCAGGCGTAAGTATTTCTGCTCTGTTCCTGGCAGCTGCTTTTGGCTTGTCCTTCAAACTTTCATTATAAAAGATTCCACAGCTTCCTTTGGTGTATCCAGGCTGTAATTTATTATTTTTAAATGATCTTTTTATAGATAGAACCTCCCAGTTTGAGTTGTTTCTACAGCTGGTCCTTCCTATTTGCTTATTGACTCTACTAGCAATTCATTACTGACAGAGTTCAATTTTCCTGTGGCATTTAGTCAGAAGAGTAACATGGTGAGCGTGTGGAAGGAGGGAAGCAGATATTTGAGTAGTTATAAAAATGAACATGCGAGGAAGGGAATGCCAGTTCATATTAAAAGGAGAATATGACTTGAAAAAGGACATGGAAAAGGTACAGGAAAAAAGGCAAGGGACCTGCTGCTTGGTTTTCAGCCCATGCTCAGCAAAATGCCACTGCAGAAGGTGTTGGAAACAGTGTCTCAGAGTTTGCAGGCAACACTTCACTGGACTGAAATATTTTATTAACTTGGGTTTTATCAGATAAACTGGCACTGCAGTGTTTGAACTGTCCAAGTTTTTTAAATCTGAATGTGAGTCTGGGCATTATTGGTGGTCTTTGCAGGATGGCCAGGAGCAGAATTGGTGTGGAGCTCCCACCTGCAGGAAAGGGCTTTACAAGCAAGTTCTGACTCTGCTCTGTGTGTGCCTCTTTGCTGTAAATGGGATGGCAGTCTTCAAGCCACTGCCTTCCCTCCTGGATTCTTTGGAGGAAGAAATGGTTAATTGTCAGAAAAATCAAGAAGAATGGGTATTTCAACTGGAGGCAAGCTTTTCTTGATTCTGTCGTAGCCTTTTGATTATTATTTCAAAACTCTCATCATAAACACTGGCAACAGGAAGTTTATTTTTTGTTAATACCAAACTAAGATGAATTTGACTTGGTCCATCACTAGCTTTTGCTTACGAACCAGACTTTAGGTCCACATTGCATTCTTCAAGGTGAGATTAATCACCATAAAGTCTTAATTGGGCAGAATGCTTGTGTAGAGGAAGATGGGAAGGCTAATTGTGTTTTCCTTTATGGTAACTGTTGTACATGAGATTTAGAGTTGCTGGAACCATAACTTGGTTAATGCTGTGTGTGTATCATGAGCTCAGATTTGTAAGACAGTAACAAGAGTTGTCCTCATGGCATTAGTACTGTACTGCAGATAATCACAGTGATGTTTTTTTTCCTGGGAATGAATTCTTCCCCAGCAGGCATAATTGCTTTCTGCAAGTTTTGCTTAACATCAAGGTTTGGCATTTTTCTTGCTGTCTAGGCCTTCCTCCCTCACTTTAAATCTTTGTTTTTCTTTGCTTTATAGATTTGTGGAGTCAAAAAGCATAGAGTAGGAAAAGGCTTCTTGTGGTCTTGCCCTTAATCTTTGTCACTGTGTGTGCACAACTCCTTAACCCGTTCTTTAAAGCTGATAGCAGGGATGGCTGCAGAAGGAGGTTCCCAGGATAATACCTCTGAAGAATCAATTTTATTGAGCAGGAGAGGAGTGGTTGCAGCGTAAGCAGCGTGGAGTGAAAAGCCTCCAGCAGCAGCTCAGGCTGCTCTTTCTGTGAAGATGATGTGCATGGTTAGTCCCTTCACCTGGTTGAGCTCAAAGGGCAGAAACTCCTGGAAAAGGAATGGTACAAAGTGATTGAGTTGAGAAAGCATCTGGAAGAATTGCTTTCTCTCATTGCTAAATGCCTTCCTCGCACCTTCTCTATCTAAAATTTTGTCTTAAGGAACAAAATAGCAACACTATCAATGCAGAAATTTGAAACACAACAAAAACATCTTTCTGCATGACATAGATTTTCTGGCGTTCAGATTAAAAATATTTTGAGAGCAGCGTTGATAAAGTAAGATTTTACTGGAAATCTCGTCTTTCTCATGCTTTTTCTTTGTCCTTAGTGGCTTCAGTTTCAAAGTTCTCTCACTTTGTCATGTGTTGTTTTCAACATTTAGTGGAAAGTTTGTACTGGAAAAAGATCTTATTTGCCTCTGGAGTTAGCAGCCTGATCAGAGGCCTGAACTAAGTGTCTGAACATGTGTTTTTCAAAAACTTTGTAAAGCATTAGAGGTGAGATCACACAGTAACATGATATTTGTGGTGCTAATTGATACTTAAAGACCAAGAGTAAAAGGCTTAAAAGATACTTTATTTTAGTTATTCTATGAAGTATTTCTAGGGAATTTTCAAGTTGTAGGCTTTAAATACTTTTTCAGCATTGAATATTTGACTTTTCTGAAGTTGGAGAGCACAAGTTAACCCATGAGGACAAAGAAACAATAAATGGATTTAATAAATGGAGAAGTGATTCAGTGGATGACTTTCAGTCTTAATGTGCTTGCTGTATAAAATTTACAGTGCAGAGACAATAAGGAAATAGTTACTTGAAGGTGCTCTTCAGTGTAATGAGAAAGACATGGTAAAGCCCAATGGCCAAAAGCTGTAATAAGAATTGTGCTTATTTTAAAAAATGAGTGTCTGTGGGACGTGCCTTACCAACCAAAAATTTTCTCTCTCCTGTTGCTTTATTGGTGATAGGATTTTTTTTTTTAAACTGAGGTATAGGTTTGTTTTCCTCTTGAGACTGCTGTAGCTACGTGAGGTGAGATGAGATCCTTCAAGGTCTGCTTATGGCAAAGAGTGGCAGAAGCCATCTTAGGGTGGGAAAGGAGTATGGAATGAGATTTTGGTTATCCTACATTTTCAGCAGATAGCATATTTGATTTTCTAGGCGTGGGGAATTTGCTGTGTGACTGAAGTGACTCCCATTTGATCAGGGGCCTATTTTCCCTCACTCAGGTGCAGAGCCACTGTCCTTGTCCTGGCCCTGCTGGGTGATGTGATGCCAGGTAGAAAAACAGCAACTCTTGCTGTCCACGCATACCTTTCGGCCTCATTTTTTACAGAACTGAATTGTAAGCTGCAAGTCTTTTCCTTTTGGCTAGTGAAGGAATCTCACCTTGCTCAAGGTGACAGAAGTGAAGAATTGGAGGCTAAAGGTCTCTCCTGTGGAGTTAGAATAATTGTTTGGGAATACTGTGTTATGTAATCCAGCCAAGGAGGCTGCAATAACTCTCAAACTGCACTTCAGACTCTGGAGTTGTATCAGACAGGTGGTTCTAATGTCTCTTTATATTTTGGCTCTTGTCAGGAGGAGGAAGCAGCACCATTGTGGGACTGAGGCATAAATGCTAAGGATGCTGGTGCTTTCTCAGTCAAAGTTTGATTTTTCTCACACTGATGTGTGAATATCTCTCTTTGAAGCCCTTCTTCCAGCTGCTAAGATGATTTGTATGGTAACCACTTAACCAGACAGTTGTCTTCCCCTTGCTAATGTGTTTTTTTTTTTTTTTTTTTTTTTTTTTTTTGTTTTGTTTTTTTTTTTTTGCCATTGAGGTGCCAAGCTGCTGTCATCCTAGTCCTTGTCACTTAATTAGCAAATGCTTTTATAGGCCACAGGCTACAGGAAGAAGCAGTAATAAATAGGCTGTACTCCAACGGGTCATTAATATAGGAATTAAAAACCTCATTGGTATTGTTTGTCTTTATGGATTGCACCATCCAGGCAAAATACTCGCTTCCTCCCCACTTAGCAATTCTGAATTTAATGGCATTTGCATATATGTGAAGTGTAGACCACTGTTACTTTTAGCAGAATTGAAAATGCTTTGAAATGGAAGGTAGAAGGGAGGACTAATTCCTATTTGCTATCTGAAACAAGTTCTGGTTTTTATTAATTTATCTTCTGGGTAGAAGTCTTAAGATATGCATATTATAATAATCTTAAAACATCAGCTGAGGAAACACTGGGATTAAAGGAGAACCAGGCAGCAGATTTAATGAAAGCCTCATCTTTTGTAGTGGTGTTGAAATAATTTAAGAAAATTTTCAATAATGCTTCTTCCTACAGTCCTGCTTGGCATCACTACGGTAAAGTTTAGAACTCTGCTGAGTAACACAAATCAAAACAGGGTTAAACAGTTCTTACATTTTTTCACTTTCTCTGGCTGGGTCAGACAGCTTCTCTGTTGAAGAAAGAAATATTTAGAAAATATAATAGAATTACCTTGAAAATGAACCATTTGATTGACTTAAAAGCCTGAATAAAAATCACCGAAACAAACTTGATGTTAAAGAATACTCAATCAAAAAAAACCCCAAAAACAAACAAAAAAGGAACATAGTTTAACCTAAAATTGTCTGTTTTGAATTGTGTTTTTCACCTGTTTGCAAACTTGGCCTCTCCTCAGCCTTGCTGAGGAGCTGGAATGTTGAAGGTAAGTCCTTGTCCTCAGGAATAGAGAGAACACTCACAAATTCTGTCAACAATAAGCAAGACACCGATACTGTAACATGTGCCTTGCAATGGGAGATAACCCTCATTTGGATTTTGTGTTTAGTACAGTGACTGCTGTACTTCAGAGCCCTCTGGGCCTCTGATTTTCTTCTGTAGGAAGAGTGCCAATCTGGGTATCACTGTGCAGTTTTCCCAGGGCAAAACAGGTGGCAAGATTCCCTTGGCACTGAAATGTTTGTATGCTCTTTGTCTTATTTCCCATCATAATTTCTCAAGCACGGTTAAATGAGATGTGTTTAGTTTTCTGTTCTGGATGGAGATGTGCTGGCTTGGCAGCTCTGGGATTTTCTGTGTTTTGCCAGCTGGCAAACATGCACGTTTGTGTAAGCTCATTCATAGCTGATACTGAGAGACAGGTGCTGATTTACTGTTCTTCAAATAACTGTGCTGGCAAATGTCCAGTATTAACATGACTGCACCTAAAGAACAAGAGTGCATCACTTATTTGTGAGACACCTCTGAGGCACCTCTCAGGATTCTTATTTACTGGCATTGGCAGCAGGGGGAAGATAAATACATTTATCAGTGATGGATTTCACTGCCTGTGCCTGGGGAGTGTCTGTGATGTTAACACACACAAATCCTACGTGTTACTGCCTAATAGGAAATGTAAAATACTATTGATGGCACTAAAAGAGAGATGGTCTCAGTTCCATAGGAATGCTTCTCCAAAGCCTGTATGACAGAGCTTCTTTTCATCTTTCCTGCTGCAGTTTGTTGGTATTTTGTGTGCAAGTGATGCAAAACTTCTTCCCAGGAGATGCTGAGGGAAGCCCTGCTCCCGTCCCTGTGCTTCCTGTGTCACCACAGCTGCTGGTGCTCCCTGGCACAGCCTGGGAGGGCTCTGGGCTGGCTGCAGGACCCTCTGTGCTGGCAGCTGGCCCTCTGTTCCATGGGCTGCTGCTTTGGGGGTGAGGAGAGGCCAGAGCTGCGACACATGCGCTGCAGTGACGGCTGCGCGGCTGCAGTGATGCATCCAAGGCTGCAGTGATGCATCCAAGGCTGCAGTGATGCATCCAAGGCTGCAGTGATGGATGTGAGACAGTGGTGCTTTGTTAACTAATCCCGAGCTGCCAGCGTGTCTAACACTGGCTCACTGCTGGCCTTTGAAACTTTCACATGAGCTGCTTGCACTTAAGTCCTGCAAATCCAATTCTTGCGCTTCCCGGTGTTTACAGGCCACGGCGAGGCGTCAGAAATTGCATGGCATCTTTAATTAGCTAATTCTCAAGCACTGCAGTTTCATGAAGGCTTGAATAACGAGATGACTTCTGCCACTATTTGCCATTGAAGAGTCTCATCTACAGCAGTTTCAAGAGGAAAACAAAACTATACATCAGTTTAAAAAAAAAAAGTCCTATCACCAATAAAGCAACAGGAGAGAGAAAATTTTTGGTTGGTAAGGCATGTCCCACAGACACTTATTTTTTAAAATAAGCACAACTCTTATTCCAGCTTTTAGCCATTGGGCTTCACCATGCCTTTCTCATAACAAGAAATAACTTAGAATTCTTGGTGTGGCTGTAACCTGAAAGTTATTGACTGTATCAGCTTACAAAAGCTGAAGTATCTTCAAGTAAGCAAAATGTGACTTCTTCCTGCTGCCTGCTCTTTTTATTTGTGGTTGTGATCAAGTTCTAATAGAATAGTTGTATGTCAGTGGGCTTGTTCTGAAAGGTGAGTCAGACTTCTGTACTCATACACGGTATGTTTATCTGAAAGATTTATAAAGGAAGTCTAAGGAAATTGTTTCTGGCCCAAACAGAACTTTCTGTCAAGGCTCCCACACAGTTTTGAAAAGAAACCCCACAAATGTGTTTGAATACCAGTGATGAGATAATTGCTGTAGTGGGGGGACTGTGTGCTCAGTGCCAAGCTGTTCATATAGTGTAACAGTTAGATACAATTTCTGTCTAGCTCTGTAAAAACCATTTCAGGAAAACTCAGTCCAAATAATTGTTTTTCTTCAAAAACATCTGCAGATTATGTAAGTATCATTATCTTTCATACAGGATAAACCCAAAGTTACATGGGAATATTTAACCATAAGTATTAAAAATTGAATGGGAAAATAGAAGCAGAGATACAGTATCTGATTTTGTATTATCTTTGGATGTTACAGCAGTCATGTACAGATGTCAATCTTGCAGTTTTCTGGCAGGTAGAAAATATCACCTCAGTTTTTCAGATTAGTTAGAGAGGTTAGAAAGGAAGTAGCATGCTCAGGGCTGCTCAGTGAGCTGAGGATAGCTAACACTGAAAATTAGGAGCAAGCTCTCAGTTATGAACTTCAAACTCGTTATTTATTTTTCTCTCCTGACCATGATATTGCTCAGGTATAAAGTACATGGCTGAGCTGTTTACTGAGCTTGTGGTAAAACAGTGCTCACTCAGTGTCCGTGGATTGCAGAGGAAAGTTTATATGGTGACATTCTGCTGGACTGGTTGCAAAATCAGCTGCACCACCCTGGGCTCTCTCATCTCAAACTGTGGAACAATAGTCCTCTGAATTTGTGCTTTTCTCAAAATAAGATTGTAGTCTCTTTTTGCTTTTATGGCTCGATTGAGATCAAATTAATGGCAGGGATATGTGCACAGATTCCTATCAATAAATGGTTTGTTTAAAATAAAAGGGTGCTCTATTTTGGGCCCTGGTTCTACATTACAGTAGGCAATGAATAAAAACAAAATACAAAAGAAAAATTGAGGTTTTTTTGGCACACAGGTGGATTTGCAAAGTATCAATGGTACTGCTGTCTTACTAATTGGAAATTCACCTTAGTTTGGGGAAAAGAACTGGAGGATTTTTGACTGTAGGTATGGAATATTATCTAGTGATTGAACTTGTTTCTTTGCTGAATTGGTGATGCTAGAAGTTATTAAAGTTATCAAATTAGGACCTTTGTTTGGCTAATACTGAGCTTCTGTACCAAAGGGAAAATGGTGAAGTGTCCAGCTTTTTCTGTGAATTTCTCTCAACTCTTTTTAGTGCTAGAAATTAGTGGAATCACAACTGCTGCCAGGCTTTTGGAAGGTTTTGGGGTTTATTTTGTGCCTAGTTTCTGTAGATCTCCTGAACCTGTGCTAAAGCTCTTGTAACACATGCTGACTAGTTTTGTTTGGCAAAGTTTTGTTATGTTTGGCAGGTCTCTCTCTCGCTGCAAGAAGTTGTAGCACAGTGACATTCTGTATTTCTACTCTGAAAACAGCCACAACTCTCTGGCATCAACACAGCAGCTTGGTATTATCTGCACTGGTGTATTTCTTTCAGCTTCTATTTGTCATTGCAAGTTTTCCTAGTGATATGAAATTTTTGACTTGATGTAGGCATCACTGCTATGAATACATGTATCTGACATTTTAATGTTAGGAAAAACATTCCAGATTAGACTTCCAAGCAGTGTGATGTGAGCTGGAGAACAGGTTTATCTTCTTTGCTGAAGGGAGCTTTTTTTAATCAACCATTAAGACATTCTTCTATCACATTCATCCTCGAGGCATGAGTATATGTCCCTGTAAGTGTGATGACTTGGTGATTTGACTGTGAGTCTTTGATAAAATACAGCTGACCCTCATTTTTTTAAAAAGATTTCTTCTGCTGTCACAGCAAGGAAGTAGTCTGGTTTGGAGAGAAGTTTTGTATCAGAGCCAAATTGCTGGTCTGCTTCCCTGTGAAAGACTTTTTTTTCCCTGTCATTTAGTAGGCATTCTTATGGTGAAGACTTTTCTCTTTAACAGTGATGATTTCTATCATCTCATGTGCCTCACAAGCTTTATTGTTAACTCAGTCAATCAAAATTAAAGAGTGTAACACATTTAGTGCAAATGGCCTAGAATGGTGGCTAAGGGAATGTCTTCATCTCTTGTCATCAAAAAGAAGATGTATAAATCAAATGAAGACAGAGAAGCAAACTCAGGGAAGGTCAAATATTTGGACCAGAGGATGCTGCTTTTAAAATGGTGCTTTGGATACATGGCAGCAGAGGTGAGGGTGGAATGGCGGGATAAAGACCAAGGTGTGTAAAAAAAAATACAAACAAACAAACCTAAAAAAATCCCCCAAAAAACTGGTGTGTGTGCTAGAGCAGCAACATGATTTTATGAAGTAGGCTATGTAAGTAAAGATCTGTAAATGTATTTAAGCAGTGAGGCTGGGTGCCAGAAGAGGGGAAGGTAACAAAAAAGTGGAAAATAGCTAAATGAAGTTTTGGAGGAGAACTGTGACAAAATACTTCCAGCTATATAATGATGATTTGGAAAGGAATGAAAATGCAGTGAAAAACTAGGAGCACAGCTGAAAGCTGTGTTGGCAGATTTACAATATTAGTATCAAGAAATGTTCTTCAGATGTTTATTCCAGGGCCACCTGGAAAGGTGCAGTGAATACAGATCAAAAAGGTCTTGTGAAATATGAAATCAGGCTGGATTTCAGCTGTTCCTTAAAAATACCTCTCCTTCAGTCCAGCAGAAAGTGGGAATAATATAAATGTTTGGATTTCCAGAGAACCATGACGGACGTATATGATGTAGTAGATAAATAATAATCTAAATTATATTTTTTTAATAATAAAGAACTTTCCAGCTAAGCAGAGAGCTGAACATTAAACCCACCAATTTTTGCATGATAATCCTCATGAACTTTATATAGTGACTACTTCTCTGGAATGTGAGCCCTGCTTGATCTCTATGATGAGATTTTTCAATGCATCACGATTTCTTTACCTGCACCCATGACTTCCTCTACTTCCCACTTTCCTCTGAAGGAAGGGGTAAGGATCAGAACACAGTGTGATGTGAGCAGAAGCATGCAGGTAACAATAGCCAGGTCAAAATCCAAAGTACTTTGGTCCTAGGAGAATGAGAGTGCAAAGGGACAGTTGAACTGCCTGGCAGCAATAAAACAGGGAGGCACTATCTGCTTCCTGTGACCTTGGAGAGGGAGTCACACACCTAGGCAAGCAGACTGAGAAGCTGTAGGATTGTCAGAGTGTTTCTAACAAAGACACCACGATCCAGACATTGCTGAAAGGTTATTTGGGCTGATATGCAAGGGACCCTGATTAATAATAATGTCAACAGCTTTGAAAGCTTCAGAGCAATCTGCAAGTTGCAGCAGTGAGAGGTTTGAATTGCATGAGTGAATCCCTGCTTATGTTGAGCATACAGGTGCATGCCTGAGGCAAACTGCCTCATAAACAGATGTTAAATTGGATCAGCAGTATTGCCAAAATATTTACTCGTTTTCCTTCTGGAGTCAGGTGGCTGAAACATCACTTCCATGTTTTTATGGCACAGAGCTGCCCTGAAAGAAGGATTAAAACGAAATAATTTTGCACTGCTTTGGCAAGGCATGCCAGGATGGACACAGATTTTGTCTGTGGTGTGACTGATGGGTCAGTAGGCACAGGGGGCCTGGAGCTGACAGCTCCTTCTATGTTGGTGATTCAGGATTTGACTGAGACCTTAAAGACAGAACCTCTCAGCTCCTTGTTGTCAATTTGTTCTTGCCATAGAAATGCTATTTGCCAGTTGTATTTCACAGGAGAGAACGTGGTCTAGGTATATTCCATGCTCTTAGGTATATTCCAAGTGATTAACATTGTGCTCCATAAATTATAAATTGATACTTGTTTTTATTCATAATTGTCCTGTTGAGAAAGATGCTCTCTCACCTCCAGTTCTGTTTTTTCCTCCTTGCTTAAAGGATAACTAGCAAGAGAGCAAGAGTTCCCTTTTTCCCCATCTCTCCTTTGGTTTGATTAGAAATTTGCCTGTTCTATCAGATCTTGCAGGAATACACGCTCCAACATCAGAACAATACACAGAACTTCAAATAAGATTGCTGATGTTACCTTACTGTGTCCCTTAAGTGAAACAAAGCAGAGTGCAATGTTGGGTTCTAATTAGAGACCAGGTAATTGGACAGAATATGCTGCTCTCTGTGTAAGGAACTGGAGAAATTTCCAGCCATGGGAAAAGTGATTTTATAAAACAAACAAAAGAAAAGCCAACTGAGCTTACCACTGAACCTTGTTCAGTCTGTCAAGACTGGAAAGATTTCAGGATGGCCTGAAACAGAGGATGAAAAGTTTTGTCTTTGCAAAAGCAGCTCAGTTTGCTCTGGATGTGCAGTTAGTTCTGTGGACAGTCACACCTTTGAGAAGCAGCTGTTGACCACTTCTTGTATCAAACCTGAATATCCAGGAAACATGCAGGGCACTGTGACCCAAAAAGTTACCCACCTCCTTTTCTGAGTTCTCCTTAGCTTAAGAAAAGCAGTCTGAACAAGGAAAAATGTCTTATTATAAATTCTACTTTTACCTCAGAGTTGAGGCAAAAGAGCAGGAAATTCTGGCTTGAAATGAAGTGAATTATAGAAATGGGCAAGAAATTAAGAGGTAGCTGGCAGAGTTAATGAGAAGGCAAATACTGTTTAAGACCACATTCCCTCTGAGTTCCTGGTCACCTTCTATCTGCATTCATTCCCTTTTGGCAGACCCTGAAGCTTCTATATTGGTGGAAGCTCATTTCTGAGAAAGCTCTGTTGAGAGCATCTCTGACTGTAGGAATTAAGTTGCTTCAAATCCTTTCCTGTTCCCTGAAAACCCTAAATTACTTCACCACAACACCCCAGATTCCAAACCTTGGTCTCAGGGGAAATGTGTTGATCTGGCTGCTGCTGTGCATAGGTTCAAAGCATAGTCCTTTTTTCTTTATTTGGATTTATGCTGTTGAATTTTTCTAAATCTATGAAAACATTTTTATTTCTTTCCCCTCACCCAAGGCATTACTCCTAGTAAATCTAGAGTATAACTAAATTATGTTTTAAAAGTTTCTGTGTAGACTTTGACCTGTCCAACTTAGTTTGTTCATTCAAATTGTCTGGGTAAAATTAAAAATTAAAGTACACACCTGACATACGAAACCTGGCAAGTAACAATAAACCTCATCCACTTAACATGCAATCATCCTGCTTAAAACCAATAAGCATGGCAAACAGGCAGGACAGGTTGTGTTGAGAATGATTCTAGATTATCTGGTTGTAATGAATGCACTAAAGCTGCAGTTTGACCAGTTTTATTTTAAAACCAATATTACCACAGAAAGGAGGAGTCCCATGCTGGTGAGCTTGGTTTTTATTCAGAGCTGGTTTCTACATCCTCCTCCACCCACTTTCCCTGATCCTGCTTGCACTGGGATTACTGGGTGACTGTAGGTGAGGCACTGGAGCAGCTCATGCACACAGGTGGGGGAGCAGGAGGAGAACTGTCTGAGGGTTAATTTTTCACCCAGTGATTCAGTGTTGCTCATGGCATTCACCTGGGATGTTTCCAGTGCTACCTTACACTCGAAACTAGGACGGGAAGAGGCAACTTAGAAGTGTTAAACCAGACACATGGCAGCAACGTGACACCCTGTTCTCTCTGTACATCCCTGTGCTGAATTCGTGGCCTTGGTGTCCACATGAGAATGTTTAGCTGAAATGTGCCCCTTGTTCTTGCAGATAATGGTGTGCAAATAAAACTGGAATATAGATATCACTTGCTGCCTCTGAGCTACCAGAGAGCCTTACCTTCAAAACCCATTCCCTATTTTCTTCTGCTTATCATGGGTTCAGTTATTCTTTCTGTAATTGTCATATTACTGGAAAAGATGAACAGTCTTCTGGAATGGAAGTGGCCAGGCTGGTGTTGTTTAAAATGCAGATAGTTTGTATGCATCTAAGTTATAATGTTGACTTCAGTTTTAAATTAGAAAGCTGATGAGTCTTAAATTCCTGGAACACAGTCCTTCCTAAGCTAATCTCCATAAACATGAATAAATTGGCCATGAGGGTAATTCAGTGTTTTGAGAAATGCATGTTTTCTATTTATGAGCTGCAGGTACTGATGTAGAAAGACGAGGAGCACAATTTCCATGAGTACTACCAGTGATGTGTGTGGGAATGCCCAACTGCAAGGAAATTAAAAGGACTGGCAAGCCTTACACTATTGTAATAGTAGCACACACTTGACAGACGGGCTGGTTTGAGTACCAAGTTAAAAATGTCCCCAGTCCTGCATTTCTGACTGGGGAAAAGTCACTCTGAACGAGGTGCTGGTGCTGTGCAGTTGCCAGGGAAATCTTTTCTGCTGACATTTACAGCCATGAGTGACCCCCTGTGCAGGAACCTCTGCAGCAGGAGTTGGCAGGAATGCTTTCAGTCCCCTGCTTGTGGAAGCTGGATCATCATGTATTTGCAGAAGTAAACACTGAGCACCTCCAAAATCTGCCCCGTAGCTGTAAGCAGCAGCTCCTTGTATAACACATTGTGTGAGCAGTGACAGCAACCACTGCAGGGGAAAAAAAAAAGGATATGGGTGGAATAAAGATAAGTTTCATAGGTCTTGGAGTGGAAAACTCTGTGGACAAAGAGATGGCTTCTTTCGCTTGTACTAAGAAGCTGATAGTTGGGTGTTTTTCACCTTCTGAAGCTTTGTCCTCAGGAGTTGCAAGAGAAGAGCAAAATGCCATTTCACATTTGCACAGTGTGCTTATAAAAAGTCAGCTCTGGGACAAAGTCTGCAGAAATTGGTGCATGGATCACTTTTTTCGTGAAGCATAGAGATCCTGCCTAGCACTACAACAATGCTGCTTCTTCAGTCTTTCCTTTCATGTCCTTACCATTTTTTGCTTCTGTCCACTAGGTGAGGCACAGAACTTCAGACCAGGTCATGGCTTTGAAGATGAACACACTGAACAGCAACAGAGCAAACATGCTGAAAGAGGTTCAACTTATGAACAGACTCTCACATCCCAACATCTTAAGGTACACTGGCTTTTTTCTGAATCATAGAGGTTCTCTTTAGTAGGGCCCTCCTCAATTTTTGTTTAGTTATTTCTTAATTGTAGGTTTATCTATCGTGAATGTGTTAGGATTAATTCCTAATTTATCAGATGAATGGGAAGAAGAAGAAAATACTTAAGAGAAAAAAACCCAAACATGGACATGATTTTGGTATCTGGAATTTGTTAGTAATGAGTAATTTATGTTAGAAAAAAGCAGGTGCTCACACTTTAAATTTCTGATGAAACAATATGAAGAGTGAAATTTGGCTTCCTTCTGTGAATTTGTTTCAAATGTAACACTATTCAACTAACTTATGGTTACTAGTTTTAAAACTAAACAATGCAAAGTGCCATAGCTGTTTCTTGTTCTTAGGTCTGCTTCCTAGTTTTTAGGATTTTCTTATTGCAATATTGCAAGGTGGGAGAAGGAGGACTGAAGAAAAGCTGGAGTTGAACTAATCTAATTGATATGCTCTTGGAAGGAAAAGGATAGCTCTTGTTTTACATTACATTACTGCATGCAAATCTAAAATTTTCCAAAGTGTCTCTTGTTATTTCTTGAGCTATTTCAGTCTTGATTTTTCATCTGTGGTGCTGGGACAAGCAATTAACATCATTGGCTGAAGCCACAACATTGTGAATTTTAAAGCTGTGATGACAGTGCACGAATGCCCAGTTCTCCTAAGCTGCTGTTGCACACCTGGCATCCATTTCTGACCTCAGCTCTTTTTGAAAAGTTTCGGAGACACAGTGAACTCTGTTACCTAATTTCCTTTTCTTTGCCATTCTGTTACATAGTACAGACATAATACTGATTCCTAAAATCCTTTATAAGCAGTTTTTCTGCTCCTTGAAATCCTATCTCAGTTTTCATCAACTGATTTGTAGCAATATTATCCTATGTGTTGCCCTCAGTATTTATGAGGACACATGTCAGAAGCACTTGAAATATCTGGAAGGAGCATTCCATTAATTCATGTCTGTTTTCTATTATTCTTTTTCTTAAAACCTCAAAAACCTGTGAACTTAATTTCATGTGTATAAGGCACACCTTTTTGACTAAAGTTTTGATCCAAACCCATAGTATATTGCTCACAGTATACTGTGTTTTATCATAATATATTTATTCAAGTAATCCCTAAATGTTTTGTCTGCTGCAAGGTGAGGTGCTTTCCAAGCAACTCCTCCTGCTGTTTTTGTTGTTGTTGTTTTTTTTAATTTAAAATGTATCATCTCTCTGGTTGTTTAGATTTCAGGATCATTAATTGTCTTATTTATTCCCTGATATATTTTCCTTCATTTCCTTTTTTCTGAATCCTTTGATAAGCATCATATGACCCTGGGGACTGATAAAGCTGCTTTTTTAGTAAGGTTTGTGGAGAGAGTAACTTTCCAAAGTAAGATTGGCATTGTCAGAATCATCAACTCAGTACACTTCATCAGTTTCTTTCTCAATTTTGTGTGGTTGCTAAATCTTATTAAAAAAATTAATCTGTCTCTGCAGGTCTGTTCAAAATCAAGAATTTAATTTGGGTTGAAAAAGGATAAATTGACGGCCAAAAGCATTCAGTTGTGCCTAAATGTAACTCTGCCCCCCTCTTGAATGGCATTACAGAGGTGCTGCTGAAAACAAATTATTGTGCTCAGTCCTGAGTAATTGCTGAAATTCAGATATCCTGTGAAGTAAGAGATCATTTTTGGTCGCCTCTGGCCTTAGAGCCTATGAATAATTTGAAATCAGCAGTGTTACACAGATGGTCCTGGAGGAAGAACAATAATGGATTGATTTATGTATGAAGCAGAAAAGGAATTTCATTTATTCTCCCAGTTATTACCCAGGATTGACAGAGAAATCTTTTTGTGCTCAAGTAAGCAGTTATTAGTGAATATATCAGAAGTAAATGACTTGAATGGATTGGTCTATCTTTGCACAGTTTCTTTAGAAGAATAAACTGCATTTGATGTATGAATTGCTTGATTTGAGGCCTCTTCAAAAAATGTAGGCTCTCTTTAAAAAAAAACTTTTTCTTATCTGTTAGGTAAATCCCTTTGCTACAGAGAGCAGTTATTTCTACAGGAAATGCAAATGAGAGGACAGTATTTAGCTTTAGTTGTTTTTTATTGAATCTTAATACACAGTAAAAAC
Source organism: Sialia sialis (assembly GCA_009812075.1). NCBI lineage: Eukaryota > Metazoa > Chordata > Aves > Passeriformes > Turdidae > Sialia > Sialia sialis. The sequence continues at coordinate 15,412,481 of VRYO01002482.1, forward strand.
TCCTACTTTTCTATGTAGGAGAACTTGATGGTTTTGTGTGTTGATGATGTTATTGTTTAAATTTTACTGTAGTGTTTCCAATTTCTTTGTCTGGGAGATTTTGCCCCCCTTAAATGTTACCTGCCTGTGTGTCTGTGTACCTGTGTATAAACCCACACACTCAAGCCTCACTGATTAAGTTTCATAAATGTATAAATCATTGGTGCTTCTACTAATCTTGTGAAACAACCTGTTTCCCACTTTGGAAACGAATAAAAAATAGTAATTAATAGTAATTTGTGCCTAAAGTGGTGAGTGGTCGTGTTGCTTGTTTTCCAACACTGTGCTGTCAGATAAGAACATCTGCAGTTGTATTGCTGAGAGGTTTTCAGGAAAATGTTCTACAGCAATGTGTTCCCACTGAAACATTTTCTGGGGTTATTTTTAGAAATATTCAGCTTTTATTAGTATTTAAAGGGAATATCCTCTTCAAAGAAGTTCTAATATGTAACTTTTCCAGGAGCTATGAGCTATCTCAGTTGCTGTTAAATATTTTCTTCATTTAATTTGTTTCCTTTGAAGTTCTTGTGTTACTGAGTAAGGTGTTTTGTCCCTAGCAACAAGTTCACTTCTCTATTGATTAGTCACTGGATCTCCTCCACATGCTTGAAGGTGTCCTCTGATTTTTACATAATGTCTCTGAGCTTCTTCATCTCTGAGTTCTGTGACTACCTACTCTTAACTTCCACCATAAACAAGTTTTTTTTTTTTCCTTCCAGTTGCTAGCCAGTGTGGATAGTAATGGGTTCTTTGTTGAGATCATATTGTGCAGTGCTTAATTGAAGTGAGGGCTGCAAGGTACTCTGCTATCTAATTGCTTTTCAAATTATGAAACTAGATAAATACTGGCTTTACAGCCTCCCAAATCTGCTCTCAAACCATTCCAACATGTGTAGGATAGCAGGTTAATGTTTTAGAAAGTGAATGTCAGCTTCAGCAGTGAGGCATTTATTTTAGTCCACTAGGACCTTCCTTAAGCTGGGAGTGTGGTTGTGTTTTTGAACGTCCTGATACATTAAATTTGTTATTGAATCAGTGTTTCTGTCTGAGAGCTCTTCTGTGGTTTATATAGTTAAGTCTTATGGAAAAAAGAAGAGGATCTTCCTTCTTTTGGTAGCTCAGGATCATCATTTTCCTTTGGGTAATTAAAAAACCCATCCCTTTGCCAATGCTCTACAACATACAGCAACTTTTTACAAGCTGACAATGTACCCCCAGTTAACTTCAGGATGTTATTGTGAAGATTTTGATATTTTTGCTGTTGATTGCACTGATGTGACTGATAAATATTGAAACTATGCTGTGCATATCAGCTCCTTTTCAGAGCTACACATGCCTTTGGAGGTTTTTATCCACACTCTGCGCACTCTTCTGGACTTTCTTCCATTTCTTAAGCTCGTCTGTGTTTTTACCTGACTGTACATGATGAGGAGGAGGAGTTGGGTCGAGGTGTTTCAGTTTCTCTTGGTGAGTTTTAGTTTTGCTTGGTGAAGTCCTGATCTGGGTATTCAGACTTTAAAAGCAACAGGCTTTATTCACCATGGAGTGAAAGGCTCACTTTCAATCTCCACTCTCATTTCAGTATTTCTGCACTCAGATTCTGCTCTTGGCCAGCTGTATAGATCCATCTTGATTAGAAGAGAGATGTAAGTGAAGAGCTTAGTTTTCACTTACCAAGTCCCCAGTAAGTCTGCCGTCCCCATGGTAGGATCATAAAGATTCCAGTGGTCAAATATATGTGTATATGTAAGTTTCTAATGCATTTTCCATGAAGGAAATGAGAGACTGCCTTCTATTAGAGGATTTATTTTGGCAAAAAAATTAACTTCTTTTTCAGTCTGTTAAGGATATTTAAGAATAGAAGAATCCAGCTCTTGCAGCTACACAGACATGATGGTAAAAAATAGGGGATTTGGGAGGTTTTTTTTGTTTCCCTCTTGTTTCCTATTTCAGCTAGCAGATGTGATTCCAGAGGCAGAGTAGATGTTAACTACAGTGTAGTAACTTTTTGTTCAGGCACTGTCTGGTGTTTATAACAAACTATGTGTGAGAGTTACTTGTCTTTTTTTGTTTGCTGGTTTTTCCCCAGGGTCCAGCTAGGGACATTTCAGGAATGGACAGGGCAGAAGCAGATGAACATGTTCAAGGAATATTTTATTCTGTTTCTACCATCAAACTCATCTCCTGTCTGTCTCACTCCTGCACACAAGTTAAACATGGAGAATTAAAATGCTTTTCTAGCTCTGATTTTTTTTTCCCTGCTTTGATGTGGGATATGCTGGTTTTATCACATCTTCCCTCAGAGAGATGATGAGAGGAGGTGTGGAAAAGTGAGCTGGGGGTTTGTACTGTGTCATGTTTACTACAAGCATTTTAATACAGGTTAGCTGATGCATGGCAAGACTGATACTGCTGGGCTTAGGGAAAACAGGAGTTCGGAGCATTTCTCCACTTATTATCTTGTGTTCTATTGCAAGTGCAGTGCTGTGCAAGTGTTGGGTTGGATCAAGTTGGGGAAGGTCTGGTGTGTGCTTGTACATGTGTTCTACCATTTTGGTACTTTGCTGAATTCTAGTGTGCTGCTGTAGTCGTGAGTTTTTACCCAAATCAAAGTAAGAAAATAGGTCAAGAAATCTCCATGCTTGTGTTCTGAGCTTGGGAGCCTTCAGGCTGCAGCCTGAGAGGCCTGCTAGCTTTTTTGTTGTTTTTTTTCTCCTGGTAATACCTTACAGATGTTTTTCTCATACAAATGAAGTGGTGTGCTACCAGTGATTCTCCATCTCTTGTGCTGTCTCTTAAATTAGTGTATCTTCAATTTTGAGGTAGAATTTCAGTCTTTAACATCACTATTGTTTGCATGAAAAAGTATTTCTTTATTTGATCTGTACCTTGGACTTAATTTAAAACATTCAGTGCACAGAAAGTCTTAGCTCATGTCTTAAGTGTTCTCGTGGGAGCACTTGGAGGTATTGCTGTGCTTGGCTGTGAGCATGCAGGCAGATTGACTCATTGATTAAATCCACCTTCTTGTGTGTGCAGGCTCACAAACAAGCACACTGTGTGCATATTCCATGAACTCCTTTCAAGGAGAATTTTATTTCATTCCATTTGAGACGAATCTATCACCCTGGGAACACAATACCAGGGATTTTGTTGTTCTGTGCAGTTTTATCCTTTCAAACCGTTCTGTTTATAAAATTGCTTGTGATGGACTTGGTTACAATAGCCAGAAGGATGGATTTTTGTCTTTTAACATCCTTTGTCCTGTGCTGAACAGTGCTTTAACAGGAAAAAAAATTGCTTTTGTTTGTGTAACGTGGTTATCAGAAAGGAGTGTTTTAGAAATGCTGTGTAAAGGCAGCAGAAGAGAGGCTATGTGTTGTGTATAATATGCTACAGAAATGATAGATTAAATGCCTTACCTCTGTCTAGAATCAAGATGCAAGTGTAGAAAACTTAAAATACATTTTTAATCTAGCACAGTGCCTAAACCATTAAGGAGGGCCTTAGTGCAGGCCTAATATTTTTATTTGCTGTCCTCCTTCTCCAGCAGTCAGTGCAATGAAATAAGCACATCTCTTCTGAGCTTTTATCTTTGCTGAGCTTGTGCTAGAGGCTTTTACATTGGTGTGGTTGGTTTGTTTCTTTTGTTCAATGTTATCAGAATGCTGGATTTTCTCCTACAAGCAGTACATTTTGGAGGGCATCGATTTCTTTTGTGGAATTGTAGCTGCCCCAGGTTTATCCACAGAACAGGAATGTTTTCCAGTGAAGTTGTTTTAACTGAAAGCATGTGTTCAGTGTCTGGATATCCACAGGCTGTATGAGCTGGATATTAGTTTTGCTTGATAAATTAAGCAAAGATTGGAGACTGAGGCTACAGTGTTTACTCTCCCCTTTTCTGTCAAGGATTTTCTCCCTTGCCATCTTACTGAACTGAAAGTGGTTTGTGTGACTGCTGTGAAGGACTAAGAAATATCCCGACTTCTCTTGCTTTTGTTTAGGTTTTCCAGATTGATTGGTTTATCAAACAAGATTTCCAGCATACAGATTGCTGACATTTGTTAGGAAGCATTTGGAAATGTGCTGCACAGTATTTAACTGGGTGGACTCAAGTATCATCCTTTCTATTTGCAGCTTCCAGGAAAACTTTTCCAAGCAGATTTTTGGAAGCATTTCAACTTGCTGACAAGGCCAGATAGACTGTCTTGAAAGTAAACTTCCTTAAATCTGCAAATGGTCTCCTGTTGTGGGGATGCTTGGATGTTGGAGCTGCTTCCAGCTAGAAATGCTTCTAGGAAGTGTAACCTCTGGCTGACAAGACATTCTGCTGAAGTTCACCTCCAAGCACATTTTGGCTCAGGAGCCAGGCTGTCTAGCCAGCAGCAATAATCTCAGCTGGGCTGGACCAGCATGTCAGCTTCCCATCCACACACCTTGGAATCTCATCTGGGCCAAGCTCACAAATTGAAACCACCTTAAATTTTCCTTGTAATTATATTTCCCAGTAGCAGCTGAGTCTATTGTCTTTTAGTGAAAATCCTTTCCAGCCATGTTTTGTAGCAGTTTTTGGCTTAACCAAGTGGCTTGTTATTGCTTGATAAAGCAGCTCAGCAGAAGTTTTCCAGGAATTTGGATGGCTAGAGATCTGTTCTATCAATCTGTTTTCCAGAGCCTGAAAACTGAGATTCATTCACACCAAGTTGAAATGGCTTCAGTATGTTGCTTGTAAGCTCATTAATTCTGTTTTTATCAGGGTATTTGGTTTTCTCTTTTCCTGGATAATTGTTTCTAAATATGTGGGGTTTATAAATGTATCCTTATGTCCAGCTTTTTTCCATGGCATCATGATATGGAGCTTTGTTTTATTATTTTTGATTCTTAGTAAGAAATCCTAAGCATTTGAGAGTTTTTTAACTCTTACCCTTGCTAACTTGATTCAATATGTCAATGTTCAATAAATGTTTCCATTGAGACTTCTCTGGACCAAAACAGGTTGGCAGAAAACATTAAGCTCTAGCAGTCTTCAAGTGACTGTGATGTTTGGTGAAGATGAGACAAGAAATTAAATTTTTCCAAAATTTTAACAAATTCTTAAATTCATTTGTATTTTGGAATGAAATCAAATACGAGGAATTCTTAATTTTTTAGTGTGATACACCTTTACAAATGAAGAGTTGATCTATAGATGAAAACATAATTATTTTTAATGACTTAATCATTATTTTTGTTGAATGGAAATATTGCCATAGCAGGTTAACTTTGTGTAATTGATAGAGAAAATAATACTTTGTAAGGTTGTCTTATAGAGGAATTAATACATTGGATTTGTTCTTTCCTTTTTTGCTTGAGAGTAAAGCCATTAACACCATGCCTGATACTCTGGAGACTTTGAATGCCCTGGGAAGTAGATTTCTGATCTGTGGAAGTCTGGATTTATTCATCTCAGGAAGCTTGATTTGCCAATTTCTTTACAAAATCGTTCATGTGTTCATTGCTGTATGAGTGAAACTCAGAATGTACAATCTTTTAGATGATATATTGAAAAGAAGCTTCTTCCCTTTCCCCTGAGGACCTGACCATGCCCTGTGATTCTGCATTAAACAAGAGGAATTGGATTTTCAGTCTCTCACATGAAAATCCCCATATTCAGGGAATTATGGTTGAATGTTTGAGGTGAGAGCAGGCAGTAGAAGTTCTAATAAAGTCTTGCTGCTTCTTTGGTTATAAAAACAGATTTCCACAGCTCAGCTTATGCAAAGGACCTTACCTATATTATTTTTCTTTGGCTGCTTGTAATTTCCCAGTCAGCTGTTAGACAAGGGAACAGTGAGGATCATTCATTTCTTCCAAAGCAGCTTAGCTGAACTAGCACTGCATGTCTTGCATCATTTTGGTTTTAAATTCAGAAGTGGTTCAGGGTATCAAAGGTTCTTTTCCTTTGAGTTCTTGTCCACAAGATTCCCGTCACATTTAATGAGGTTGTGCAGGTCTTCCTCTTACTTGCAAAATGGAAATTTGTGAACATTATGGAAATGACAGACAATTTGTTTTTGCTTGCCAAGACCAAAATCTAAATGCTAAAACTGAGAATTAGTTAATCTAGAAAGAATGGATGCTTGAACCATGTAGGGAAGGCTCTAAAGTGTTTAAAATTTCAATTTTACTCAACTTTCTCATGGGGGATGTTTTGTAGTTGTATTAATTTGAATTTTGTCACTTTTAAGTTTAGCTTGTGTGGTGGCAAAAATGAGTTTTCAGTTGTTTATGGCACACTCTGTTGCTTTCCAGACAAAACAATGGTGGCAATCATTCCTGTTAACAGCAGGAGTCTGAAAATGGTGCAGTGTAGGTAACACTTGTGGAATGTGTGTCTACTGGAAACTGAAAACTTGCTCCTCTCCAAGTGCTGGCAAGAGGAGTTTGGGGAGGGGAAGTGTACATTGCAGATGTGCCCTCATATTCCTGAGTGCTTGAGAATGGATGGGAAGAAACATCTTTATGCTTAAACAGCAGAATACAGAGGGAAGTCATTTTCTGTTTATGCAGACCAACAGTGGATTAAACTTCCTTAAAACAGGACTCTGAGACTGTTCCTTTCTGCATAAATCATTATATGCTGGCCTTTGCTTATAGTCAAATTAGTAACTTTCCATTTTGAGGTTGAGCTGTCTCCTGTGCTCTCTCGGAACTGCTAATTCAAATTGTAGTGTAGATACATGATTTTGTTTTGTGCTGAGATGTTGAAATAATCAATGGTGAGGTGTGCAGTGTCTGTGAGGCTGCATTTTTTCTTTCTTCCTTTTTTTTGGTGAATCCAATATTAGTTTCTTTAAAGAACAAAAAAGAGGGGGGGAAAAAAGCCCAAACCACTTTTCTTTTCTTGTTTCTTGTAGGTTTATGGGTGTCTGTGTGCATAAAGGACAGCTGCACGCTCTTACTGAGGTAAGACTATTTCATAATATACATTCTGAATATGAAATGTTCAGTTCTCAGGACAGATTATGCAATTGCCATTCACCTTGAGTGAAGTTTTTCATGGTGACTGGTGAGTTAATCCCTCACTATTTGCTGTTAAGAGAAGACTGCAGAATCAGTCCTCAGAACTCCACTCACAGCCCTTGAATGTCTGTTCTCCTCAGAAGCACTAACGGGTGAAAAAAAAAAATCACAGTAAGAACATAAAACTTCACTGATGTTTTAATGACATGTGCATTATCACTGAGCTTCCCTGAAATGTTATTTGTTTCAGTGACATTGCATTGTGTTTAAGCCTTATTTACACTCCAGTTGTGCATTTCTCAAGTGAATCAATAACATTTCAGCTGGGTCATGTTATTGAATTCAGTCCCTACCAGTTTGATATTACTGCTTAATCTGGGTCCCATAAAAAGGAATTATTCCATTGCCCATGTACCCTGGCTGAGATCTAGGTATCAAGTATGAAGCTGAAGTTTCCATTTGTGTGAATTCTCACCCAGCTTTGTTGGGCTGTTTATTTAATCCCCCTGTAAACTGCTCAGGAAAAACAAGAAGAGAGTTTTGTTTTTTCTTGTTAGGAGTAGTGTTGCCTGCTTGGAGTCCAAATCAATAAAATGCTTTGCCTTTTGTATTAGTTGGAGTACAGACTGAAAGGAAACTCGTGGTTTGTAAAGTTAATGTTTCTTATTTACTTGTGTTTTTTAGGAACGGCTCAATTAAAAGATTAACCCTTTCCCACCCTCCCAGAAACAAATCTATTATTAATTAGCAATTTCAGCAGTGTGGTGTGCTTGCAAGAGCTGCTGCAAAATGAGGAGACTGGGGGGCTGTGTGCCAATCAGCAGGATATGTGTCACCATCACTTTCTGTGACTTACAGATGCACCTCTGAGACAAAGATGCACATATGTGGCCAGGGAGTTTCTGCACCTTCTGGGGTGACAGTTTTGCAGTTCTTGTTCTAGCTGCTGCTGAGTGATGCACTCTGGCTCAGTGTCTGTATTTCTAGTGCAGCAAAGATAAAGACACTTCCAGAAATTTCAACATACAGCATGTATGTGAGCACTTGGCCATGAGAGGGATAGTTTATTTGATTAATTATTTCTGGGGTTTTTTTTCCCTCCCAGTGCTCAGTAGAGGAAACATTTCTAAGATGGCTGATCAAGTTATTCAGGCTGGCTTTGATAAAATTATTGCTGATTTCTTTTGGATATCTGGTCAATTAAAACAGGGAGGTTTGGGCCATTCCACTCACTAAACATTAATGTAGAAGAGGTGGAGCTTCATAATGCTTTATTGTACTAAAACGTGTAAGATTTTGCTCAATGTGGTTTTTTTTTGTTTGGTTGTTTTTTTTCCCTTCCTTCACAGCAGTAGCTTGCCATTTAAATAACCCTCCCCACCCAAAAAACCAAGAAAATGGAAACAGCACAGATGCTTCCTCATAGTGAGCTAACTTTGTAGCTGCTGCTTTGTTCAGCTATTTTGAGTTCTTGGCAAGCAGATAAATCTGAGAAAGACTTCAAAGAACAACTTTTTATAGTTATAATTCAAAATAGCAGAAGAGATTCCTGAAGCATCTTAAGATCAACAAGGAAAAGTTTTAGATTGAAGAAGTTTGCTGCAACATTTTGAGAAACAGAATAGCTTTGGTGACATATTATAAAAGTATAATTAATGATTAGTGCCTTTCTTCTGTGGACAAAGGTGAGCATTTAATGCTTTTAATAGGAAAATCCATGACAGAAATTGATCTTATAGGGAATCCACACATGGTTTTAACCAGTGACATCGATATTCTTTGATTTTAGAGAGCTTTTAAAAGTTCAAAACTGTATGTGTTCCAAGTGATGGAATTAATTGTCTTTTCTGGCACCCGTGGTAGCATTTTTCATCTTGGAGCGTGTGTAGAGTAATAGTTGAATTCTGAAGACTTCTGGAGGTTGGAGAAGGGGGCTGAAGTGATGAGCTGAAGGAGTTATTAGCAAGACAGGCTGAATCACCAGTTCAAATATAGCCCAGGAGCATAAACAAATCAGCCACTCTCTGGTGGCTTTTTTCAGCCTGTGGTCCACACAGGTGGTCTCCTTGCTTCCAGTGCTCAGCACAACTGACACCAGCCTGGCACTGCAAGTGCTCAGAACTTCTGCCAGGGTTTCACTGCCTTGGAGATGAAACTGTTGATGCAGAGCCCCTTGCTCAGTCACTGCAGAGAGAATCCTCTCACCCAGCCTGGGCTGGACCTGTTCTGTAATGAGTTTAATTACCCCCTCTCGTGTTTGGAGAGGGCAGTTGATGAGATGCCTGTGAGAGAAGGGTACAGCACCACTTGGGAAATGGTGTTTATTTTATATATGTCTATGTTTCCATAACAGAAGAAGTTGAGAGCTTGTGCCAAGTGTTTGGTGACTGGATTTAGACAGCTTGTGCTATTGACAGGCAGGGCAACCTCAAATAATGTTAGAAGAGCCTTGAGAATTTTGTAAGCCTGCTTAGGAACATGCAGCACTTTGTTATTGGAAGGCAGAGTTTGCAGCATTACAGATTTCTTCCATGTTTACACACACAGGAGTGCACCATGCAGAGCAGGTTTTTTGCTTGAGGAAGGTGTTGATCCTGTGTATGCCTTGGGATTTTCCCTTTTGGCAGCATTTTGTGTTGATTTAATTTTGCTCTCTCAAGTGGCTTTTGTTTTTAAAACTCTTGAGTAAGAGGCAGTTTCTGTTTGTTTTGGTTTTGTTTTTTCCAAAATAAGAATGGAATTGTTTAATTATAGACTGCACTCGGACTTTGGCCTTGTTCTGAATCCATAGTCTTATCAGTTTTGATAATCCAATATTTTTTTCAAGTTCTCAAGCCAGAAGCTATGGCATATACCTCTTCTGAAGTAATTCAATATCCTTAGATTGACAGAACAGCTTAGGCAGCCAAGGATCTCTAAGTTAAGAAACATTTAAGGAAGGCAAAATAAACACTTTAATAGGTGTATCATGCAGGTGAGCTGGCAGGCATCAGCCTGCCTCACTGGTGCTGAGTTCATGAGCACAGATTTGCCATGCTTGTTTTCTCTAAAACCAGAAACTGGCTTTTCCTTTCTCAGCATTCAGCTCTATCCTGAAGCTGCTGGTTTGTTTCTCTAGCTACAGGAATCTGCAGTGCTTCCTGCTCTACTCACACACCTCTCCAAATTAATTCCAGCCTTTCCCTGTTTTCCAGCCACTTTCCTGATCTGACAACTCTCTTCACTTCTATTTCCTGGCACACAGCAGCTTCCTAAGTCTTGGAGGAGCTTGCACAGTAGCAGAGTCTCTGGTGTCAGCGTGGGATGTCAGCAGACAGACAGTGTGTGCTCAGGGGACATGGGGAACAGCAACAATTGTGTGTGATTTTATCCCTTACATCTCTACCACGGAATGGCTGCATCAGCAAACATCCATTTTAGATGGGAGGCAAACAAATTGATTTGTGTGTTGTAGGTTTTATAGGCCTGTGCTATTATACTGAAGCAGATAACGTAGCAGCATAAAGTCTAGCATATAAAAACCACTTAATTCCTTCTTGCAGATCTTGAATTGTTTGTTGAACTCAGTTCAACAGGTTTATCTGAATTTCCAAGAGGCAGGTCAGGCTAAAATCTTGTTATAATTAGATGTATATTTACATATGCACAGCATGAGTCATACAGCTCATAATTCCTTCTTGAAGGAAATGAAAGCCTTGGCAGCATTGTGTGTAGAAGATGGGAAATAGAAAGTTATTATGTGCTGATTGGGATGTCTTGAAATTGCAGTGCTTTGGGGACAATAGTTAATTGTTGCAACAGAAGTTTGGCTATTAATTCATACTGGCTGATAATAAAAATGTGTGCAAATGCAGTGCTGCCAGAATCTGATTGCTCAGTGTGGGATCTGCCAGGCACTGGAGCTTTGTGAGGCTGTTCAGTGTGACAGGAGATGGAGGGCTAGTGAGGACAGTGTGAGCTGCCTGACCTGCTCTCCTCAAGTCTTGCACATTTGGTGCTGGCTGGTGAGCTGCAGATTCCATCCTGGAACACCTGATAGCACCTGGAGGGGAATCAGAAGCACTGAGTGGAGCCATGGTTTCCAGGTGCTGTAACTTGTGGCAGCGGTCAAGTGCTAAAATTCATTGGAATGAAAGAGGCATTTTCAGTAAATTCCCTGCTGATAACTGAAAACTTCCCTTCTCTGCTCTCCCTCCCAACAGTAATAATTTAGGCAAACAATAAATGCAGTTAACAGAGTTTCAGGTTTTTGGAGACCTTTTTAAGCCTTTTTTTCTCTTACTTTTGGAGATAGCACTAATTAGAAAAAATATTAAAAGCTTAAAAATCTCAGAATTATTTAGGTTGTGCTGAGTTGCCCTTTTACAAGGAATAGAAAGTAAATTCTTAAAGTGAGAAGGTCCTTTTGATATGCAGCTTTCACAAGCAGAATAAATTATTAAAAGTTCTTAATTAATTCTTCTTTGCTTTATCCTCCCCTCAGTTCTTGGTTATCTTTCTGTGGCAAGCCTTTGACCCTGGAATGGAGAAAACCCTCAGGTCTCCTCACGTGAAGCTTTATGCTACAGCTAAAATTGTAGCCACACATTGCCTTCCAGATGGCAATTGCACATTTTGAGAGTTTTAAAAAGGCCTGAAATACCATTCCTTCCCTGTTCCCTCCTTTCCTCATCTCCTGTAAGAATCTCTAATCCCTGCTTTTGTTTCACCAGTGTGATTCATGTTGTTTGAATAACTTCAGTGTAGCACTGCAAATATTTAACTCAGCTTTGGTGCTGGCACTAGTCCTTCAGCTCTGGAGAACTTGGTGTCTTTGGAGCTGTAGTTGCAGTCATTCTGCAAATATTTCATGCAGCAGAGGAATTGTTCCTGCTTCAGGTATTACCTGTTCACCAGCTGACATTTAGTTCCTGGTTAACTTGGCTCTGGTGGTTGTTTCTCAGAGGAAAAAAAATAGAGAAGATAGCTGTGGTGTGAAGTTGATCAGCCTGAGCTTGGAGACAACTGAAGAGAAAATTACAGTTGTGCTTAAGTTGGCACCAAGTAGAAAATTAAATTAAAATACTATCACTTTCATCATGTTAGAAATTATTACATATTTCCTGGATACTGCTGTCGAATTTCTAGCAAAAAACCCAACAATTGAGAGATTATTTTAGGGAAGGGCTTGAATTCCTGTAAGATAGGTGCTACTTAATGTGTTCAGTGTAGCCATTCTGGGTGGAGACTCCCAGATCAGTTTGTATTCCTTAATATCTTGTACTGACCCAATGCTTGTGCATTGCTTGCTCATTGAAATCTTTGAGACACTTTGTGTAGTCCTTCTGACTGAAGTATTGGAAAAAGAAAACTCAGAAGGAGGAGGAAAAAAGCAGAGGGGTGGGAGAACTCTGAAGGTGATTTTGTCCTTTATCTCTCTTCAGATGTGGGACCCAATTCTGCTCCAATTTGGTATCATTTGCATACAATAAAGCATCTCCCTTGAATGTGTTAAGGTCTTGGGCAGTATGTAAGTTATTTGTTTTATGGTTTTGTGGCACTGGTCACTGCTTTGACTTTCTGGAGGATCAAAATGAACAGCAGTGCAAGCTTTCTCTTGGGTCTTTCTGTTGATTGCTCAGAAATGCAGAATATACCTGTAAATTCTAAATGTCTTTGCTTAGAGGAGGGAGTCTTGATACAGGATAGTGTAAAGAGGGCAATGACTTTGGAGTAACTTTAAAAAAACCATTATCATGTGATGATGACAAATGATCTTTTGGATGTCTTCCAACAACTGACAAAATTTTGAAATGCCTCCTGGCTGTAGGATGCAGCAGAAGTACTGTGATTAAAACTTTTGAAGAACTCCAAGTATGCGTAAAATTCTGCAGATTAAATTTACCCTTGTGATCTCTCAGCCAATGAATAACATAACATAACCTGTGGATTATTGCTGTGATAAACCTCTACCTGCAGGCTCAATCCTTTTTGTAGCTACAGCTTCACTTTAGGAATGAAGAGTTCTTTCAGTGATGCTGTACTAATGCTGGAAAGGAACATGGAGAAGCAATCTGACCTCCACAGGTAAAAAACCCAAGCACCAGAAGAGAAAGTTTAGCTCTATTGGAAGTATATCAGAGGTATTGAGTCCTCTGATAGGCTATATTTGCCTTGTATCTTTCCTGGAATGCAATTGAATTTTAGACCTGGATATATTTGGTTCCAGGAATATATGCTCTGGTGACAAGAATGGTTGTGTGGTATAAAACTAGAAGTATGGCTATTATTTACTTGGCTTTTTTGCTGCTTTTGTTGTAAGACTGGAAGTCCAGCCAGCTCATATCCATGTTATTTCCTCTGTTAATTTGGTTGTTTGGCTTTTCCCTTACAGGAGTCATTAAAATGAGTTAGACCTTGCATGTACTTGCCTCAGGGTCAGCAGAAAACCATTTGCTCAGAGCTCAGGGATTTGACCTCTAGAGAAGAGCAAGGGTAACCTTGTCTGATGCAGCAGTGGTTGCACTCCCCATTAACGTGTGAGGATTCACTGTAGGACAAGAGAAGGGCAAGGTCATGGCAGCAGAAGTAGAGTTTAAAACAGAGTGGCAAATAGCTGAGGTGTTAGACTAGGCTAGTGTGTAATGTAAAAGGTGAGAAATCATTCCATGTCATTGGTACTGTTTTTTCCAGTTCTGAATTAGAATGAATGGATCATGAAACGTCTCTTAGGGCTGTTTGCTGTCTGTATAATGCTTTTTTCACAGAAGCACAGAATGGTTGGGCTGGAAGGGACCCTCTGGAGGTCCAACCTCTCTGTTCAAGCAGGGCCAGCTGGGGCTGGCTGCCAAGAACCTGGTTTGGGTTGAAAGGCACCTTTTAAAGATCATCTTGTTCAAACTCCCCTGCCATGGACACAGACAGCTTCCAATAAACCAGCTTGCTCAAAGCCTCTCCAGCCTGATCTTAAACACTTTGAGGGATGGGGCATTTCACAGCTTCTCTGAGCAACCTGTGCCAGTGTCTCAGCACCCTCACAGCAAGGAATTTCTTTCCAAGGTCTAAATCTAAACCCGCTCTCAGTTTAAAAACATTCTTCCTTGGCCTTTTAAAGGGTCTCTCTCCATCTCTTGTAGGTTCTTTTCAGGTTCTGGAAGGCTGCAGTTAGGTCACCCTGCAGCCTTCTCTGGCCTGAGCAATCCCAATTCTCTCAGCCTTTCCTCAAAGGAAAGGTGCTCCATCCTTCTGATCATCTTGATGGCCCTTTATTTCTGCTCTTGAGAAATATTACTGATCTCACCACAGAAAAATTGTTGCAAGTCAGTAGGTGCTTTGAAATACCTCGTTAATTCTATCATCCTTTATTAAAATAACAAAAACCATGAGCTAAGGTAAACCTACAGTATGCAAAAAGCTATTTCTGTGTGCCTGCTTACTGGCACATCTGAATATTGACTTCATCTTTTGGGGTTAAAAAACCCAAGCAACTAAACCTGTACAGAAAGACAAGCCTGTTCCCTGTGCTTTCTACCTCATTGCCATGAACACCAGGACTGAGGAAGAACTCAAAGTTTTATTACCTTGGAAGTTGCATGCAGCAGCTCCCTGCTGAAGGCAGAAGGGCATGGGCAATAGGGACTTTTCTTACAGGTGAAAAATTAGGAAGCTTCTGTTTATATTCCAATATGGATGTGTTTATAAGACCACAACCATTTAGCCAAGTCTCTAACAATATCTTTTTGAAATTATAGAAATCCCAATTCTTTAAAGTAAAAAGCTTTGGGATATGCATTGGATTTCTTAGAGCAAAGTATAGTTTTTAGCTTTTGCTTTAATTATTGTGACCAAAATAGAGCTATCTATAAATGTGAGTATTAAGTACATGGATGTGTGTATGTATATGACAAGTTATTTGTTTGGTACTGCATGTAGACCTTGCACGCACTTGTTTCTGTGTCACTTCCAAAATTATTTCTACTACATCTTTGATCATTTTGAAATGCAATTATAATTCTTTTTATAAGCTTGGCTTGGTACCAACTCTTCCCTTCATCTCTTGATTGTTCATAATAGGATTTTAAAAATACTTGTCAACACTTGAGCCATATTTGGTCTTATTTTTGCACTCTTCACAGCATATGGACCATCAGTTTCAGTTTTGCTGGAACAGTTCACTTAGGTTCTCAGTTTCATTTTAAAAGTAGCTGAATGTGCTCTTAGAAGATGTAGTTTGCTCTCCCTCATCCTTTCTCTGTGCTGTGGAAGGCATTGTATTGTTTCATCTTCTGTTCAAAGTAAGCACAGTTGAAAAAGCTTGCAGGGAAGGGCTGAGGGTAGTGGTGATTTTCAGAAAATGTCACACAGTTTAAACCTGGTTTTGTAACTTTAAGGCTTCATGTATTATTTTGTAATTAAAAAAAGCAATGTGTCTAAGACAGTGAAGTTATTTCATAGAAGGTTAGACAAAGCACATATTCTTTTATATGATTTTCCTTGGGAACTCAATCTTTTTGTGCATTTTTTAAAAAGCAAAAATGCTTCAGTCCCAAACGCAGCTTGATGTGCTGCACATACCAAAAAAGTCTATTTAAAATCACACAAGGGGGTCTGGCTTTCAATGACAGGAGGCAGGAAATTTAGTGTTCTGACTGAAATTCCATCTTCAGATCATACTCTGCAGCTTCATGTTGTGGCATATGTGATGTGCTTGACCCTCTGCTTCTTTCTCCAGCAAAAATGACACAGGTCTCCACAGGAGTTTCAGCCAAGTCTCTCTGATTTGTAGCTTTGCAGTTTTGACTTCTTAAATATCAGAAGTGAGGTTTTTGGAAAGCATGTAAAGGACCTTATGTAAGTTAGATGATGTTTCAGTTTTCTTCCCCCTACATCTGGCGCTTACTTACTTTTTTTTTTTTTTTTAAATGAATGAAAGCTAACCATCTTGTCTGATTGCAGTGGTCAAAGACCTGGGTTTCCAGAAAAACACTTAACAGAGAATTCTTTAAATTCTGTTTGGGTAGGTTGTACCTGGCATGCAGAATGCAGGGGCCTTCATTTTGGAAGGAAATTTGTGCTGCTCTGCCTGGTCATGACACTTACTTTGAAAGGTGGAATTGATTCTCAATAGAAAGCTCAGTTACAGCAAAAAGCTTCTGGAGGACACAAGCTGGCATTGCAGGCACTCTGAGGAGGGAAAAGCCTGCTGTGGGCTGTGGTGAGCAGGAAAATGAGACACAGCACAGCTCTCCAGACCAAGTGTGTTTTTAACAAAAGCAGATGAGTGCTGCGAGCTGTGTGAGCCCTGCTCTGTGCTGGAGGCAGTGGCAAGCTGCTGAGATGCATCTGCACCGTGTGCTTAGGCAACAAGGGTGGCTTCTCACAAAAGGAAAATTCACATGTAAGAAGAACTATAATCAGAGACACCAAAAGAGTCCTCATGTGAAGGCAGAAGGAATTTAAAAGTCTTAACTTGAGGCACACAGTCTGTATTATGCATGCAGGTGCTAGATGAGAAGTGATGAGCAACCAGTTATTTCAGTGAGAACTTCTGAGCTCATGGTTAAACCTCCTTTTTTCCCTTCTTCCCCTCTATTTTAAAAAATTAAATCTTGGCTCTGCAGGCTATTCTTTAATTATTTCCCCCTCCTCTTTCACAGAAGGATGATTGACTTGTTTTACCACTTCAGAGCCTGTAATAGTGCACAAACAACTTTTATTCATTATTTCCTTTGAGATAGGTGCATCTATGTTGTGTTCTGAGGAAGGCCTGCTAAATATCTTGCTGGTGCTAACCTCTTCCTCCTTTTTAGACTGTCTCAAGGATAGAAGAAAGATAAGAGGCAGATAAATGCTGAACTGCAAACAGCAAGTTCCATTGTCTCATTCCCTGTCTCCCTTCCCCCATGTGTGAGGCACACACATGTGGGTGGGTGCTCATTGTGTGGGTTGTCTGGGGTTTTTTTTGGGAGGGGTTTTTAATATCTCTGTTTTGACACTCACTGTAAACCAACTGGACCATTTACCATTGCCTCAAGAAAAAAAATAAAAACAAACATTTTGAGTTTCAGCCTCTGAATTCTTTTATTGGTGGCTAGGTTAACAAAAATGAGAAGATGTAAAGAAGATTTCAACTATCACAGTATGGAAGGAGGAGAACTGAATACTTTCTTGAGCACTAGAATTTCCTGTGAATTCTGTATATGAAGAGAGGCGGTCCAGATAGGTACTGTGATGCTGGCTGCTTAACTTTTTGTCTTGGAATTATTTTCTCACATATTTTCAGTACATTCAGTTTGTATGTAATGCTTCCTCTTCTTTCCCTGCTTTTCAGCTGGGATCCCAAGAATCGTACTCTTGAATTAACAAGTGTTCTGTAGTTTCACTTTCTCATTTTGCTTTACTTACCAGCCACCCAAAACATTCAGAAACTGAGCTGTACAAGAAAATTCCTTTAATGTTTGCTTTTGCACACCACTATTAATAGAGGATCTTGGTGCCTTCTAGAATTGCCAGTAAAGTGTTTGAGCCTCTCAAATGTAAGTGAATGTGTTGAGTGGACGTGGGAGTGTTGAGACTTGGAAAAGCACTCTGAAACAGCTCAGAGAGAGAGTATTCCTTGTGCAGAATTCAAACCAAGTTTGTACTATGAGAGGTGTTCATGTGCACTCAGTAGATGCTTGTAGCTTTTTCACAGACTTCAAAAAGTGAAGCAAAGGGGTTATTTTTCTGCTATCTTGCAGGCATGTAATCTGTGGGCTGCTGCTGCTGGTACTTATGTGGGGAAGGTGAGAAAGACCTTGTTTAAATGAGAGGCTCCTTGTCAGGGATTGCAGCTTCTCAGCAGAACTGAGCCTGGTATGGTTGAAATGCTGTCAGTGTGGATAGAGCCTTCTGCTCTGAGCAGAAGTGTTATTGTAGAGATGCTGTTCCTCTTGCCTGTCTCAGCAGCAAGGTACTTTCTCTTCTATGCCTTTGTGCTAATTTATGCCATATCCCAGATTCTTATCTGCCCTGAGACTGGGCTCTGCTTAGAATCCAAACGGTTGTGACTTCAGATGGTAAATGCAGGGCTTTCTGGTTTTTTTTCTACTAATATAATTACAGGAAAAATGGTTATCAAGGTCAGTTTGTATGGATATACTGGGAGTGTTTTCCGGTTCCAACAAAGTAAGCTTATTTATTTCCTGCAGCAATTGAGACCTGAGTATGAGTGAACATCCATAAAACTTCCTTCATCCATATGGGTTGCAGCAGTGCCTCAGCTGAAGCCTTCCCAACAAGAATCTGTTTGTAGCAGCAGGCAGCCAAGTGAACATTGCATTTTGATTGAATGCAACGACAGAGAAGAGCTAAATTCAGCATACTGACCATAAGAGCTGTTGGAATTAGAGAATTAAAGGAAGACAAATCTCGCTGAATTCTTCTCCGTGCCAACGCTTGAACGTTTGGAATGCAACAAATGGTTTTCATTACAGCTCCTTCCTGAGTTAGTGCATGTTGATTCTTGTTTGCCCTTATAAAAGAAGCCATGCCTGTACATGCCTTTTCAGAAGGAGGAGCCAATGAATTAATCAGTGCCACAACTGACACAGAAGAAGAAATGGATCTGTTGCATTTCTTGGCTTTTGGTTCAGGCTATGGCAGTTGTCAAAGCTGACCCTTTCCTCTGTGAATAGCTAGCACTGTTAAATTTTATTTTAATCTTGTAATGGTTAACCCCTTTAAAGAAAATACATACGTTTTTATTAAAGAACAGGATTGTTTGTAATGGTAGAAAAGCAGAAGAGAAGTTGATTTGAGGTTAGAT
Source organism: Sialia sialis (assembly GCA_009812075.1). Lineage (NCBI taxonomy): Eukaryota > Metazoa > Chordata > Aves > Passeriformes > Turdidae > Sialia > Sialia sialis. The sequence continues at coordinate 15,431,307 of VRYO01002482.1, forward strand.
TCTTTTCCTTTGATTTTCCCAAACTGAGAGCAGGAAAGTAAATGGGCCTTCAGATGAAGATTTTTGGCTTCTGTTCATTCAATCAAGCTGTTTTTCCAAGCCACTTGTGCCCTTCTGATCCCTCATGAAAAAGTTTGAGCTTTGTTCTGTAGTGTTTGCTTCACCTGAGTTCTTTCAGTTTCTCCCTTGCAACATTAGTTGACCTGCTGACCAAAAGTATACTCACACAGCCCAGATTCAACTAGTTCCATTTCAATGATTAATTTATTTTGTTTTATATAATCAATGGAAATGGAAGCTTAGTGCTCAGAGTGATTTTATAGATTTTTAAATGGTGGTATTTTTAACAGCTGGAGGTCTATGAACCAGCTTTGAATCCTCAGTATTTCAACTTGTAGTATCCCATACTGTAGTTTTGAACATAGTGATACTGTCTTTTCTGCACAGCTGAAGCTAATCCAAACAGTTTGGGGAAAGGAGAAAACTTGCAGTCCTTCCATGGTAGTGACAGTTGTGACAGAAGGGCACCTTGGCTGGCACAGAAACCTTCAGAGTGGGACAGATGACTGTCAAATACATGAGAACTGAAGATGTCTTCCTTGAGACAGGTGGTTTAATACTGGTTTTCAACTTCTGCAAAAAGCATAGTGGAAAGCTCTCCACTTCCCTTTATTGGGAGTGAGAGTTATGTTCTTACTTCCAGCATTAGAAGTGATACAATTGTGCCAGCTCTGTCTGTTTTGACTCTTCAGTGCATTTTTTCAGTGGTGTCTGCAATACTTTATTTTGCTTTCCAGGTCTCCCTTCAGAGTACAACAGCTCATTCTGGATTTTGCCCTGATGTCTCTCTTGCTTCTCCATGTGAAAGGTGCTGCTGCCACAATTCTACTTTCTCTTTTCTCCTGCATCTCTATGTCTTTCTTCTGTGTGTTTTTGCAGTATATTCATTTGTTGCTATCTCAGTGTTTGTCTTGTGTTCTGGCTCCCTGGAGCTCTTACTCTTTACTTGCTTCATTTGGTTTGTCACCTTAAATGCACTCTCCACACCTACTTTTCTTAACCACTTAATGCCTTTAATGCCTCCTCTTCAGCAAAAGAGTATCTTGTGGTTATTTGTAGCTTTTTAAATGACAGTGACATTTAAATTCATCTAAATAGCAGGCCAATTTTTTTTTTCTGGCTTTCCTGTGCAGTATCTGTTGGCTTATTTATATCAGACCTACACACTGAAATAGGGTTGATTTTCAAAATAGCATTGAAAACTCTTTGCAATTCCCATCAGTCTTCCTGCTCAGACTTGGCATTATTTGGAGTCTTTTGTTTTTGAGGAATGACTTCTGGAATTGTGTGGATGTGGTGTGCGTTTTCTTTAAAAGCTTCTATTTCTCATATTAGTGTTTAAACTTCTATTTTGAATTTTGGAGCTAAAATCTGACAGCTGAAGTTGGATATTATCTGACAGCTGAAGTTCATTATTAGTCTTTTGAAATGAAGCATGTTGTGCTGGGCTTAAGTACTGTTATATGCTGAATTTCTATCCAATCTTCATTTCCTATGCTCGAGTCTGATACTGTGACTGCAATTGAGCCACAAGGCAGCAGTTGTATTATGCTGATTTTAGGTTTAAGTAGCATTTCATAGCAGTAAATGACAACATCAGAAATCTCTTCAAGCTTTGATCCAGAATTCATCTGTATTTGGCTGGGCTTCTGAGTAACTTGTTCTTCAAAGAAGCTGCTGCCCTCTTTCTTCATAACATTTGGGAGGGGTACCAGAAATGCAGTTTAGCTGAATTTTTGTTTTCACAACAAAGGTGTGAGCTCTTACCTCGGATTTTTTGAAGAAACAATATTTTTGTGGACTAAGATGCGAAGCTCTTCTAAACCAGTGTACAACTTGCAGTGTTAAGTTGTAGTAAATACAAAATTAAATAACCTATAGCTGCTGCTTTCAGACTGGCAAGCAGATGAGCTGCCTGTTGGTGTCCAGTTACGTGACAGAAAAGTAGCATGAGGAATAATGGGTCGCTGTTCCACTGCAACCTGATGATACAGGATTTGAAAAGGTCTGAACACTGCTCCCTTTGGCTATGATGTCTCTAAGAAGTGTAGTGCCCTTTGCTTTTTCATTGTCCTAGCCCAGCCAGATCTCTGTTCTAATTGCTTGTAGACTTCTGTGATGGTTGTTGTTGTTGTTGTAGAATAATGCTTTGAGATAATGTGTGTGCTGTAGCCTTACTGTACCAGTACTGTGTCAGGGACAAAACAAAATCCAGTGTTTGCTTTGGGAGGAGGTGCATTTTCTATCCTTCAGGATATTTTTACCCCACAGAGATGATTTGTGCCAGTAAGAGATTGAGAAGAAATATTTTTCTCTTTCAGTTGCACTGGCAATTAGGAAGTAATGTACATAGTTTTGTGTCTGTCCTGAAAAGGCATTGTTGAACAACTCTGAAAAAAAATAGGCCATCAGCTGGCTGTTTGTATTATCAGCCTGAATGAGTGGAAGAGCTGGATTACTTACATGACACTGAGGGAGCACTGTGGAGTGCTTGCCTTAGGAACAGTTCAGGTCTCTGCATGCAAATATAACCTGCTGGCAGGCTAAAACCTGAGATCTGCTAAAGCCTTAAAGATGTCTATGAAAGATGTTTAGCCTCATGTGCTTCATAGGTAAAGACATTAGGGCCAGAGCTCACATCTCTGACAAATGAGGGCTGTGCACTCGCTGGGTGGCACTTTTGGAAAGGAGGCCTGGGAGGTTTTATAGGTGTGCTGTTGATTTTGTAGCTCATGAATGCTCTGTGTGTCCAATGTGTGTGTCAGCTGCTGCCCAGCCCATGCTAGAATCTGGTCCTGGCAGCTGAGTGAATGACCCTGGCAGAGTGCTGCAGGAATGCATGGACTGGATGCACTTAGCTAATGTGGCAGCAATGATCAGTGGGCTGCTGCACTGAAAAGGAAAGCAAGAGATGCTCCAGATAGTAGCCAGCTATTGTCCCATTTCATTGTGTGTGTCAATACTCCTAGGGGCTGCTTGTTTATTAGCATTTCTGGAGCAGTTTGTCATGGAATGGCACAGTTCAGAGAGCAGAAAATGAAAGCAGAGTCAGTGATTCCCTCCCCCCTTGCATTGTCTTTCCAATGAATTCAAGAGTGGTGGTGCTTTATGGATGGTCTGTTACTGACCTGTCAAAAAGGTGGAATGGTTTGGGATAATTGCTGAGTGTCATTTTATAACTGGGTTATTCAGCCAGGTGCTTTCTGTTCCAGGGTGGTCAGTATTGTTCTGATTTGAACATGACTGGATGAGAAGTGCTGTTTGCACTGTTTCAAGGAGGCTGGGAATATATAGGATGTTACTGTGGAAATCTTAGTTATCATTTTCTCCTTAAGCATGATAGCAACTTATGCTTCTTTTTTTTTTTTTTCAATCTCGTTTCATTGAGCATAGGCTGTTTGTTTTTTTTCTCCCCTGTGTGCTCTGTAAGGTCATCTAACTCCCTCAGGGGTTCAGATAAAAGAAATGAGAAAGATCAAAGCTGGAAAAGCTCAAAGCAGCATTGTTTTCAGCACTGAACCAGGTTGACTGTAGCTCTAGTTGGTCTTGAAAATCTCCAAGGATGGAGATTGCATAGCCTCAGAGTGACCTGTTGAGAGCTGCTCTGCTCTCCTGGCACAAGGAGCAGGTTGTTTTGGAGAGAAGGGAGTCCAGGGCATCCTGCTCCCCAGGGATCCGTGCAGGAGCCTCCAGCTGCCTTGAGCTGCCCCCTCCTGATGGGCTCTGGGCCAGCTAAAATCACTTTGTGTCTCTGTTTGCCTCAACAAATATTGCCTGTGGAACCTGTGTATCTGCTGAAAGGGTTTGCAGAATTCATTGGTGAGATCAGCAGTGATCTCTGAAGGAAGGAAGCTGTTTCTTGCAGACTGTTCAGGAGGGGTCCTGTGACCCCCAGTCGTAGCAGCAGAATCCCAGCTTGTGTGAGTTCTTTCCTTGCAGTAGCACAGCTGGGAGATGAGCTGCATCCATCCACACTGCAGGGTGTATGGTTTATGTTTGCCTGTGTCCCAGGCTCCAAGACACAAGGAGGAACAAAATACAAGCAGGTTCCACGTTTCTGAAACAACAAGAACTGCAATTAAATTTTTTTATTTTTTTTTATAACATGAGGATGGTGCCACATGTTTTGTCTGAGTGCATGACACAGGAGAGTCTTTGAGGGAGTTGGAGAGCTGTGTGGCACAGAGAAGTGAAGTTTGTGCAGTCTGGTGCAGGGACACGTGTGTGGACCAGGCTTGGGAGCAAATTGTCATTTAGGTTTCCTTGACAGAAATCACTGCATTGCTCCAGGATTTCCTTCTGGAGTGAGCTGCTCTCTTTGCCTGGTCACTGTTGGGGGGCTGGGAGTGTAACAAGAAGCTGCTGAAACACTACACAGCTATAGACCCTATAAAGGATCCATACATAAAGCATAAGCTGTGCTGCTGTCATGATTATTCCAGTGCTGGAGTTACCAGATCTTAACCTGGGCTGTATTATTTGGTGTCATTTAGGTGTTGCTTTATTTCACTGTCTGTTGTAGCATTTATCTTCATGTGCTTTGCTGTTGATGAGGACTACCATTTCATGGGGCTGATGTAACACTGAACACAGTGGGCATCATATTGCTGATTAGAACTCATAGATAGAGCAGTGAGAAAAACAGAACTTACAGCAGCACATTGTAATATTGTTCTTTGATGCTGTTTCAGGTTAAGGAAACTGGGAACTTGATCAGGCTCCATGACCTACACTTGGGTACTTAGCTCTGCTTTGGTTGATTAACTCTGTATGAAAGTCAGCTCTGCATTGTTTTTGCCCTGATTTTCCTCAAGCTGAAATGAGAGGGTGATATGATATTGTAGGTGTTTCTGAAGGGTCTATTTAAATACCATGGAGTATTTGCTCTAATACAGTGATGCCTGTTGCATCTTGAGCATTGGTACAGGTGGTGAAGGGAGACATTTGCAAATTTTGTGCCTGCCAAGCCAATGTGAAAAAAAAGGTTTTAATGTGTAACTGAGCTGAAGTCGCTTGTTGTAAGGATGAATTTTATATTCCTGACAAACTATGAAGTTAAATAATTAAAATGTTGCTTTGTCTTTTCAGTACATCAATTGTGGTAACCTGGAACAGCTACTAGATGGCAACCAACATCTGCCCTGGACAGTGAGGGTGAAACTGGCATATGACATTGCCATGGGAATCAGTTATCTTCACTATAAAGGCATTTTCCACCGTGACCTTACATCCAAGGTACTGTTTATGAAATTCAGGGCACTTCCTAATGAAGGTACTGTAAGTGATTATTGCATTTTCTCCCTTCCTCCATTCCATGCAGAGAATTGCTATTACATAAGATGTAATGTATGACATTTTGAGAAACAAATTGAAATGCAGTTCATAGAATTAAAACTTTCCTCAAAACATGTTCATAGTGAACATAGTTCCATAGTTGGTATGGAAACTGGAGAAATTATTGTTGTAAAGGAAGATCTCCTTTAAATGAGTTCAGATTAGGATTTCTCATAAAGCAGCTGCAGAAGTTTTGTAGTTTTGAGTTGTGGTTCAGTGAAGTATTTAAATCCCTGGATAATTAAGCACAACAATCTAACATTTGGAACAGGTTAATCATATAAAGAAACCAAACTGAGTGGATTATTATAAACGCACTTCAAAATCTCCTTGTTGTTTCTCCTTGTCCTTTTTGTTTCCCTGTGTATTTCACAAATCTTCTGTAGGAAGAGTGACCTTTCATTACTAATCCTGCATTAAGAGCAGTGTACAATCCTGGTTTATGTTTCTTTCATTTTTAAAGTCAGTAAGATCAAAACAGTTTGCCTAAAGCATTCAGATTTTGAAATTTCTTCCAGAATAATATATCAGTGGCAGACTTTTCAATGGACATAGATTTCTTTTTTCTAGTTGCTTTGGTGACAACTTGCATGAATTTAGTTGGCTGAAGTAGCTGGATAGTTCAAGCTCAGCTAGAACAGGAGTTGTAAGATGTGTGAGCAGATTGTCCCAGTGTTCACAGTGACTCTTGCCTGTGCTGAGGCTTTGCTGTCCTGTCTGTCCTGTTGAGCTGGTTTAAACTCACTGGGGGCCTGCAACATGAAAGTCCTTCAAAACTCTTCCTGGGAAGGCTTCATCATGTCACTTCAGTCAGAAGCATCCAGAAGAATGTTAATTGAATCTAAAAGGAATTATTTTTTAGGACTAGAAACAGTTTTTAAAAATAAAACCACCTCAGAGTGTTTGCCAATGAGGCTACTAGTCCTTCATTGAGTTTTAGGGGTTTTTTTAAAGCTTAGTGCAGTGTTAAACAGATATAGAGTGTGCATTTAATCAAGGCGAAAAGAAAAGTTCAGCTGGTAGATAAAAAGTGTTTTGGTGGTCATAAAATACTTTCTTGGCTGGTCTTTCAAGTGAAAGGCACTGAATTCTGTAAGGAAGAATGATCAAATTTGAGGAAATGCCCAGACTGGCAGTCATGTCACTTTGACATGATAAACTTAGAAAGCTCTACTTCAGCCACCTTGGAGTGTGCAGGTAAGAGATGCATAAAAATATCTGAGAAGACAACGTGGTGTTTCCCTTTCTTTTTCAGTTCAGGATGTATTTCAGTGCATTTAAGGGTAGAGTTACTCAAGGAACCAAGGTAACTGAGGAGAACCCTGCAGCATTTACTGTAGCACTTTCTGTGATGGTTAGTCATTTGAAAATGCAGTTCCTGGGGTCCCTGTGAATGCCTTTGTTCCAGACTTTCCATAAGTGTGTCATTCTCTGGAGCTGCCCTGCCAGGGCTTCAGTGTTGTCTGTTGTTGAATGCCAATTGTTTAGAAAGCTGCACCCGCTGGGAGGGGTGTGGGATGTCCCAGCAAGAGCCAACTCAGCAGAGGCCACGGGAAGTAGTTAAGGTTATTCAGAAATAAATGACCAACAAATCAAACAGCAAGAATTTACTAGCACTTATGCTCCACATGGATGGTTCTTAGCACTAAAGTTAGCGTATCTGTGTGGGTCACATCAGAAGCTGTCAGCTTTAAGAATAATGCAGAATATAATTTATGACACCTATAGTATATGGTTTTTAATTTCTTGGGGATTTTTGGGTTGTTTTGTTGTTATTTTTTTAAGCTTAATTTTTTAATGTGATGTACGCACTTTTCTTGTTCTATGAAAGGAAGGAGATTAAACATTCACCTTAAACAACTTGTGAATTTTGTTAGCATATTAAGGTATTGATGAAATAAACTTCAAATCTTTGGGGCAAACTACTCCCCTTTTGTGCAAACGTTTGCCCTGCTGTCTGGCTAAGTTTTAAAAAAGTAACCTTGTTCCAAAGCAAAACAATGAAGATAAATGTAGGAAAAACCTGTCACCGAAATTTTCAGTTCTCAGACTGCAGCTTTTGGCTACTGCTTGAGAAGATGCCTTGGCTTTTACCAGGTTTGTGCTGGTGATAGGATGTGTTGTCTTTATTCTTACTAGTAAATAGTGTGTAAGCAAGCTGGAGGAAGATGTGAGGGACTCTTTCCTTGGGAGAGAACTTGGATGGAACAAGGGCAAATTCAGTACTATTCTGTATTGTCCTCCTTTCTTCAGTAAACTTCACTAATTGGTGGGATGGCTTTATTATTCAAATGAAGGCAAAGACGAGATTTAGACATCTGCAAGTCAGAACAGATTGAGTGTGCAAGGTGGGAGAGTGGAGCATTTTTCTGTGCAACTTGCTGACCTTGACTGGAGTATGAACAGAATGGAACTGAGAGTTGCTGTGTAGGAATGTGGGAATGTCTTAGGATGATAACCCACTGCAAACTGTCCCTTTAATGTGAATTTATTCATTTTAATGAAATTTACAACCATACTTCTACCTTTGTTTCTGGCAAACCTCTGATTCCTGAGCTTCCTGGAGTGGATGGTGTGATACATAAATTTTACTGTGACACTTTTGGCAGCAGAGCTGTCTTGCTCTTAGCATTTTATGTGTCAATACATTTGATGCCTAAAGAAAGAAAGAAAAGCTCCTGCCAATCTAAGGTTGGAAAATAAGTGGGTTGGGCCATTAGAATACACCAGGGTGATCTCTCTTCCTAATTGCACCATGTGGAGAGGAACAGAACAGCATTGATAGCACAGGAGGCCAGAGGGAAGACAAGAGTAGATGTAGGTCATGACAGTCGATGTGACAGCCCACGGGGATGTCAGCCCTCATATCCCACTGGTGCCCTTGCCAATGTCCTCCTGTCAAAAAGAGAGGCATCCCTGGTAGCAGGGATGTGCTGCCCCAACAAGCAGCGTGTCCTGAGCAGCCTGGGCTGCTGCAGCTCAGCTCCCTGCTTCAGCAGCCTGCCTTCAACCTTGTGGTCACACTGGCCATTTGCAGCCTGCACAAGGAGGGCTTGGGCAGAGGGTCTTGGGCTTTTTATAAGCCAAGGTCTGCACTTTTGACTTGTCATGAAAAGATTTGTATGGAAATGAAGCCATAGATGGTCCCTGTCCCATGAATTGTTTTTCATTGGAGCCTCACTAAATGTGCAGAAGGAAGATTTGCATCCTGGAATCATAAGAATTCATCTTTTGGTGATTGTCAAGGAGCTCTGGTTATTGATTTTATCTCTGAGAATCTTAGTCATAGAAGATGCAATCATTAAAGCAGAAATCTTAATTGTGAAAGTGTTTCAATAGAAGCGACTTAATTGTGATATAGGTTTTTTTGATCTGACCTGATTTTACAGCACTCTAAGCTTTTGTAACTTAAAGTTAAAATTGCCCATGGGGCAGAAGTATCCAGCCTGCAAAAATAATATCCCTTTGTATCTCAACCCCAAAACAAGTGTCTTAGTGCTGCACAGTTTCTTCAACACCTTATTTACACTGTATTTGCACTGCATTCAAACCCTGCTCTGGAAGCACTGGGGATTTCCTTGTCATCTTATGCCAATGACTTCCCTAATACTAGAAATTATTCTTACAGTATTTCTGATATGAGAGCAGTAAAGATCATTCCTTATCATAACAGATTAAAAGCAAGAATATTTGTGAATATTGGGTATGTGCTTTAAGGCTTTGTTTGGTGTATTTGCATTTTACGTGTTTAAGTTCAAAGCAATATGCTTGCTGACCTCAGAGGCAGCTGGAAGCATTACAGCACTTATAAAATAGTCAAGTTTGACCCCTGGAGGCAGAAAAAGCACAAGATAAGTAACAATGTGTGAAAGATTTTGCTAAAGCAGCTTCCCTGTTACAGAATCTTTCTGTGATGCTGGGGAAAGCCAGAATCCAGATCCCAGGGCTACACTGCAATAGTCTGAACCACAAGCACAAGAGTTTCATTTGCAGTCCAGGCTTTCCTTCCATTTCTTCCCAGCCTTTCTGTGGGAAGAGTGGTCAGAGTCCTGAAAATAGTGTACAGCCCCAATTCACCATCAGCATGAATCCTCTGTGTGTACTAAAGCAGTGAGTTCCAAATAGAAAACTGTGTGATCCTGTAATTAAGGATGTTACCTTAATATGTATGCATAAGGGGAAGAAGGAAAGTCGTTGCAGGAGTTTTACATCCCATCTTTTGTGCAATATTGTTTTTTGATGTAGTGTTTATTGTGTACAACTTCCTACTAGTTTTTGGGAAAATGGCATTCTGCACTTTGTTTTAGAGTTGGAAGCTTGATATTCATGGTAAGGGTGTCTGTTGCTTTAGTTACTACAGTAATTAATGCATGGAGTATATTTAATTTATATTTATTGCTAGTGTTAATTAGTATTGCGAAAACACATGGTATGTTTTTACTGTGGAGAAGGAATGGGAAAGGGAACAAGAGAGAAGAGAAGAGAAGAGAAGAGAACATCCAGGAGTCTGCCTGTTTTTCCAGGACCATTCACACCTGCTGTGTTACTATCTAATCCTGTCTGATAGTGTACAATGATCAGGCATTTCATCCTTGTTCAAAGGCGTTTTCTTTTTGATTCCAGTTCCTGCCCCCCAACCTCTATTGATCAGAATCCTGGTCTGGCTGACTTCAATAACTCTCTTCCTATTGCTGCTGCTTGATGCTTTGTCCAATCTCTGTGTGTTTTGCTCTTCAGTATGTTTACCATTTCCAGTTCTCCCCGTGTTCTGCTGCTCCAGGTTAGCTCTGATCCACCACCACCACCCTGGACTTGCAGTTCTTCTCTCCTTGTAATAGAATTTGCTTTTTTCTCCCTGGCTCAGGATCCTGGTCTTGGTCCCTGCCAGTCCCTGGTTTGGGTTTATGCTCTGTCATGTCACCTTAGTTGTGCTCTCATATTCCTCATGCAGCTTATTCTACTCCATCCCAATCTGCTCTTTGCAGAGGTGACACCCATTTCAAGTTGAGAACATGCCAAATTTGCTGTGATATCATAGACTGATATTTTGATGGTTTACACCCCCTCCCTACAAATCCACTACCAAAACTCTTGATTAAAAACAAACAAGCAAGCCTCCAAACAAATGCCTTTTAGTTTTGCAGAATTATGTGTAATTGAAAGCAAGGCTTTATAATTAACAGTAGGTTGTGAGCAGTTTTAGGGAACATTGTGAGCTCCATTGCTGATAAAATCTATGGAGAAATTGTAATTTCTGGGCACATATATATAAACATGTGTATGTGTGTGTATTGCTGCAAACATCTGCTTTCACTTCACAGTGTGTAATGGAGAGAGGAGCAGTCTCAGTGACTGTGGGACAGAATCATGTAAGCAATTACTGTGGATTATCTGATGTAACAGAAATTCACTGCCTTTGGGCTTCACAGTGGCATGGCCTGACTTCCTACCTTGTGTGCTGTTTGCTTCTGTAAAACAAAAGCAGCGCCAGGCTGTGAGCAGCACCTTTGTCTGCTGAGTCTCATGGTTGGTGCTCCATTGCAAGGCCCCTTTGTGTGGAATAAGCTCTTGTCTGGATATTGTACACTGCAGGAGAGGCTTGCACTGAAAAAATTAGCTGTTACAGATGGCTCTTTCTAATGATAGTCTCAATATTAAACTTCTGCTGATACTTGGGGAACCAAATGCGACCTCTCCCTTAGGTGTAATAGTTTCAAAAGTGTATCTAGTACTGTAAACTTTCTGTGACACTTTTAATTCTCAGTGGAGTTTCTCCTAGGGGATAGTACTTTTTAAACAGCTGATACATCTCAATTTGCCTTTAAATATTTCAATTTGGTAGCAGCTATCAGAAGGTTGCAAACGACACCGCAGTAGCATTTCTGTTTTCTGCAGTAAAATCTCTGAGGAGTTTAGCTTGGATGTAATACCATAAAATAAAACTATGGTGTTTCTTCATCTAAGCAACTTCTTTTTAACTCTGAAACTCTTGAGTCCATTTTCATTTTTATTTATGTAAAAGGGAGAGTAGAATATTGCATTTGTCTTAGTAGGATTATGCTGTGCAAAGCAGATGTTAAGCTCCTGTAACACACAATGGGGACTTTATGTTCTTTCACATCTGTCTGCATAAACAGCTCTGTTAACTCTTTCAGACTCATGTACACAGCTCCTTGCTTCCACTAAGAGACTGCCTCAGGAAGGACTGATGAGCTCCCTGTTTTGGGAGGAAAAAAAACCCTCAAAAACTCAACTGAAGCCAAATACTGCCTGTCCTCTTTGACCGTGTGAGCTGCCAGAGGAAAGAACATCCCTGTCTGTAGAGGTCCAGAAAGAGAGCCTGGAAAGGTCTCCGAGTGGTATTGCCTTGCAGCTTATACTAATAGTGCAATAGTAATTCAAAAATGCTTTCTCAAAGCTCGTGTTGTGAAGCTGCTTGGCTCTTTGTTTCATAGGTAGTTGTTGAGAGCTCTTTGCACTATGAAGGGTTTGAACTCTTGCATCTCTGAGCTAAAATCCATTAATGGAACTTTTTCATACCACACTGATACACTATTTCTTTTACAGAAACTGGGAAGCATCACTTTATTAGAAGAAGCAGTGCAGTTTTTACATTTGTACTTTTCCCACCAAGATGCCTCCTCTGGATTAAATTCAGAAGCTCTTTTCTACCTTTTAGTCACTAAAGCTTTGTCCCTTTTTGATCTTGATTTATCTTGTTGATAGAAAGTGAATTTTCTGTTTTTCATTGAGTGCACATGAACCACAGCAGGCTGTCTTGTCCCCTATTTATGAATTGCATCTTAAATCTGGGAACTCCTTTATCTGTGCTGTGGGTTTGGCACAGTGCTGTGCAATGGCATTACTAGGGTGGGAAGCATGGAGAAGAGTACAGTGGTGCTGAGGGTTTGCCTTGGACAATCTCAGCTCAGAATGCAGCTTTAGCATCTGCATGGCCTTGTCCTGACTGAGCAGTGCAGGCTGGAGAAGTGACATCTGACCCTGCTGGTTTATGTAGAAAGGCTTTACTACTGATTTTGCTAGGAATGGGCTTTCATTCTTTCTGGCTTCCAGGAAATCTGTGCTTAGCTATGTAAAAATTTGCCCCAGATGAATTAAATCAGTTTAGTTTCACTACAGTGAGCATTTGTAGTGACACTGGAATTTTATTGTATGCTACATGTCACCTGCCTGTGGCTGATGTAAGTACGAATAAAAAAGCCACTCTTGTATTGGAATACGTGTCCTAATGAATTTAAATTCACACTCAGCACTTCTTCATGTGCAAACAAAAGACACTAATGAGAGAGAACATTTTGTGCAGCTCATCACTCCACAGCAGCAGTGTCTCCCAGGGCTTTCCCCTGCTGCAGTGGCCTCTCCTGCAGGACCTGGGGATGGCTGTGCTGCTCTTGAGTCTCTCCAAATGCACTGAAAGAGAGCTTGGCTCGGCTCTGGGCAAATCCTGCTCATTGGGGAAGGCAGCATTGATTGAATGTGTGATTTATCCAGGAATAACCTACTTGTGTAATCGCTCAGTGCTGCACCTGAAAGCTGAGACTGCCTGGGGCTTGGTGGGATTGTTCAGCTCAGTTGATGCATCACTGGCTAATGGGATGCCACTAGATCCTGCTAAGAAGCTGAAGGAATATTTGCTGTCAGGATGTTGTTTCATTCAAGCTTCCTTTTGGTATCAAAGCAGCCTTGTAAATGATTGTGGATCTTAAGATCGGCAGGCAGATTTTTAGTTTGTTGAAGAAAGTTCTTAGTTGGGATGTAAATGTTTCCTGAAAATTTTGGAGATCGGGGATTACTGGAGAATAGCAATCCATAAAACCCAGAAGGTTTTAAGTACTGCAGTCTTGCTTCTCAAAATGCATGAAATGTAAATAATCAAAGGTATAATGCAAGAAGGAAATCTACATTTCAAAACTAGTGTTTATGAATGTCAGAGGCTTTTTAAAAAATGTGGAATTAAGAATCATCTTTAGTGGCTGAGGAATCTATGGCAGACAGGTAATCTGAATTATTTTTCTGCATAAAACAGTATCAGCCTTCTTGAACACTGCAAAATCTTTGGTGTCCTCATGGACTTGTTTCTGTGTGGTACGCAATGAAATTCCACTTGTCTGGATCATTTGAGTAAGATTTTTCAGTAGTTTGATCCTTCTCAGTTTTAAGTCCACTTACAGTGACCAAATGTTTAAAGAGAGGCAAGCTAATGAATGCACTCTTTGATAAAAGATAACAAAGCCCACAACTGAGAAGCTTTGCTGCTCTTGGGGCAAGCACAGTTGATTTAACTTGGTACATGTTTATGAATCCCCAAACTAACTGTAGTTGTTATACTTGAGTCATGCTAAACAAATGAAGCTTTGCATCTCAGGAGCCTGGCATGCATTTTTCTTTACATGATCTCAGGAGTGGCTTGCTTAACCTTTTAATTGGCAGGAAGAAAACTCACTTCATGGCCTGAGCCACATTCGTCTCTAAATAATGTAAACAGTGATGACCCCAACTTGATCTTTCAGACAAGGGACTCACTTTTCTTGCTAGCTGCATTATACAGACAGGCTAATGCTCTGGGGTCAGCAAGGGGCTTTTGTGCACCCAGGCACAATGAAGCCAGAAAGTATTTCCTGCTGTTCAGCTAATTAATGCAGGCTAGCACTCGCTAGGAGTCAGCAATGGGTTTGCTGCCTGTCACTGCTGTTGGACTGGGGAGGGAATGAATCCTCTGTCCTGTTCCACCCACTGCAGGACAGAACAAAATGCAGGGGAAAAGATGTGCCACTGAAATGGTGGAAGCGTATATCTCAGAGTTGTAAATGAATAACAAAAATAAATCAATCATATGTGTGATGTGGTGCTGTCAGAGTACAGTTATCTGACACTGGAGGGCACAGCTGAAAGGAAAAGACTGACAGCATTTCCCTATTAGACTTTTCTCTTAAATCGTGTTCTATGATGTACTATAAAATAATAAATTTTGTAACTCTAAAAGCACATAGAACTTGGTCACATCTTATATTTTCTGATGGAGGTTTACTGCAAAGCAGCGAGTTCCTTCTCAGTAATGTAGCAAAATGTGTAATGTCATTTAGAGTCTGATGTTGTATTCTGGTCAAGTACAGGCAAATTGTAAAAAGGAAATGTAAGGTGTCACAGTGAACAGCATGTATTGCATATTTGAGCATAAGGGGGCTAAATCATCTTAATTCTTGTTAAAACCTAGCAGTTTATGTGCTAGGGTATGTGCTCTGGCTGCCTGCCTTCTCAGCAAGTTTTTAAGTGGATTATTAGCTAAGTGGAGGGCTGTTTGCAGCATCTGAAGTTTGACAGACATGTGATTGTGCAGGGGGAGGATGTGGGAAAAGGATTGTTGCTCTCAGACAAAACCTTCTCATAGATGAATATCTTCCAAACTCTATTTGTAGTCTTGTTTTATCTGTTTTTAATCGGGAATGTTATGGAGGTTTCATGCCCAGACAATAACTCTTCTGTTTGGTTTTTGTGGTTTTTTTTTTTCCAGAACTGCTTAATCAAACATGATGAGAATGGGTACTCAGCAATAGTTGGAGACTTTGGTTTGGCAGAGAAAATTCCTGATCACAGGTATGCAAGCTAATCTAAATGGAGTGAGAGTTGTCACACAAGTGCAGCTCAGAATCTCCAGTGAACCAGATCCCTGAGGCTGTTATTGCACTCTGGAACAGAATTTTCAAAAAACACCCTCAGCCTTCAGTCTGAACTGTAGGCTGCATAGCCAAAATGTTCCAGCCCTGATTGCTGTCCATTTTGATATTCACTAGTGACATTTATTCTTCAAAAATGTTCCAATTGCTAAAGGATTTGCTCAAGCTTTGCAGTAGATCTTTTAATCTGGTACTTTGGAATTTTGGGTTTAAAAAAAAAAAAGAAACCAAAACACAAAGCAAATACAAAAATGCTGTCCAGTATTCTGGATTGGGATGATTTTGTAGTAAATGTCATTTGTTTACTTCAAGCAACTTCAGCTTCTTTGCACTTTCATAAACAATATTCAGTGGCATTCCAGCATTATTCTTAGTTAATCTTAGTTTTTAAGGTCCAGGATTAAAACAGAGTAAAATAAAATTAATTATAAAATTCCTGTCTAACTCACCATCTTCTTTTCCCTAGGATGAAATTATAATCTTAACTAATTTGAGGAATGCACAGGGGACTGTCACAAGCTATTGTCACAATTGAAAATAGTCCTTTTGTCATCCCTCCATTAGAGAGATCAAGGACAAGGATTTCATTGTTCTCTCTGTATATTGACTTGTGTGTTGCAGGGTGTTCTGACTGTGAAATGTGCTGTCAGATTTTCTCCAGTGTGTGCTTCTGTGTAAAATAAATAAAAGCCTTCCAGCACTCCTGACTGCGAAGTAAAAAATAAAAGTTGATCTCAGCTGTGCATAGTTTTTAAACTGCACATATCCTAAAACCACATATCTTGAGAGATCTGAAGGCTTGGGTTAATATTGGTGAAATACTGGATCTAAAAGCTGAACAAAGTGAACATTTAATTTACAAACTGCTGATGAGTACAGCCAGTCTGTTTGTAGTTGCTGTGGAGCAGCACCCTGTGAGGTGCTGAAAGCTTCAGAAAAGTCAGGAAAACTCTGCAGGTGAATTAAGCTTTGAGATGCCCTGAAAAGTGTCACAGTTAAGGTAGCTTGAGACTAAAATGGGCAGCTTGATAGAATTGCTGCATCAGCCACTATTCTGTTTTTATATGGTTTTGCCTCCATATTCAAATGCAGCTTTGGTCTTTCCAGTTAGCTGGTAACAAGCTGTGCTACCTTGAGGCCTTCAGAGGCCTTTTCTTTTTAAAACAGATATTCCCTCAAGATCAGCTGGGTGACAGGCCTCAGTATTCAGCTTTGTGGAAAAAGCAAGTTTTTCAAATTGAGTCTATTCTGATTACTTTTAATTTTCCATATTAAAGGATTCATCTGGTCCATCTTGATCTTTATTTTTTAATACACTTTTCAAATCTTTATTATTTTAATAATTAATAAGTTTGGCTTCATTCAGAGCTGAGTATGCATGTAGGGATGGATACCTGCATGTCTTGCTGGATGAATGGAGAACTTGGCATCTAGCCCAAAAATGATGTCCACAAACCTTTTTATGGATAGATGAAGGAGCCAAGAGTTAGGCAATAAAAAACTATTAAATAGCTGTGACCTTAAAATAAAACATCCTTTAATTGATTGAAGTAATTGATTGGGAAAGCTAGCTGCAGTGCTTGAAGATTTAATTAATGGTTCTTCCTTCTCTCCCACCACCTCCCATCCACATCTGTCCCACATCTGTGCAGTGAGAAGTTACCAGTTGTGGGTTCACCCTTCTGGATGGCACCAGAAGTCCTCAGAGATGAGCCCTACAATGAAAAGGTAGGTACATGATATAAATGCAGTTAGTTGTCAAATGTTTTTCTTCTTTAGTGGTATGCAGGATCTAGAATTTCCATCATATTAAAACCATTGTTATTTTCACTTGTAATGTTTCTCTACTCAGTAACTCATTCAGACTAAGGGAGAGTGAGAATTAAATAGCTAATATTTTTAATTAATGGTGTTTATTCTTAGATGGAAATAGAATTGTTCTGTTATGCTGTTTCCATTCTGAAACACCCCACATGAAATACAGTGATGTGTTGTTGACCTAACACAATTTAATTTAAGTCTGAGAAATCTAGCAAAGTTGCTTCCCTGACTGTGCACTGTTGAAACCTGGGTAGAAGTAAAACGTCTGTATGTAACCTTGCACAATTCTGTGTATAAATATAAAAAATAAACCAGCATGTCTTAAGGTAAGATACCTTGATAAGACAAAGTGTTCTCCAAAGGTATTTCTAAGTTTTCTTGTTTGTGTCATTGGGAAATGTTTCTTTCAAAAGAGGATCAGGTCACACTGGGTTTTTAATCAATATCTTTACACAGGATTTTGTCTCTGTTCAGCTCTGCCAGTGCAGCTTTTCTGTGATAAAGCCCACATCCTGGACCTCTCTGGATCTAGTAGTTAAAGATCTGTTTAATTGGTGATACTTTTAACTTGCAGGAAAGCAGTAACTACCTCAGTAATGAATATAATAATTATAATTTCAAAGCTATTAAGAGTTTAATTGACCTTAATTAATAATAAACTACCCAAATCTATGGTGTCACATTCATCATGAGGGGGGCATAGATAAGGGATGGATTCATGCTTCTGCCCTCTAGACCTGTATTCCATGTTTTCCTAAATTTTATTATCTGAAATATTCAGGTGGGTGGAAATCTGAGGAACTGTGCAGCTCCAGAGGTAGTCAGATAAATGTCATAGAAATTAAACTTGATATGCAGTGCTGCTAGATCTCTCAAGCTTTGGGGAAGAGTTTTCTCCAGAGGTACTGAACTGAGAGGAGGAACATGTAATTTTTCTTTAAAATAGCATTAATGTTTTGGCTGGGCTGTGAATTGTGTATTCTAAACCTGTTTTTCTAACCACAGTGATATATGGGCAAGTCACGTTTTGGCAAGATTTTTAATTATTCCCACGTGTAGGACAGCAAATGGAACTTCACTATTCTTCGTGCATTTTTGGCTTGCTGAATTGAGTGGTTTGGTGGCTTTTTTTTTTTTCCTTGAAAAAAATTTTAAATTTATCATTGCTATTTGTGCAACAGAAATGCCTTCTGTGAGCATGGGTTTCTTCCCATGGAAAATGTTGTCTCTAATGCAGTTGCTCAGTGTTGTAAGGCTGTGGTGTTGTTCAGTTGTGCCATGAGAGCCATTTGGGCTAAGGACAAACTCAGTGGCAGATAAGAACACTGAACCATGTGTCTATTAATTCTTCTCTCTCTCAGGCAGATGTGTTCTCCTATGGCATCATTCTGTGTGAGATTATTGCAAGAATCCAGGCAGACCCAGACTATCTGCCTCGCACAGAGGTACGTGCTCACGTTGGGAACATTGATGGGAGGTGCTGAGTCTGCCATGATAACAGCTCAGCCTTCAGAATTTCTGCCAGTGCTGCCAAAGATAGGATGAATAGGTGTGACAGTAAAAATAGCCTGGAAAAAGCTTTTGCTCTTTGTGCTGTTATTGTAGGAAGCTCCACTGAAGACACTTTCTCAAAGCTGCAATCCTCCTGGGAATCCTCCCTGCCCATTCTGGAGAGCATTGCAACGCAGACTCTTCCTTTTGGGGAGTGATAGCTCATGTAGAATTCTTGCCAGGTCACAATGGGGCACTTTTGGCACTCTGCATGCACTAAGCAGCCCCCCTTGTGAAAGGGGCAGGAGCTGTGCTAACAGCAGCTAAAATAAGTTAAATAAGTTCACCCTTATTTTTGCGTGGACTCTGCTAGCACTGTGGATCTGAGCTATAATTTACTAGTTAAAAGATACTTTTTAAATTATTCATCCCATCTACAGGGCAGCTTTTGACCCTCTGTGGAGTTTATTCCAAATTGTCTATCCCCCTCGATTTCCGAAAATGGAAAATTGCTTAGGCCTTGAACTGCAATAAATAAAAGATTCTTTTTCAGTCTGCCCTTCAGATTTTATAGACATGCACGTAAGGAACTGTGTAATTTGTATTACCAGTCTACCATCCACTGAAAAGTTAACCATTTTAACTGATACTTTTCCATCATAGCAAAGCCTCTGGCTTTAGAGCAGGCTGTTAATTTGCACTGTGGAAGTCACTACGTGAAACATCACAGTATACAGCATTTCCAAATCCACACAGGCAGCATTTCAATGTAATGAATTGCATTTGAATCCAGGATGAAGGATGGGCTTTGCTGTCAGCTCATTCTCTTACAGCTATCCAGTATCAGTAATTCCAGCTGGGAATGCTGCAGTTTGGAGTGTGTATGAAGTTTTCTCCAGCTCCTCTGTTATGTGGTTGCTGAGAAAAGTGTTCATGGTTATTCCTGATAACTTGACATAGGGACCCCATAAAAAGAAGATGCTTTGAGCTGGATAGACCTCATTGTTTCTCTGTGCTTTGTTCTCGTTTGTACAGAATTTTGGGTTAGATTATGATTCCTTCCAGCACATGGTGGGAGACTGTCCTCCTGACTTCCTGCAGCTGGCCTTCAACTGCTGTAATGTGAGTATCTTACTTGAAGGGGAGAGGCCTAAACTGGAGCTCTCAATCCCTCTGGCTTTTGAAGATAAAGCTTAAAACATTTACAGAAGAGACTTGAAGAGCCTGCACCTAGCAGCAATGTTCCTTCTGCCAAGCCAGGAAGTCCCTTTCAGTTTTTATAATCCTTCCATTCCCCTTGCTGAAAGGTCTGCCTTGTGTTCTTGCAATTCTGTGTTCTGTCATGCCAAACAAACAGGTCTGACACACTGAGCAGCTTCTTGCAGGCTGCTCAGGCTGATCATAACCAGTTGGATGCCATTGACACTGGGGCTGACAAAATCCAGCTGCTGTTGTGTGCAGACCTGCTGAGCTGCTCTTACAAACAGAGAGAAAAAACAAATCAAGAGCAGGCATTCAGCTGTTCTGAAGTGTCTGTTATGATGCCTTTTGGAAAAGGGGTTTGACATCCAAATCCTTAGCCTGTGTCATAAAATCCAAAGTTGGACTGAAATGATGTAATATCTGTGAGGCTATAGGCCATGTGCTGTAGGGAGGAAATTTTCTGGCAGTTTTTTAAGTGAAATTGTGATTGTGCTGGACACCTTCCTGGCTCTTTATTGTGAAAACTCCAGGGCAGTAGATCTCTTCTGCTGGTTATCCTGTAACAGAGGTACTAGTGCCAATGTATAGTAAACCAGTTTATGTAAAATAAGAGAAACTGTGCTTCCATCCACCACATTCAGCTGAAGCTGGGAATGTCCAGTTTGCTCAACTTAAGTAGAGACTACTTAAAAAAATTCTGCTGCACAAAACATGGCCCTGGATTGAAAACCAGGGTGTGCTGGAGCTGATTGCCAGCATTGTGCTCAAGTGAGTGCTTTTAGGAAGTTTCATCTCGTTGTGCTTTTGGTGGTTATTTTTGACCTCTCTCTTTACTCTGTATTAGTGCAAAAGCCCATGCTCAAGGAGAGAGTGGTATAAAAATGAGAATGGGGCAATGATTAGTGCTCTTGGCACCACATAGCATAATTTAATTCTAAAAGTGTTTGTGGAACTTGCTGTGGATGAGCTGCTTAATTCCTCTTATTTTACCTTAGCACAGCAGAGCTTGCTTCACCTGGTACATCTCACTCATGTTTATGATGTGCTTTGATTGCATAAGCACTAAAGGCTTTGATTAGAGGTAGAATTTGACTTTGGAAAGCTCAGCTCCCACCTGGAGACTCCAGAAATGGTGCTGCATCCCAACACGTATGCATGACCCAAAGCAATTTTTCATCTTAGAAAACTAGAATAAAGCTGCCCATGAAGGAAGAGGCAGTGACCTTTAATTCTCATGTAGGAATTTGGTGTGCTCAGAGAAAGATTTTTCTCCTACTCATTATTGTCAAATTCAGCTTCCTGTATAATAAACATCCCTTTGCTGGATTGAAATGGAAATTATTGTCTTGTGATCCAGCCATTAACATGCTGATTTCAGTGTGGGGCATGCTGGAATTCACATACCACTCACCTAGGAGAAGGAAAACACAGTAAACAGATAAGCCTTTCTAATATCCTCCTAAACATACTGTGCTTCAGGAAGAGATGATTGGTGTGGTAGTTTTCTGAGACATTTATCTAGCTTTTTATTATTTAATAGGTCAACAAGGTGTGAACTGTGTAGCCCAGCTGAAGTAATGTGCAGAGCCCTGGGATTTTCTACAGCCAGGAAATGTGTTTTAAGGCACCCTAAGAAGACCAGTAAAAACTGGCATGAATGAGTAGTGGATTAACATTTAATTTATTGTTAAATGTGTGGGTTTGTGAATAAGCATCTGCAAGCACCCAACAGTTATGAGCCTACTTGTGGTGCTGTTTAATGAACATAATCATAAATGATCATGCAAAAAGCTTACCAGGATGAGCTAAGCTGTTGGCAACTGCTGCTTTGAGAAGGAACCTTCTCTTCCATTTGAGCAGAACCTGGACTGCTCTGAATAACTTTTCCATTGCTGCTCTTGTCTTGGATCTTACCTAGCACAAATTAAAATAGCCAGAGAGCTCTTTTTACTTCCTGTAACTTCCTGTAGCTTGCAACAGCTCCCTAAGATTCCCAAATTAGTAAGTTTGTCAGAGTACAGTGTGTGCTTCAGTGTTGCCCCTGCCCTACTCTTTCAGTGAAATAGGGAATGCAGAAAAATGTTTTCCAATGCCAGGAAATACCAGCTGCTGCTTCAGAACAATTTTCTTGAGCTCTTCAAGCGTGGGTTTTGTTTTGTTTTTATTGCTGTACATAGGAATTTTTAGCACTTTGCCCCTTGTTGCTAGAAGTTGTCCTGGCATTGTTGATCACCCCAGTGCTTTCCAGAAAAATCCATCTCAACCTGCAGGGCGGTGTCAGGGGGTCTTTGGGGTTTGTTGTGTACAGAGCACCACTGTTCCCATTGTGGAGGTGAGAGCTGCCTGGGCTTGTCCACTCTGAAAAAGCCTTCAGCAGCCTGGAACAGCAATCAGAACAAAGGGAATTGTTTTTATTACTGGAATTAACTTAACTTGGGGCTGCTGAATTAGATGTTGCTGCCTACAGGAGTGAAGCCTTTGACATAGATAGTCAATGCTCAAAATCATGAAATGCTTTCAGAGTTACTGCTTAAGGAAGCTGCCTGCCCTGTGGTGCAATTTTACTGTTGCACTTTGTTTAGAGAGCTGTATCTGCTAGAGTGAATAAATACATATTGAGAAATAAGACTAATGCATATTGATAAGCAGGGGGAATATTTTACCTGGGAAAGATGGATTTTTTTCTTTTTCCTAATTTATAACTTTGTCAAATTATATAACCACCCTTGCTTCCTTACAAGATAGACAAGTATACTGTGTAATGTGGCTAATTAAGAGATGGAAAATGCAACATTTTTAGTTTTAAGATCAGCTGTGCCATTTAGATGTTTTAGTTAAAGCCACAAGGAGATGATGGAAGAATTAAATCCTTTTAAAGACTGACATAGCCATGTTGTTTTGTGTAATCCTTTTGAAATACCATTGGTACATAATGTTTGATAACCAGAATCCAGAAAGAAGTCCTGAATTATGCAAGCTGTAAACCAACCAACCCCCTCACAAGACACGAATCTGACAGTGTCCCACCTTTTCAATTCAGATTTTTTTCTTCTTCCTGGAATATTTACAAATTAAACGAGACATGTAATAGAATACTGCTTTCCTCCTGCTTTGTTTTTTTTTTTTTTTATGACAATGGACTTAAAACCATTTTGAATTTCCTCAGTTTCTTCAGATTGTCCCTCTCTGTGTCCACTGTGTAAGCAGAATAGCACAGACAAACCCACGTGGACTTATTTGATTTGTGTGCATTCACAGATGGATCCAAAGCTGCGTCCTTCGTTTGCTGATATTGTCAAAACACTGGAGGAAATGTTAAACCGCCTGAGAAATGAGGACTCGGAGAGAGACAGAAAGTTCTTGAACCTTGACAACAGTGACAGAAAACCAAAAGGTAAGTGTCTGTATTGTACAAACCTTGCTGAACGTTCACAGCAAGAGGAGAAAATGTTTCATATTCTGAAAACTGGTACTTTGGCTATATATGGTTTTATTTATGGCTTATGAATGATTCTACACAAACCTTGAAAATTATTCTGGAGCAATGCTTTATAGTTTGCATTGCAGAATGTTCTTTGGTGACAAAAACAGCTAGCTGTTTCTTAGAGTGCCTGATAATATTCTGTCCCCAAGATGGTGAGAGGAAATTTAGAGTTCATTTGGGAATGGGCTTGTAAATTGCTGATAGTGAATGAAAATCCATCAAGTTTTGAGTTATTGCTGCCATGCTTCATACATGAGCATAATTCCTTTGGTGTATGTTACATTTAACATTTAGAGGCTTCTTGAATTCCTTCAGGAGGAAGAGCACAGAAGATGCAAGAGTAATATAAAGTACCTAGAAATACTCTGAAAGACGAGAAAAGATGAGTGCCAGGTCTGCTTGGGAATGTTGGCCTTGAAAGGTTTTTTCTAAAGCTGTCTGGTGCCACCTGGTGTGGGGAGCAAACTCTTGTACCCTGGGCTGTGTTCTGACTTGGGTGTTCTATGTTAGTACACTTCTGGCATTAGAAACCTAAAAGTAGTTTCTTCTATTATATACAAATATGTAACATATAGACATAGCTATTGATCTGTAATACAGGTGTAGATTGAAATAATTTTTCTCTACATCAAACCACACAGAGTTAATGCATGTGGTAGTTCTCCCACACCTGGAAAGCATCTAAAAGAGGTGTGAGTTAAAAAGTAAATTTGTTTGTTTGTTTAGGAGTTTTTGTTTGGATTGGGTTTTTTCTTTTGGTTTTATTTTTTTTTTCCTGTCATTCTCCCTTTGGAGTACAAAACAAGTACATCTCAAAGAAGTCTTACATGCACAGTCTTTCCTACAGGAATAGCTGTAATCTAAACTGTGGCAGTATTTAAAGTCAAAATCCATATGTGCTTATTTGGGAGACAGTGAGGAGATATCACTTCTTTTTACCCATTTGTTACTGCTGTAACACTGCTTTTCAGAGGCATCTTGAGAGCCTGCAACAGATGCATGTTCCAAACATCTACCAGTTTCTCATCCTAATGCAGTGGTACAGCTTTTATTTATAAATGTGTGTGTGCACAATGGATGCAAATACATAGGTGTATGTACAACTTTTAAACTGCTGTCATTAGGATCAGATTCTCATATACCTGCAGTTTTGTATTGGATAATGTACTGAAGGAAGGCTGGGATAGAATGATTTAAAATCTGCATGGTACAAGGAGAGACTTTTTGTTTTGTTTTGTTTTGTCTTAGACCTTTCCCATCAGAGTGAAAAAGTCTCCATTTCTTTGGCAACTATGTTTTGTACTGGTTCTCTTTGGTGGGCAGTAGCACCAACAGACCTTGGGCAACCTCTGCTGGAAGCCAGGATGATAAATGTAGAAACATGCAAATCGTCCTGAGCCATCCCTGCTGGGGCAGTGTACTGGCAGCAAAGAGGTTTGCAGGGGCTCTAAAATGCACTGAGGAGAAGAGAATGGTGCACTTGTGTTTGTGCAGGAATTTAAAAGGAAGGAGCTTATGGAACACAGTTTGGAATATCAGAAACACAGCTTTTTTTCTTTACAGTTGTCACGAAGGCTCTGTGAGCGAGCAGCTGCACAGCTATGCAGAACTTCTTTGAGCTAAGAGTATTTCTCTTTTTCTACTCAGGATCCATTGACAAAGGACCAGGAGTGAAACGTTTGAGTTCCTTGGATGATAAGATCCCGCCCAAGTCGCCCCGTCCCCGTCGGAACATCTGGCTGTCGCGCAGCCAGTCGGATATATTCACCCGCAAACCTTCCCGGAAGATCAACGTGCAGGACCCCTACTACACCCCCAGCAAAGGGCTGGGCCGCAAAGTGAATCCCTTCAGCGCCCGGGAGGACCTCAAGGGGGGAAAGATCAAGTTCTTTGACATGCCAAGCAAGTCTGTGATTTCCCTCGTGTTCGATTTGCATTCTCCAGAGGCTGGTGGGGGTCTGAAAGGCAGCCAGTCCCAGTTCAGGCAGGCGTACAGCACAGACTGGCAGGAACCTTCCCTCCTCCCTGGCAGGAGATGCAGATCCCTTCCACTCTCTCCTGAGCTGCCACACAAGGAATATGGCCTGTTTGGGGGACTGTCCTCAACTGTTGGCAGGTGTGACCCAGCCCAGTTAGGCGCCGAGGTTCGGCAAAAACTCTTGAGTAGCACTAAATACGGTGTGTCAGAGATTCCTCCCTTTCACGCAAAGCCTCACAGACCTGAGTTTCTTCTTGCACCTGGACAAGAAGAGGATATGGACTGTTCAGATGGGCCAGTGGCCCAGGAGGAAAATGGGTTTTGCCCTGTTGAGAACACATGTGGAGATCCAGCATGTGATCAGCCGTTAGTGCTGGCTCTGTCGGGGCCACGATCTTACAAAAAGCTCCCAGTTGAGAACTCAATGAACTCCGAGGGACACGGCTCCCCACAAGTGTTTGCAGGTTGTCTCCCTTCTGAAGAGATGGAGGTGGAAGATGATGTACTGAAAATTACTCTGTTAGAGTCTACAAAGCCTCTGTTCAGTGTTAGTCCTCCCACTGAGCTGAAGAGAGAGACGTGGCCCTTCAGGGAGCAGGATGGGGACAGTCCTGCCCTCTTGTCTCAGACCTCCTCCAACATCTCAGCAAGTGGCAGCACAAAGTCAACGTGTGACATATGAAGAGAGGGCTCAAACTGAGTGTGTCCTTGAGGGAACAGTTCCCAGCTGATTAAACTCTGGTTTTTCTGCAGTGCTGGGCTTCACATTTGAAAGAGATTCAACAGATGGTGGAAGCTGGCTGTCAGACAGATAGCTGCAGACAGTGTCTGAAGAGACTGATTACTTTATAAAACTTTATTTGAAATTGTGCTTATTCCCTTTCCTGATTTGCATTAGGAGGGGGAGCTACTCCAGCCAGAATGGTCCCACAAGAGGCAGCAGCCAGAGCAGGCACCATGAAAACAGTTTGACCTGGCTTTCCACATGGGGCATTTGAAGGTCTTATAAGCTCCATGTAGAGCAGAAAGAATGACACTTAGGTTTTTCCCTCTTCCCCTAGCTGAACAGCTGCTCTAAGCCACTGCAGGTTTTTCATTAACATTCTGCATCAGTGCATGTGAGTTGGAGCCTCTGTTTCAGAAACAGGCACAGAAGTCTTTCTGAGCTGTGTTGAGCAGATAGGAACACTCTCTGGTCCCAGAGCTGCTTTGAATGCTGTTGTAGCATTAAACAAGCTCTTCTTTCAAAAGCAGCAAAAACAAAACCCCTCATGCTGGTCACAATCTGCAGGCTGAGTCACATGACAAGTACTTTGCAATGAACAAGAAGAATCTGTTCCCTGGTGTTTCATTTTCCTTTGGGATTTAGCAATGATGTTTAATACATTGGTGCAGGGAAGCTTGCTTCCTTGTGCAGCACTTTAGGCACCTCAGCCCAAATGTGGAGGAAGATTTGTCCAGGGCACAGAGAAGCAAATTCCAGGCATTGCCATTTCTGGGCTTCTCAAAAAGCTGCTCTGGAGAGCACCAGCTGTACTGAGCTTTAGGCTGAAGAGCTGAGTGGACATCATGATGTTTCTGCAGAACAGTTAAATATGGCAGCTACATCACAAGTGACTATTATCATTAAGCTACAAGGGTCCCATTCACCATCCCATCTCACTGATTTCACTGCTCTCACTAGCCTGCCTGACAGAGCACAGGGATCTCCTGCTCAGGGGAAGTTATCAGCAGTGTTGTAGCCCCACAAATGTTCTTGGAGAGAACAGCTCACAGGAGAGCTTTGAATTGTCAAACTGAAAAAATTTAGCTTGTCCCAAATGGACTTTTTGTTTCCTGCTGTCTTGATTGGTTTCTCCTGTCACTGAGTAGGATGATCTTTTTATTTATTTTTTTACTTCCCTATATGAGCAGTACCTCTGAAAGAAGCAGCAATCTGAGCTTTAATGCTGCTTGCTGGAACCAGAATCAGCAATCTCTGCTCTGGGATGCAGTGTATGGGAAAGCTTGTGCAACATCCTGCCCTTTTCTACTATCAACATCCCAAAACACGTGGGATTTTTAAAATTTTATTTTATGGGGAGTTTTTAACCTATATTATCATTCCTAAGTTAGGCAAACATTGTACACCTGCTGAGCAGATGGTGACGCAGCAGAAAACAGAATTTCATCCAGGTAGCTTGTTACACTCTTGCTGCTCTCCTGTAAGGCTGGGTACTGTAAGCTAGTCTCTGATGAAAGCCAGACTATTTCCACTCTTCTCCTGCCTCAAAGAAAGGATGGAGAAAGCCTTAGTTGTTTGTTGGCTGGGATGTGTATCTTTCCTGAGGTGTAGGTGAGTTAGAGCCGTGACTTGCTCCAGTGCAGTGTGTAACTCTCCCTTTGCAGTGTGCCATGAATGAAATGAGAAACCTGGTGTTGCTGGGTTATTGAATACAGCCCATGCCAGACTAGGAGGCAGCTGTTGGCACTTTGAAGAAGATGCCTGTGCTTCACCAGGATTTTGGGCCACACCTGTCTGTGTGTGTGCAGAGTGCAGAGCAGCTTGCATGGCTGCCAGTGTGTGTGTGTAACTCTGAGAACAGAAAACACCACAGCTCACTTCCCTGCCTGGTGCCTGCTTGCCTCTTCTGGTTTGGTTTTAAAATCTTTGCTACAATCGTGTCTTCTGGGTGAGAAACCATGAGCACCAGCTTCTGTTGTCACAAGATGCGTTTAGGTGTGTGACTTCAGACCAACAAGCAATAATTAGTATTTTGCTTTTGGATCCCCAGGCTGAGGGAAGCTCACACACACCTCTGGCTGCCCTGGGGCTCCCTGGGCGAGCCCTGGCTGTCAGTGCTGGCACTCTCATGGAGCTTGTTGCCCTCTCTGACTCTGCAAAGTCTGAGCAGTCAGGTTTGGGGTACCCTGGGGCACTCCCTGCAGTGACCTCGCTGTTCTCTTACACCTCTGTCTTTACATTTCCCTGCCCTGAACAGCTCTTGCAAAGCAGCACAGCTAAAATTTTATTTTCTTAACTCTCTGCTCTAAGCACAACTGATTGATGCATTGGGCACAACTATCAACTTTTCTGGCTCTTGCTGCTGAGGTGGAGATGTCAGAAACAGAAATGCCAAGGACTAGCAGCTCAGGCCTTTCTTGGATTGGTCTGCATGGGAAGAGGCACGTGTATGAAACTGGAGTGAAATGTCATTTTCAAAATTGCAAAGTGCTTGCTGAAAGCCAGTGTTTGTAAGGATGCAGCTGGAAGTCACTACATCCCATCCCTTGGGCTGCCTGAAGCTGAATCTGGGCTGTACCTGGGAACTCTTGGGTTTTGTGCCTACTGAGGTTGCTTTTCCACAGAGGGCCTTTTCTGACAGCTGCTGATAAACATGAATTTGAACATGTGCTCAGCAAACTCCTTGTTTTATAGTGATGTGACAAAGTTTTATTGTGATTGGATTTTACCGTGATTTTTGACTTTACAGGAGCAGCTCTTGCTCTTTTAAAGTTCCTTCTACACATTGCATCTCCCCGAAGAGATCAAAGATGTTTTTAAAATTCACTTTAAATCTATGTGGAGTTCATTGAAATGTCTGTTATAAGCTATTTTTGTTGTGGTTGCAGGTTGATAAAATGCAGCCAAGAGAATGCATGTGAATTGCTGCCCCTCAAAAGCAGCACAGCCAAGGGGCTGCAGCGGATTTGTGCTTGGAGAGGCATCGATGTATTATGTGGAACAGAACATTGGTATTTTTTGCCAGTACAACTAAAGACACTTGAATAATTCCTGTTTGCACTTAATGCTATTGTTTATATTGCATGTCACTACATTTCTATGCAAAACAAATGACCTTTTTCTTTGGGAGGAGGGGCAGCCAGATATTTGATTAAGTATAAAGATCTTTGCGAGATGATCTATTTTCGTATTTATGAAGAAGTTTTACGTCTTAATATTTTGCAGTCTGTAAATAGCTGAACTTGTAATTAAAAGCTTAGGAAGAAGTTTGTAGCCTGTGTATAATAGTAAGTTAACACTGCCAGAAAAAAAAATCTTTGCAAAACAACTTTTCTAATATTGCGGATATTTATGAATATGTAAAGAAAGCACGTCTTGTTTTTATGTTGATTGACCTTCTGACTTTTTTGAACTATAGAAATGGTGTATGTTTTATTGGAACTGCAATAAGAAGTAACCAAAGATGAATCCACTTAAATATTTTCATAATTTTTTCTTGGTCAGGTTTTGTAAACTTTCCCAACTTGCTTTCAAAATAAAAATGAAATCAAGGCCTGAGTCTTGTGATTAAGAGGACAACTGCTTTGAGTTTAAAAAGCTGGCTCGAATTCTTACTTAAAATACAAATGCCATTAATACCTGCCTTGAAATTGTACTTGCTATTACTCACTGCTGAGTTATACCCAAGGAAAACCGTCACTCTCAGTAAGAGTTATTTCCCTCCTGCATCTCACTGAAGAGTTCCACCGTTAAATCCATGAGACTCAATGTTTTTTCTGCTCTGTGTTGGCCACATCTTGTGATGTACCAGATACCATGGCTTTTGACAGCAGCCTGCTGGGTGCTTGCCATCGTGGCTGCTGTGTTCTAGCCCTAAAGAGTTCTGCATGCAGTTGGCCAGCACTACAATCAGCTGGCACCTTTAGGGGGAACTTTTCCTTCCCTGTTTACCTGTAGGGGCAAAGTCTCATGTGTGCATGCTCTAACCAAAGGTGCAGCTCATCCCTGCATTCACATCCCAGCGTGCCACTAAGGAACACAGGCACCTCCCACTGAGAGCAATTTAATCAGCCAGATGTTAAAACAGAAACAAGAGTATGAAACTGTTCCCTTTTTGGTGAGTTCTTGATGGAAGAAAGAACTTTAAAACTTGGAGGAGGAAAAAAAACACAGTTTAATGAGGAGTCCTGTAGCTCTATGCACTGTCCCAGGCCAACTTTATTTTCTCACTGTGAGCTTTGGAAGATTTAGAAAACAAGCTCTTGACTATTTGCAATGGTACTGATTTCCCACTGAGGTACAGTTTATTATGGCACTCTGGCAACCAGGGCCCTGCACCAGCATCTGTGTTTTTCCCCTGCTTGAGCATCCAGACATAAGCCATGATGTAGCCAGTCATGAATGCATCAAAGCCAGCTCTGTGTGTGCCCCCCTGCGAAGGAGAGCTGGGAGTTTCCTTTTTCTGTCCTGCAGCACCTGCTGCTTCAGTCTCAGGGCTGGCTGGGTTACTGGGTGAGCCCAACCCAGCAGGAGCCTTTGATTTCTGCTTTGCTTGGTCACTGCCAGAGGCATTTCCCTTGGCAGAAGAGCTCTGGGCAGCTGCTCCCTGCTCAGTTCTTTCAGTGCTGCCCAGATTCTCTTCCCAGTGTGTGCTGGTGTCTGAGCTGACCTCTGTTTCCATGTCCATGGAGATCTCCTCCAGGGGCCTGCCCTCCCCATTGGGTGCAATCTCTGCAGCAGCTGCAGCCTCACAGCAGCTCTGCTTCCGTGGTGGTCCCTCCTCCCCGTTCTGAGCTTGCTCCACGTTTTCCCCTGAGCTTTCCTGTTGGAAAGGTGCTGCAAGCACTGTCATGTTCTTCCGATGCTTCCACCTGTGCTTCCGTTTCTTCCGCTTCTCCCAAAGCTTGTCGTCCTCGTCGATGATGAGGTCGATGTTATGGGAGTGAGGACACTTCACCCCTTTTGGACACCAGCCATAGGCCTAGGGAGAGGGACAGAGAGTCTGTAGCATCTTACAGGTTAGAGCACAATCACCATCGTGTGGTGATTAATCCCTTGCACTGCTTGTGAGGCTGGAGCAGGAACAGGGTCCAGTCACAGCACCCCAGCTCTGGAAAGGTGTGACACACTGCTCTGGTGCAGAACACAACATCTGAGGAGAGGCCAGGGAAGGTGGGTTTGTTCTGTCTGGAAAATACAGGAGAGCTCAGGGGAGCTGCTGTCTGCAGCTACCTACAGCAGAGGTTATGGATGCTAAAGTCTTGTGAGAGCACAGGGAGGGGGACCTGGGAATGCTCAGGGGAAATTATGACTAGAGATGTAGGAAAACATTTTCCATGTAGTGATCAAGCACTGGAACAGGGACCTGGAATTGTTTTTTAATCTCAAAATTTACCAAATACGGCTCTGAGCAACACGAAGGTGGTGGTTGGATGAGAAACTTTCAGAGATTTCCCCAACCTGTGTTCAGTCACAGAATGTGCAACATGTGCAAGAGCTCCTTTTCTGCATGAAGTACCTGAAGCCAGTTCTGATCTGATGAGATGGGCTCTTTGCTGCTGTGGATCACCCTGTGCTACAGTGCCAGAAGCTGCAGACAGGCAATAATTTTTTATATCTGATGAAGATAAAGGCTAGAGACTGCACTTCTTTCTTGTAGGACAAGACAAACTAATGCAGAGCTTGAGCCCCTCCCACACCAGTAAGGGATACTGTAACTCATAGTAAACACTGTTTAGGGCCATAGACTCTGTTGGAATCTTGCTAATGAAGCTGTAGGATTCCCCATCTCCAAGCAGAGCACACTATTGCCCTGTCATGAAACCACCCGAAGCTTGAAAACATCCCTTGTACTGTGAAGCAGGTGAGGGGAAGTTCCCAGGTGCCTTCCTACAACTTCAGGCTCAGGCCACACGTGCCCCTTTGCATGGAGCCAGGAAGGGAGTGGAGATTTGTGTTACTCACCGAAAATTTCTCACAGACAGGCACCTTATTCCCCCCTGCAGCACTCTGGCTTTCTTCTTCCAGGGAACAGCAGCGGTAGTCGATGTAGCGGGACATGTCAGCGGGGTAACTGCAGAACTCCACCGTCAGCTGCTGCCCACTCGAGTCCCTCAGCTTGCAGTTCTCTCTCTTGCTGCAACAAGAGGAGCACACAGTTACTGTGGGATGGGACCCCCACCAACTCTCAGCTCCTTGAGTTTCAGTCCCAAATGCTGGAATGCAATTCAATCCCAGGAGAGCAGCTTTAGTAAGCAGCTGTTTCCATGATGATTCAAAGGTTGGGGTTTTTTTATGCTGACATAGGGGAAGGGAAAGCAGCGTTTCTGGTGAACTTACAGGAAAAGGGGATGCATAGTTTGTTTTTTTAACTATAAAGGGCACTAAGATATGTTTGTCTTCATGTAAATGGACAAGGAAAATGAGGTTCTGTGCAGACCATCCAGCAGTCACCACCCAGGCAGGCTACAAGGTAAGGGTTTTCATTTCATGCAAAAAAATCTGATCTGTTTTGTCCCAGACGCTGGTGAAAATGCCCAAAACCTTTGGAAAGCTCTACCAAATGAGAACTTGGGTTAAAGCATTTAAGGCATCAATTTAAAAAGTTATTTTTTCATCTTGTCAAAACAGAGCATGCTCACGTTCTGAGAACGGCCATCTTGAATGTTTACAGACCTGTCAAAGCGGCATTTCCTGAGATAAAACAGTCACTAAAAATACCATTTCTCCTAAAAGCACAGCATGAGCTGACTTGAGCTTTATGGAGATCCCAGGGGCTTGTTTAGATTGCGTGAGGCCAGCAGAATGTGAGGCCAGACTGCAAAGCACAGACGTTGTGTCCTGAAGAAGAGAACAAGAGCACAACCCTTGCTTGGAAGGAAGTGATGGAGTCAGAGTGACCCACGGGCATCTCGTGTGCAGGACGTGTGACAGAGCTGGTCAGAGTCAGGGAGTGCAGGGAGTACCCACCCTTTACAAAACATTATTGTAATTAGCAGACCCTGCAGGACAGCCCTGGTTCCTTTTCTGTGTCAGTTCCTGCCATTACCCTGACCAGAGCAAGGCAGTGACCCGGTCAGATCTCAGATCAGGCCACTGTGCTCAGTCTTCTCCTGGCACCAGTTCTGAACTTCTCTTTCAGCTGCTGATCACTGAACAGGTAAGGTCTATTAAAACACAAATCCATTCTAGAAACAGAAAAAGTACAGGGCAGAATCACCTGAAAAGCACCTTCAGTCAGTGAAAAGACACAGCCCCCTTGCCTGGAAAAACAAACACACACTGATTTCCCTTTGCCTTCCCTCCTGTAAGCTCTGAGGAGCGGTGTGCTGCTCACCACTTCTTGTAGGCGTACTCCAGGTAGGACGCTACGAAGCGAGTCTCAAACTCCGAGGCGTACTTGGTGTCGTAGATTCCCGCCGGGAACATCTCGGAGAGGTCGGCGGTGAAGGTGCCAAGGCTCTCCGGGAGGTGAGCGTAGAAACACTGGTACAGGAAGACCAGGTCGATCAGGCCATTGTGGAGAATGAGCGGCTTCTTGGCCCGGATGAGCTCCAGGAAGAGCGTCCGGACACTGCGGCTCTGACTCTCGTTGCCCTGCAGGAGGAAGGATCAGTGAGCTTGGCACCGTGGCTGGCTGTCACCCTGGAGAGCCCTCAGAGCAGGATGCTGCCCACAGTGTCACTTACTGTGAGCAGAGACACACACGTCTGGAAAATCAACTGCAACAAGCGGGTTAAAGCAGCAGGGAGGTGAGAGGAATGCTGCACACAAGAGCCCAGTGTGCCCCCACTTTCGTGCAGCAGCAGGGGAAGCCAGCAGACTCCCAGAAACCTGGAGCAGAGCAGGCTGAGGTGTCTGAAAGGGAGTGGGTTTGTACCTTGTCGTTGCCCTTGTGGTAAGGGATCCCCTGGGAATACTGCTTGTTGAAGTCGAAGCCGTGCTGCACGAGGAACTGCACTGACTGGGGCTCCACCACGTAATCCTCGGTGCAGAGCAGCGTGAGGTTGTAGATCTGGCACAGGTATGTGTTCTCGGACTGCACAAGGAGAGCGTGCAAAGAACCCGGGGACACCTGTCAGAGGGAGCTGCCGGGACAATTCCACAGGGGAATTCCATCTGCCGGCGCATCCCCGTTCCCCGAGACGGAGCAAGAGAAAACATCCGCACCACGGTTCGTGCACGCACCTTCTCCGGGAGCCGCTTGAAACAGGCGACGCCGAGGGACAGGACAGAGCGAGTCCTGGCGGCGCTGCAGACGGCCTTGTACCGCTCCTCGATGCACCTGGCGCGGGAGAACGGGCCATGACGGCTGCGGCCTGCCCTACACCCGGGAGAGGCACCGGGCAGCCGCTACCGAGAGACGCAACCCCCTCGCCCCACCGGGCACTCACGGGCTCAGCAGCGACTTCCTGGCGCCGAGGCCGCTCAGCTCCTGCGGGGCGACACGCACCGTCAGTCAGTGTCCGGCCGCGCCCCTCCCCGCCACCACCGTCCCCATCCCGGCTCACCGTGTCCACGGCCACGAAGGTGGCGGAGCGCAGCGCCAGCACCATGGACGGCCACAGCTCCGCCAGGTTGTCGCTCTGCACGTCCACCACCGGCACCCGCGCCGGGCCCGCCATGGCCGCGCCCGCACGGGGCCTCCGCGGCCGCGCCTGCCCGCCGCGTGCCTGCCGCGGGCCCCGCACGCCTTGACACTCCGCGCCCAGCGCCGCCCGCCCTCGCGGCCGGCCTTGCTTCTGCCGGCCTCAGGGAGGTTTTTCACCGTTCTGAAAATCCGTTTTCAACCGAAATTTGGCTTTCATTCAACAGGCGTTTAGCCACGCCAGCTCCTTTGGGTCCTTCCCAAGGGGCCGCTCGGGCCGGCCGGAGAAGAGGCTGGCTGCTTTGGCTCCCGGCTTGCTGATTGGCTCCAGCGCACCGGGAGGCCTCGCCCCCACCCCTGCGCTCTGGGGCAAGGCGGGCATGAGCCCGCCCCGCGCGCCTCCCTTCGATTGGCTGGCGGGCGGGGATTCCCGCTCTGATTGGCTCTCGCGCGGGGGTGCGGCGGGAAAGGTTTTCCCGGGAAAGCGCGCGCGGCGGCGGGAGCGGCTGCGCCATGAGCCCCGCGCGGGCCCGGGCGGCGGCCGGGGCGCTCCGGCGGAGCGGCGGGAGCGCGGCCCCGCCCCGGGGGCGGAGCAGGAGGCGCGCGTCGCCCCGCGGAGGTGCGCGGTAGCGGGAGGGCTGGGGGAGTGCGGGGTGTTCTCCTCGGGGCACGGACAGCCACCCCGGGCAGTCTCCGGTGCCTGCTGGGTCCTCGTAAAGCCCGGTGCTCGGTGCGCGTCCACCCGGCAGCGGCTCGGTCGGGCTCCCGCCTCTGCTGTGGCTGAGCCCCGCAGCCCTTCGCCGTCTCCCGCCGTGCGCTGAGCTGGCGCCGCTCTCCCGGCAGATGCCCCGGCTGCAGCGGCCGCTCCGCCGCCCGCCCCGCATCTCTTCAGCGAGCCGGCCGAGGTGCAGAGTCTGCGCGGAAATCTGCTCGCCTGGTACGACCGATGCAAGCGGGACCTGCCCTGGAGGGCACTGGTAAGGGGAGACGTCGGGAAGCGGGGAACTCCTTACTGTGCTCTAAGCGAGCCTGGCTGAAGTGACCGTGCTGTTTTTCCCTGTGTCACGCATCCCCAGCTGCATGGAAGTGCTCCATGTCGCGGCTGTTTTGTGGTGGGTGGTCTGGAGCCAGCCCCTAGGTATGAAGAGTAAAAGCAGGGCATGCTTGTCAAATGAAACCTTCAAGAGGAGTACTTATCTCCGGCGAGGTTAGTTTAGCTGTGCTTTAATGCTATTTTGTTCCTGCCTCTATGATACCCTGTAGCAGAAAGTTTCCCGTGTATTTGTTTTAAGCCTGCTGGGCGTTTTTTTAGAGCTCCTGCCTATTCTGTGCTCAGCCTGGCAGCACAGAGTGTCATTGAGGTGCTGAGGGCGGGCATCAGCTTTACAGCAACGCCCGAATGGTGGGAGCTGCACAGCCCCTCTGTGGGATCTGCATCTGCCTCCAGTTGCTTCCTTTGCAGGCGGGCTCAGGTATGGGACAGCTCTCTCTGGGATTTTGAACCTCATAAGTAATTCTTCATGTGGGATTTCATCAGCAGGAAGGTCCTTTGGCTGTCACTTGATTAACCTAAATTCAGAACTTCAGAGTGCTTGGGGGAATTATTTTTTTGTTGTTTCAGATTCCATTGCAGTGTTGAAAACACACCATGGATTGTTTTATTTTACACAGAGGTCCCCTCTAAAGTGGGCTCCTGTGTCCCCTTGTTTCTCATGCTTTATCTTCTTCCCCCTCTAGGCAGCGACGGAGCCGGATCCCAACAGACGGGGATATGCAGGTGAGGAGCAGGGACTGGCAGCGTGAGCTGTGGCTTGGGTGCCATCCTTGGAACTAGCTGCCTGAAATGCAGAGAGCCACTGATTCTCCTTGCAAGGCACTGGGGGGTTGGAGAAGCCCCCTTGGGCCTGGGGGAGCTCTTGTGGGAAAGATGGGGGGTGGGACAGCGTCCCATGAGCTGGAAGCTGAGCAGGGTTTGTAGCCAGTGCTGATGTGGCCACAGCACGAGGTGTGGGTGGTGTTGGAGCCTCTGCTCTGAGCCCTGCTCTGCTCCCTGCAGTGTGGGTGTCCGAGATCATGCTCCAGCAGACACAGGTGGCTACGGTGATCGACTACTACAACCGCTGGATGCAGGTGACTGCTGCTCACAGAGCCCCGTGCCCACAGGCTGCCCCTTTTGGAGACCTTGTCCATGGTGGCAGAGCACAGCTCTGCTTGTCCCTGACTTGTTCCCTTCCCCCTGTCCCGCAGAAGTGGCCGACGCTGCAGGCTCTGGCACAGGCGTCCCTGGAGGTGAGCGTCCCTGGGAGCGGGTGCTGCCCCTGCCCCGTGGCTCTCTGTTAACACTGGGCTGTGTCTCTTGGAGCAGGAGGTGAATGAGCTGTGGGCTGGCCTGGGCTACTACTCCAGAGGGAAGCGTCTGCAGGAGGCAGCAAGGAAGGTGCTGGAATGGGAGGAAAGGGACATTTCCAAACCCCTTGGTGGCTGCTGGGCTGGTGCTGGCTCATTTCTGCCCTGCACTGCTGGGGCTGTGCTGCTGGCACGAGGCTGCAGAGGCTGGGATCCCATCTTCCCATGGGCAAAATGGGAATCTGCACACACCCAACACCCACCCCAGCCCCTTCCCTGCCAGGTGGTGTCCGAGCTGGCTGGCCAGATGCCCAGGACAGCTGAGGAGCTGCAGAAGCTGCTGCCAGGTGTGGGCAGGTACACGGCAGGAGCCATCGCGTCCATCTCGTACGGACAGGTGAGAGAGATGTCACTGACCACATCTCCCCAGCCCAGCCCCACTCCTGACAGGGTCCTGCTGCTGGGTCTCACAAGCCATGGGCTCCTCAGGGTTGTGCTTGGCTCTGCCCCCCACACTTTGGGATGCATCTCAGCCTTCACCCAGCTTGGCCTTGTGTGT
Organism: Sialia sialis; assembly: GCA_009812075.1. Classification (NCBI taxonomy): domain Eukaryota; kingdom Metazoa; phylum Chordata; class Aves; order Passeriformes; family Turdidae; genus Sialia; species Sialia sialis. The sequence continues at coordinate 15,468,589 of VRYO01002482.1, forward strand.
GTCCCTCTCCATCCTGGGAGCATCCCAACTCCCCTCTTTATCCGGAGCACATCCCAGCATGGTAATCCCAGCTCCTGGTGCCAGGCTACAGGAGTTGTGGATGGGAATGTGATCCGGGTCCTGTGCCGCCTGCGATGCATCGGTGCCGACTCCAGCAGCCCTTCTGTGATTGACCGGCTCTGGTAAGGGGAGTGCTGTGTCTGTTCAGAGCTGTGCTGGTCATGGCTGAAGGCAGGATCACTCAGGAGCCTTGGGGAGGGAGGCAGCTGTGGACTCTGGGAACTCTTGGGAAGCTGGAGCTGTGCTGCCTGTGCCTACCTGGGAGCTTCACCCCAAAAGGCAAGAGGCAGGGAAAGGGTGCTCTCCCCAGAGATCCCTGTGCCTCTCACTGCCATTTCTCCAGGGACATGGCCAATGTCCTGGTGGACAGGAGTCGCCCAGGGGATTTTAACCAAGCCTTGATGGAGCTGGGGGCCACTGTGTGTGTGCCCAAGGCCCCACTGTGTGGGGAGTGCCCAGTGAAGCAGCACTGCCAAGCGTGGCGCAGAGTAAGTGTGGCCTTAGAACATGGCCCTGAGGGTTTGCCACACCTGGGGACAAGGTGGGCTGGTGGATGAGCCTGTCCTCACTTCTGTCCCCCCTTGCAGGCTGAGAAGGAGCTGGCCTTCGCCTCTCAGAAGCTGCTTGGAAAACACCCCCCTGTGCCTGATGTTGAGGACTGTGGTAAGCGTGTGGGGAGAGCGCTGTTGTAGCTCCAGGTCTGAGCCTGCAGCAACCATTACATTCATGTTTGCAGGTGTTGGGGACTGTCCCCTGTGCCCCCCAGCCACGGAGCCATGGGACAGCAGCCTGGGGGTGACCAACTTTCCCCGGAAAGCAGCGAAGAAGCCACCGCGGGCGATGCGAACGGCCACGTGTGTGCTGGAGCGGAGGGGCTGCCACGGGGCCCCAGAATACCTCATTGTGCAGAGACCCAGCTCGGGTAACGGGGCTGGGAAGGAGGGGGATGAAGACACCACACAGCCCCTTCCTGTGCATGAGAGATAGGGGCACTGGTTGCTGGGGTGGGGAAAGGAGCCCTTTGAGGCTGTGTTGAGGGTCAGTGTCCCTGGATGTGTCCCTTGCTGTCTCACATTTCTGTCATGCCTCCTTCCCAGGTCTCCTGGCTGGACTCTGGGAGTTCCCAAGTGTCCCTCTGGCTCAAGACCTGCAGGAGGAGAAGGAGAGGGAGGAACTGGCTGATCACCTCCAGGCCTGGATGGGGCAGCCTGTGGCAGCAAAAGGTCTGCAGTTTATTGGAGAGGTGAGTGTGCAGCTGGAAGGACGCAGCGTGAGTGCCCTGTGCTCAGCCATGGGGATGCAGCACACAGGAGAAGAGTCTCCCGTTCCCACTGTCACCCCTCCCGAGCTCTGCCCCGCTCCTCAGGGCCCTGGCAGGCTCAGTGCACTGTGCATCCCATTTCCTGCCAGCTGCCCATCACATGTGTCTTTCCATTCCCTCCCAGGTTATCCACATCTTCTCCCACATCCACCAGACGTATGTGGTCTACTCCCTGCAGCTAGATGGGGATGTGACCCTGGACCCTGCCTTGTCCCCATCCCGCTGGGTGACCGAGGATGAGTTCCATGCCTCAGCCGTGTCCACAGCCATGAAGAAGGTATGGGGAGCACCTGGCCCTTCCCTCAGTTATCTTGGGAAAACCCCTGGCATCCCCTCAACTTCTCTGGGCTGTCCCAGCTCCAGGACCCAGGTGCTGTTCAGCTCTGGGCTCTCTTGTTCTTCCCTCAGGTGCTGAAAGCTCACGAGAAGCAGCGCAGGAAGGGGAGCAGCCCTGTCAAGGTGAGCAGTGCTCTGTGGGACAGCCTCTGCTGTGCTGTGCTGAAGCCCCCCTGGGTGTCCCCAGTACCCAGGGACAATCCCTGGACACTGTGTGGTGTGTTTGAGCCCTGCTGTGGCTTCTGCAGAGCTCCAAGCGGAAGCGGGGAGCAAAGGCACAGGGAGCGGGCAACGCCTGCCCTGGGACACAGCTCTCCCTCCACGCCTTCCTCTGGCCACCGACTCCCCCCTGAGGGAACCAACTCCCCCCTGAGGGCACCGACTGGCCCCTGAGGGAACCAACTCCCCCCTGAGGGCACCGACCTTCCTTGCTGGACACCAGAGCCCCTGGCTGGGGTGAGTCCTGCCTGGTCCATGTGTCCCTGTGCTGTAGCAAGCCCAGGACACAGCACTATCATGGTCTCCCACTCTTCCCCTGCATTGTGCCTGGATGTGGCACTGGTCCTGGATTAATCTCAGAGCCAGACTTGCTCTCCCTCCTGGGGCTATTTGGCCCTGTACTGGCACCACTTTGGCACTGTGGACTCACTCTAGCAGTAGGAAGGCTGTGGCCACATTGTTCCCACAGCCCTGGCCCCTGCCTGCATCTCATCCACCAGTCAGTGACTGGGGATGTTGCTGTGCCTTCCCTTGTTTTTACTGGACCTAAAAAATAAATCTCAAGTGTGTGTGTGTGTTTTTAAGTGACTGTATCTGTTGCACTGTGCTAAGCTGGGGGTGTTGGGCACCCTGTGATGGAGATGAAGACAGCCAACAGGCTCCTTAGATCTGAGTTGGGGAGAGCAGGATTTCTTCATTAATGCACCCAAGACACCCTTGACTAAGCATTAACTGACCCCAAACAGGCACCCAGAGCACTCCTCCTGCAAGGGCAGACATCAGCCCCCAGGGCTTTTTGTAGGGTTTCATCCTTCTTTTATATTTTTTCTGTCGGGCTACTCAGCACTGTTCCTGCTGACTGTGGTGCACCCTTGCAAAAGCACAACGCTGGGGGCTGGCAGGGACAGGGACAGTCCTGGTGAGGAGCAAGAGGGAATGGCCTCAATTTTGAGTGATGGAAATGGCCATTTCATCCTCACCTGGCACTCAGCACATCTTAAATAGGAGGATTAAAAACCCAAAGCAGTGCTTGTAAGTTAATTCTTTAATTGAGAGGAGCAAGAGGCCACCACTCGCCCCCTGGGCTGGTCATGCCCTGGGTGGTAACTGCCAGTAAGCAGCTCCAGATTATCCACTCCCCTCGGGCAGCCCCTCGTCTCTCTACGTCTTGGGGGCGTTTCTGTTCCAGCACACTCTTGGCCATGCTGCAGGCTCAGGTCTTAATAAATTAAGATGAAACTAAGGCAGAAAGTTCTTCACATGTGGTTGATAAATCACCAGGTACCCAGAGCAGGGGAGAAATCCCACCCATCCTGGGACATGCTCACACCCCTGCTGGACTCAGCATCCTGCTCCCACACTGAGCTGGCTCTGGATTCATCTGGAGCCATCCCTTGGTCCCTGCCCACCTGGGCCATGCCAGGCATGGGATCTCTGTGGTCCTTGCTCCAGGGCTGGACTGGAGAAGATGGGGAGCTGAGGGAGGAGGACTGCAGTGCTGCACTACTGCTGCTGGTCCATGTAGACCTGCACAGCTTTCCACAGTGCCCGGATATTGCCTTCCCCAAAGCCCGGCGCTCCCCGACGGTCAATGAGCTCCAGGAAGAAGGTTTCCTCGGAGAAGATGGGATGGGTGAAGATCTGCATCAAGTATTCCCCAGAAGGGCTCTCTGTGGCATCACTGCCTGGCTGCCCCTTGTCCCCAGGCACTGTGGTGTCCAGGAGGATGCCAAGCTCTGCCAGCATGTGGGGGTCCTGCCCAGCTCTTTGGATCTCCTCCACTTTGCCCCCCTGGCTGTAATATGTGCTGGGGGGTGTGAAGAACCGTGCTCCCTGCTGCTGCAGAGCCCTGGTTGTGCTGACAATGTCCGTGGTGCAGAGGCCGACGTGCTGGATCCCAGCCCCACCGTGCTGCTCCAGGAACGTGTCAACCTGGTTGGTGCCCTTCTGGGAGAGGGACTCGGCAAAGACCAGCTTGCAGCCGCGGGCTGGGGTACCCTGGGCACTCTGCAGTGCGAGGAGCAGCATGCCCACCCCCTGCCCCCCCAGCACGTACCCCTCAGCTGGCCTCTCCTGGGGGTTCAGCAGGAAGCGGTGGAAGCCAAAGCAGCGCTGGTACCAGTCCAGAGCCGCCCGGGCGCCGCCGCGGGGGCAGACATAGGTGATGTGGTCAAAGTGAGTGATCTCGATCCCATCCCCTGTAGCTGAGGGAGCTCCTTGGATGGGCTGGAAGCCAGGCAGGAAGGGTCCCCGGTAACAGGATCGGTCCAAAAGGGTGTGGCTGATGTTGCCCACGACAGAGCTCACCACGCCGTAGGTGACAGAACCACCATCATCGCTCAGCTCAGTGGGGGGCACCAGCAAGGAGCATCCCTGGCTCTGCAGCCGCTTGCAGAGCCCTGGCACATCCTCCACCTCGAAGCAGACATTGGAGGCTGTGCCCAAGGTGGGCTGGGGATCTACATCATAGAGGAAGTCACGGGATGAGGTGCTGGCAGGTGCCAGGCGCTCGTTGACCAGGAAGATGGCAGATTCCCGTCGCAAGGCCAGCTGCCGGACACGCGGCGTCTCCCGCACGGCCACGGGCTGGAAGCGAAAGCTGTTGGCCAGGTGCTGGGTCCAGCCCTGCCTGTAGGGCAGGTGGAGGGAGATGAAGCAGGGGCGGCTCAGCGAGGCTGCCATGGCTGGGCAGGCTGCGGGGAGGATGCAGGGGATCAGGGGGGCTGCTGGCCCTGGGGAAAAGTCATTCCCCCACCTTGCAGAGAACTCACCTGTGTTTGCAAGCACAGATGCAAAAGCGTGTAAACTTTTAAATGCGTGTAGTTTAAATAAGTGGGTCTCGGGAGCCAATTTGCACCCACCCTCAGGACCAGCTACAAAGAGCTGCCCAAGGATGCTGAGCCTTCCTGGCAGCTCTCCACTTTGGTGCCCTGCTCCATGCTTCAGGTCCCAGAGCAGGAAAGCCCTGAGCCCTGGATGCTGCCCTGTGGGTCCCCTCTGGAGCCACAGTGTCCTTTGGGAGTGCCGCAGGGAGTCAGTGGGATTCCCAGTGGAGGAGGCGTGCTGCATGTGTAAGCAAGATTATGGGGACAAGGGTTGTGGTGGGAATGTCCTGTACCAGGAACATGGAGGTTGGACTGATAAACGTGAAGCAACACAGTGGTTACAGCTTAAAGGCTCCTGTGCTGCCCCAGTGCCTGAATGGAGGGGAGCAGTGGGGTCATGACAGGCTCATGTGCCCTTCCCCTCCCCAACAAGGACAGCGTGGAGCCATCACGCTCTCTGCAACAGTCTGGGAACAATGACCTTGCCCTAGGGGCACAGAGGAGGGTCACTTCGGAAAAGTGACCTCCTTTCCCACTCATCCAAATATCTGTGACGCTCAAGAGGGGAAAAAGAGCTGCCCAAAACCCCAATCAGCATCACCTCCGCAGCACTGAGGCTTCCTGACCCCATGGCACGCATGATCCACCCTAGCCAGACCCCACACGGGTGCAGTAAGCTGGGGGCCACACCTGCTAAAAAATTCCCTTTCACCCTCCCGCTGGAAGGGGCTGCGTGCACCGAGCTCTCTCGGCTCCTTCCCACCAGCCCAGCGCGGACGGACCGCGTGGGGCCCCGCTGAGCACACGGGCAGGGCCCGGCGCTCCGTCCGCCCGGGCCCGCTTCCCTCCGCGGCACCGGCCCGGTGCCCGCTCCGCTCCCGCCCGCCCCGCTCCCCCCGCCACCCCGTGCCCGCGGGGCCCCGCTCACCGGGGTCAAGGCTGCGGGCGAAGGGGACGCCGGGCAGGGCCGGCCCGGGGGCGGTTCAGTTCGCTCCTCCCCGGCATGCACCAGGCACGGCGGGCCGGGCACACGGGGAACGCGCCGCTCCCTGAGGGCGCCGCGGTTCGGAGCGGGCCCGGCGCTGCCGGGCTGCGTTTGCGGGACCAAAAGCTGCCCAGGCTGGAACCCGCAGGCACCGCGGCTCGGGATGAGCCAAGGGAAGAGCCTGCCAGGTGGCTGGGGCTCCCTGGGACACAGCTCGGGTCATCCCCTGCCAGCCCGAGTCTCAGGACATGGACTGAGGAAAGGTGTCCCTGCTCAGTGCTGGGCACTTGACGGTGTCCGGGGTACCCGGTAGCGGGGGTGACAGCTCTGCGGAAAGTCCCATGTCAGTCATGAGGGACTGCTCACCAATCCAACCCGCGGCCCCGCATCCTTGCAGAGACACCTCTGGGCCTCTCCTGCCCCTCAGCAGCGATCCCCTCTCCCCCTGCTCTTTTCAGACGAATCCACCCTTTGTGTGTGTCTGGGATCATGTTCTGCCCCCGCTGTGACTGTGGCTGCTGCCCTTCCCTGCCTTATCATGTTTTTGTGCAGATCCCAGGTACAATAAACTGTTCAAATATTTGCAGAGATGTCCTTGTGCTGCCAGAGTGGTGAGCTCCTCTTGTTTGGTTGGGGGGTGGAATCCAGTGTCGCTGTGATTTTCCAAGGAAACACTGACACCACCAGTGTGGGGCCGGACAGGAGGCACGGAACTGGACACTGGGGAGTTGCTGTGGGGCCAAGCTTGGCCTGAGAGCGGCCACGGGCACAACAGAGCAGCCCGGCTTTTGGGGTGACACCCCACAGGGCAGGGAGCTCCAGCAGCCCGGTGTGTGAGGGAGGCACCACCTTTTCGGCTGCACGGTAGCAGAGACTGCACTGGTGGCTCCTGTGGGACCTTGTGCAGGGATGGCGCTGTTCGAGGTCACCCCACAGTCCAGCAACCCTTGGGTGTAAGCAGTGTCCTTGGCAACCCCGCTGCCCTCCTGTGCCGGGGAGTTTTGGAGCGGTGTCCATCTCTTCCCTGCAGCACCGCCTGTCACCCTCTGGCGTCAGCCCGGCACCAGGCACGGCTTTGCTCCAGCACCCCGAGGCCACATGGCACCGGCGGGGACAGTGCCTGCCTTGTCGCTGTCCCCCCGAGGCAGGCGGTGGTGGCCGGGGCGCAGTCCTCGCTCCAGCCAGGCTCTTCTCCTCCCTCCTGGGCGGGGAGAGTTGACAGGACATAAAAGGGGGACCAAGGCCAGCTGGAAGTTGCTGAAAGCTGCTGGGGCCGGGAGCGAGGGAGGACGGCAGCTCGGAGAAGTGCGGTATCGAGGGCTCGTTCTCGCGGGGAGAGGGCTGGGGAGGGGGGCACATCCACCCTGACCAGATCCTGCATCTCCCTGCTCCCTCCCCAGATCATCCCCCCTAGACCCGTATCGTCCCCCTTGCCCATTAAATGTGCTGGATATTAGAGGGATGGGGAATATCCTGGGATGGGCAGGATTAGGGGCCTGTTGGAGGACAGGGGTTCAGTCATGTCCGGACTCAAGGACTTCAAAGGTTCTGTGTACCCCCAAAGCACTTTGTGGGGCATCAAGGACTCTCAAGGTGACCTGAAGGTGAAACCATCTCTGTCCCAGTGACTGCTCATTGCCGGCTGAGATGATGAGGGCTGTATCCCTTCTCGCTTCTGGGGCAAAGACAGACCTGTCTGGAGCTGGGTTTGTTTTGTGGGTTCAGAGAAGTGGAGAAGGCCCATGGGAGGAGGAGCACCTTCATCTCTTGAGATGTGGGGTGGGTGTTCACTGCCAGGGGAGAACAGGATGCTGTGGCACTGGGTGCCCACAAAAGACAGGAGCAAGGAACGCAATTCCCCACCTCATCCTCCTTTCCCTGCCCCTGGGGTACGGTCTTGGTTCCAAGTGCCAGGATCAGGCCAACACCGCCCACAGTCCTGGTCTGCCCTGGAGCAGGGTGCAGGGAGGTATTTGGGGTTGCAGTGGATCTGGGAGGAGAGTAACACCCCATGTGCCCCTGCCAGGGCCGGGGTCCAGGATGGGGCTTCTGGCGCTGGCCCTGGCCACCTGGCTGGGGCTGGGGCTGGCCTCGGCCTCCGAGGAGGTGGCCAACAGCAGCCGGATCTGCCAGGAGGCCCCGGCATGGACCATCAATGGCTCCAGCCCCATGGAGGGGGCGGCAGGGCAGGTGACGGTGGTGGCCCTGCTGAAGGCCAGCTGACAGTTCTGCCTGAGGCAGGCCCACAGGTGAGGCCCGCTCCCCCTCCCCAGGACAATCCCCGCCACCTCGGGGCCGTAGGGCAGCCCCTGCCCCGGCAGCCGCTCCCAGCGCCGCCTTCCGCAGCCTCGGGGGCCTGCGGGAGCGGCTGGCCCGGCAGGGCACGGCCCATGTCCGCTACATGATCGTCAACGAGAAGGCGCCGCTGTCCCGCGCCATGCTGCCCGAGCTGCGGCGCCATGCCCCGCCCGGCGTGCCCGTGCTCCAGCCCGAGCAGGAGGACCCTGACGTCTGGCAGGTCCTGGGGGGTGACAAGGACGACTTCCTTGTTTATGACCGGTGAGTAACCCCCGACTCGCCTGGGGCTTTTCCGGGCGTTAACACAGCGTTTGTTTGGCTTCCAAAATCTCCCTTCGTGGCTGGGCTGAGGGGATTCCAAAGTCGCCTCTTGAACCAGGCCATGACTTCTCCCCTCAGGTGTGGCCGCCTGGCTTTCCACATCCAGTTGCCCTTCAGCTTCCTCCACTTCCCCTATGTGGAGGCAGCCATCCGCTACAGCCACATCAAGGACTTCTGTGGCAACTGCTCCCTCTACCCCAACATTACCCACGAGGTAAGAGCTGGAATGCTGGCTGGAGCCCTCGTGTCCTTCAGCACTGCACATCAGCAAAAAACAATCCTTTTTCTGTGCTGGAGGTGGGCTCTAGATTGGCAGCTGCCCTCAGATGTGTTTGAGAGGGAAGGTGATGAAAGGTCCGGAATAAGGGCACTTAAATAGGTCAGAGCTTTCCGGTTGAAAAGGAATTGACTAAAGGGGTCATATCCCATGTCTGGGGATGCTAACTAGAACTGTTCCAATGTAAGAAAGGGCAGGCAGTGGATGCAGAGGTGGCAAGCTCAGAGCAAAGAAAAGGGTGTAGCTCTGAGCTTGGCAGACAATTAGTCACTTCCTGGGAGGAAAATACATCCAGAAATACTAAACATGAATTCCCATTTCTGGACCACAAACAGCTTGAGCCAAGGCATGCAAGTGTAGAGGCTTATGCCCTGTGTGCTCCAACCTCTCCTGTCCTCCCTGTGCCCTGGGTCAAGGCTGGAGAGCATTTGCTCTGACCCACAGTTTTCTGTAGGATGAACGCTGGTCTGCCTTCTTCCCAGTTCACAGCTGTGCTCCCAGGCTTTCTGCAGGGCTCTGTGGGCATTCACATACCACACCAGCCCTCGTGTTACTTTCCTCAGGCTAACAGTACCATGGAGGGCCCTGCAACGCCAAGCTCACTTCCTGAACACGAGGGGATGGAATCAGAGACCCCCATCCACCAGCACAAGCCCCTCCATCCTCACCACCATCATGAGGTCAGCACTGAGAGAGACACAAACCCAAGTGAGGACCACAAAGCCCATGCTCACCACCACCACGGAGACCATGGCCAGCTCCATCACAAGGGGAAGAAGCAGAAGGAGGGGGATGAGCATTAAACTAGGCTGGGCAGCCTTGCAGAACCCAGTAGTGTGCAGATGACACCCAACTCACTTCACAGAGGCATGGAAGGACTTACTTTGGGCTGCTGGTCACCAGCAGTGCTGGTTTGACAACTCCCTCCAGCATACCCCATGTGAGTTGCCCCCCTACGCTGTTACAGGGATGGAAATTCCCCTTGGACCCTGCTCAGTGCTGCATTTTCAGCCCCAGGGCTCAGTTCTGAGCCTTCATCTGCCACTGCCTGCCTTTCTGTGCTCAATGAAGCCTGCTGTGCAAACCAGGAGATCCCTGGTCACTGCTGGCTGACACTGCACAGAGCAGCAGGGCAGGGGTGGAGGGGCCAGAGCTGGGATGGGAGCAGCACTGCTGGCATCCTCTGGCCATCCAGACACTCCTGGCTGTGCTGGAATCCCTGGGTTTCCTGGCCAGGGAGCGAGGGGAGGGACAGCGTGTGGCCCACAGGACATGGTCCCAGGGGACTGAGGGCACAAGGAGCAGTGGGATGTCTCAGCTCCCCGTGGTCCAGACCCTGTACCCCCAGAGCTATCACATCCTGGGCACCCCGCAGACCCTGCACACGGGTATGTGCAGCGGTGACGGGTGGCCACAAGATGGTGGCCTCGTCCCCTCTTGGACACCCAGGGGCTGTGTCCAATGGGCACAGCCCGAGGAGGACAGGGTGAGGATCCTGAGCTCTTTCCTGGGGGTAAGCGAGGTGGGAGGGCTGCATGGATATCTGGAGTACAAATAAAACCTCTGTGAAGTGACCACTGCTCAGTCTGGCCTCTGGTGGGCCTGGGGGTGGGTCTGTGCTCTGGGCACAGGGACAGACACAGGGCTGGATGTGGACCCCATGATGCCACAGCTGGGGATCATTTACATCTCCTGAGCAGCAGCTGGAAGTAAAGGGGTTGAAGACTGAAGAGAAGTCTTCTTCAAGAGAAGACTCCATCTCTTCCTATCTTCTGGCTGCCTTCCAGATGGGAGCCCAGAACGTTAACACTGCACTGCTTGCAGGATGTTTGACTCAGCATCTCTACACCTGGCTTATAGGTGTGATATTGGGGTGCCTGCCCCAAGCTGCTGCTGGTTCTCACACGCAGTCCAAAGTCACTGTGGGCATCTTGTCCCCAGCACCCAGACCAGTTCCCATTGCAGGCACATCATGGGGCTCCCCAGCCCTCAGGCTGCCGCTGGCAGCCAGTCACCCCTGCCTGCAGCTTGGGCTGCCCCAGGCCTGTCTCTGCCCTTCACTCAGCTCCATGCATCATCCCACACAGCCCTGCTCAATGCCTCTGCAGGCCCCAAAGCCTGAGTGGGGAGTAAAGAGATGTTTTTCTGCTCAATGTTTTCATGGTGCTGTGTCCTGGTCACTGTGTCTCTGCACAGTGACAGGGACAAGAACCGGGCTGAAAGGAGCTCGCAGGGATGAGAGCAATGGGATCAGACGTGTCTTTCTCACCAGCCAGGCTCTCCCACGGGGTGGTGCCTGAGACCCTGCTCCCCCTCCTCCATCCCTCCTCCCCCTTCCTCCTCTACCTGCTCCCAGTAGCCTGCAAGGGCACCTCTGTCTGCTGCTCCTGCCATCAATATTGAGGTTATCTTTTTCTTCTGGCAGCTGCTGTAATTGAAACAAAGCAGGCCGGGCCTCACGGGCTCGGCTCCTCTTGCTCATTTTGCCGGGGCTGCTGAGACAACTAATTCATCTTATCGATGCATGGTTGGCCTCTTTTCTACCAGACCCAGGCAGAGCGGTCTCCCTGCCACAGCTGGTAGGAGCAGACTGTGTTCCTGTGGCGTGCTGCTGGGTGCTGCTCTTATCCAGCCTCTGGTCCTTGGCTTGCTTCTGCTGGGTGCTGGCCACCAGCAGAAGATGCCAGGGGAGCCAATCAAGGGAAGAGGTGCAGATTGGAAGGATGGTGATTACTTTTGTCTCTTTCTTTTGCCTTCTGATGCATTATCAGTGCTTGTATTAAATTCCATATCCTTTACTTGTGCAGCTCCTAAAGGTGTCCCTGCCAAGGAGGTGGCAGGTGATGAGTGGGGCGTACATGGATTTGCATTCCCTCACTGATGACCGGTTCTGCAATTAGCCATGGCAGAGAGAGGGATCCCATCTGGTGCTGGGTGTGTAGCCCAGTGCAACATCTACCATTTGGTTACCTCTCAGCAGACAAATTCCTGTCCCTGAAAGCTTGGGTGGGCATTTTGCTGTGGGTAGAGACATTGAGGTGTGGGAAAGAGCGATGACAGAGCGATGATGGGTGAAGTCCTGCATGACTGAGTAGGGGCAAGGCTTTAGAGTGAAACTGATCCTATATGACATATGATTGTCCAAAGACTGGAAGGATTTGGGGTGCCACGCTTGGGACCCCTATGCCAGGATTCACTCCTGAAAGATGCCAGAAACCTGGAGCTCTGCAAATCCTGTGCCAGTGTCTGTATTTCTGCAGTGCTGAGGGAGAGCTTTGCTCTGGGAGCGGTGGAGAGGTGTTCTGGGGAGGAAGCAGGCTCTCTACATCACTGATGTCTTGGAGAGTGATGGTGTAAATGGAGTCAGAGAGCTCCAAGGAATCCTCAGCTGTTGGGGGGCTGGCTCAGCTGGGGGGTCAAGGGCCAGAAACAAGGGCTGACTTCAGGTTCTAGCAGCATTGTTCCTCAGTACCCTGTGATCTGTGGCTGTGCCACCAGCCTGGAGGAGGCTGCACCGTGGTACCCTGGTACCCATGTCCGTGCCACCAGCCTGGAGGAGGACAAATGTCAGTTTCACATCACATGAAGCCTTGGCCCTGTGTGCTGCTCCTGCCAAGGGCCAGCAGATCCTCTCGGGAAAGGAGGAACAGCCAGTCCTAATGTCAACAGAGGCCTCTTGTGCAGCGATGCTGTGTCAAGAAGAGGAATGGGTCCCTCCTCCTCCGCCCATTCATCTGGCAGCCGGGCTTGGCGTGCTGCCAAGCCAGGCTGCTTTGGAAACATTTCATTGAGGAGGCAGCTGAGCCTAGGAAAACAGAATGAAAATATACAGAGGGATCACTGTTGTTAGGCAAAATAAATGCAAACGGCTGCATTTCTGTCCCCCAAATCCAGCCCAGTTGGGCCCCTCTGGCTTCTATGGGGTCAGGGTGGCTGCTGCTGCCTGGAAATGGCATCTCCATTGTGGGTTGGGAGCTGGGGAATGAGGCCTGGACAGATCATCCATGGCTTTGGCCAACTTGCTGATGACCCTGGTGAAGAGGCCCAGATTCATCTTGGTGTAGTGCTGGCCAAGGAGATGAGGCAGAGCAGAGAAACAGCAGCAGGGATGAGCCAGCAGCAGTGACTCGTGGTCCCTGCATGGCCACCAGAGCAGGGGGGTTGATGGAAGTGATACAGGGGCTGCAGAAGTGAGTCAGATTTTGGCCACGTTCATTCCCATCTCCCTCTTCAGCATCAACCATGGGACCAGGCTGGGCAGGAGGCCCCCAGCAGGACAGAGTCCAATCCCTGGGTTTTCAAAGCCGTTGCTTGGCATGCCCCATCTTCTGTCTGCTGGCAGAGGGAGAGCAGAGTCATCCCGAAGCAGTCCCCAGGGACAGAGGGTGGAGGTGCCTCTCTGACTTCTGACAGGTTTGCCTTTTCTGTTGTTTCCTCCTATAACCTCTCTCCTTCCTCCAAAGGCCTTCAAATCACTCCACTTGATGACCTAGAGAGACTCATCCCAGCTCTTTCCTTCCCTCCTGGGGGGTCCAGAGTCATTTGGGGGAGGCAGAGCTGGAGCCCCAGCCCCATGGAACACCAAGGCTCTCACCCCTGAATAGCTTTCTGTGGCTTCACCTCCTCTCTTTGTCCACCCAGCACAGTCTAGTTCTGTTATTTACAGCTTAGATCAGGGGGTTGAAAGAGCCCAGTGTGAGCAGAAAAAGCCCAACCCACACTCTGGAAGAGATGCATTTCACCAGCCCAGCTCATGCATGGATTTGCAACACAGCGCAGGTGCCCGAGGCTGAGACTGGACCTTGCCTTGGTCCTTGTGTTTGTAGAAGCTTTGCTGAGATTCAGGCTCCCCTCCTGCCCTCCTGCCAGGAAAGCAGACAGCAAGATAATCCTTTTTTGCCATGTGAGGAGTGATTTGCCTTGTGTCTCTCCACATGCCTCTCCTGGAGACAGGTTGGGTGTGATGCTGGGTTCCCAAATCCCGCTGCTGGGAGCAGCCTGGGATGATGGCAGGCGTGACAGCGATGGCTCTCATGGCACCTGAGGAACCACAGCTTGGTAAAGCTGCCAAAATACCTGACTCCAACTTCCCATCCAGCTGGACCCTGTGATCTACTCATGTTCCAAAGCTGGGGAAGATCTCATACTAAAGGCTAACAGAAGCATTGTTTACCTCTTCCTTTGCCATAATTTATTCATACTCTTGTACCCTGAAAAAAGTATTCCTCATTTATTTTAGCATCCTTAATTAAGGGGAAGGAATTTCAGTAGCTGAAAGGGGGAGGTGGTGGCCCAAGAGGGTTGGTTTCTGCTGTGCTCAGCCCCGAGACAGCCAGCCTGGCCAGGATGGACATCTCTCCAGTGTGGGACTGAGGAACTTTCTGGAGCACTCTGCACTTTTAGACTTCATCCCTGGAAGCCAAGGGTCTTCGCCCAGTGGCTGCTCTGTGCTTAATTGCTGCCTGCACAGCAAATGCATTTGCTGGAAGGGTGCTGAAATCTCCGTGGCAAGACAGAGGCTCAGCACTTTGTTAATCTTATAGGGGCTGGGGGAAGGCAGCCCTGGCAAGGCAGAAATGTAATATCATGTGTGGGGGAAAGAGGGAACAACAGCTTCTGACAGACACAAGTCTCTAGGTACAAGGAGGTGTCTGGGGCTGCATCATCCCAGCCTGAGCAACCACAGGGACACACAGGCAAGCAGAGCTGTTCCTGGATCGACATGAGGGTGAGAACAGCCATCCCACACTTGATCTTGGAATTCAGCCTGTGCTTGGATAGGGGAGATGGTACTTTCAGTCCTCGCATTTCTCTTTTGAGTACACAGACAATTGCAGTCACACCTGAAGGAGGTCTTTGAGCTTGTCAGTTCTGGAAAGTTTCATAAAATAACTGGCTGGCTAGCAAAAAGCCACTTTATTAGAGTCCCTGCTGGAAGAGGAGAACAGCAATAACTCAGCGCTAATGAATCAGTGGAGAATCCACAGGGGATTTGAACAGTTTGACAGCAAAAAGCTCCAACTCCAGTCTATGCTTTGTTGGAGACCTTACTAGGCACTGGAAAATCTAAAAATGGTGCTAAACTCCATGGGCAACCAAATCAAGGTGTCCCTCCTCTTGCTTGCAAGGCCAAATATTTCAAAAGACAATGCTCTCTGTGTCTTCCTGGACACTGGATCTGTGGGGTACTAAGGAATAACTATCCTGGCCAATGGATTCCTCTGCTCCCAAATGCATTTAAGGCAGGGGAACTATAGTTACTCCTTGTCCTTTCCCTTTTACCTCTGCTCTGAACAGCATCAGCAGCACAGGAAAGGCAGAAAGAGCCACACTTCCAATGAGTCCTGTAGCAAGGAGCTTGGCTACTGATGAGCCTGTCTTTGACTGTTTTTGAGCAGCAAATCCTCTGGATGGCTGGAGCAGTAGCTTGGTGTCTGCCTGCACTCTACTACCCTGTTCCATTCCCATCATTAATTGGCCATAAAGCTTCTTCTGCCCTTGTGTATCGTCATCTGTCACTACAGGACTTCCCTGGTGCTCCCTGGGCCTTGCAAGGCTCTGCTGCCATCTCTAAAGGCTCAGGCATGTCACTTGTGTTACAGCATTGACTTTTGGGAGTCAAAGCAATGTCAGAGCACCATGGGAGCATCCAAGAGAGGGGAAGATGCCCAGAGAACGGCCGTCTTTCTGCTGAGGATGGGGTTTGGGCATGGTGGGGAGAGAGGAGAGCAGCCACATGAAGGTGTGCAGGTGGGAGCAGCCAAGGAGGTGACATCCCCTGGGGTTGAGATGTGGCATCAGCCATCACTTACCCTTGACTGCCATGAAAAACAAAGCACAGGTGCCAGGGAGCCCACAGAGGCACCCTTGTCCTTTCTCCTTTTCATAGTCCTTGAATTTAGTTTCTAGGGAGATGAAAATGGTTTTCTTACTCCACAGCCACCTGCACCTTAAAGCTGGACTTCTGATTGAGCTGGCACCCAAAGAATTTTCGAGGATATTGCATTGCATTGCTGCCTGACTGTGGTCTAGAGCCCCTGGGGCTCCAGCCCCTTAGGTCAGTCAATTTTCTAGCCAGGGACTTCCTGAGGCAGCAGGACAAATCAGCAGTAACGCCAGTGATCAGGTCAGAAAGGCTGGAGTAGGTGGGCTGCAGCAGGGGCAGACTCTGACCAAACAGTCTGGAAAGCAGGAGGGGAACCAGGGCTGCCAGAGGCTCAGCAAATGGCCGGGCTCAGGAAAGCGTGCAGTGAATTATTGATGTACCTGGTTCCAGGCTCTGAATGAGCAGCATCAGGGGCTGGGCAGGAGGCTGACATTTTGCATCCTTCCCCGGGGAGAAGAGGTCTGTCCCCGTTCCCTGCGAGGAGAAGAGCTCTCCCCCTTGCAAAATTCAAGGCAGTGATGAAAGGCACAAGGAAAGATGGGGAGCAACAAAAGCTCAGAATGAAGAAAGAGAGGAAAAATAAATTGGTTTGTCTTTGAAATAACATGCAAACCCCCCAGAGACAGGCTGGCCAGTCACTGCACCAACCTTGCTTTGATTTGAGTCTGGATTATATGTTTTATGCAATGAAAAGTCAGCTCACTGGGAATGAATAACATCCCTGCTTGGTCTGAAGTCTAAAATCCTCTTTATTGGCACTGTCTGGGGACGACGTAAGGAAGGACACTCAAGGTTGTCACTAGGTGAGCTCTGCAGTGACTGGTGACAGAGGGACCAGACGAGCCGGGGTGCTGTGCTCCAGCAGTCTCACCCTCTGCCTGAGCAGCCCTGGCAGCTGCAGGGAGACGTGGGTGCCAGCAGAAATTCTGTGACACCAGAGCCCACAGCTTCCATCATGGGAAAAGCTTGAGATTGCTGGACTGCTCTCTGCCAGGAAGGTGTGCTCCACCTTGGGCCAGGAGGGTGCTTTGGGATGGCCCTGTGAGCTCCCTCTGTGCAGCCAGGGGGACAAAGCCCTTTGTCACCCCAGGTCCTGTCACCACAACAGCGAGCGAGAGGTGATGGGCAACATGCCCTGCTCCCGTGGCAAGTTGCAACAGACTCTTAAAGAGAGCAAAATGGCCTTCAGGGTTAAAGAAATGGGGACGTGATTCCTGGGGAAAATCTGTGCGCAAGCAAATCTGTGTGCAGCTGCTGCCCCAGGCCAGTCCCTGCCACTGCTAGTGCTCATTTACTTTGAACAAGACCAATGGCAGCAAGGAACACCTCAGCCTTCAAGGAAAACCTCCTCCTGACCTTCATTGATTAGCTCGTGGCTTACTCTCTAAAATGGAGATCTCTCATCGCAGTAGCTCTGCCTGCTCTCACCACCTGCCTGGTTCCTGGTTCCTGATTCCTGATTCCTGATTCCTTCCCTCCGTGTCCTGCGGAGGAGACCTTGGGCTTGGAGGTATCTTGTGGCAGAGCAAAGGCGCATAATTATTTCCTGTTCCCTAATTGCATCGCCCTGTTATTCCAGGAAATGTACTCTTGCTCTGTCAGTAAGAATAAATAGGAGATCTCTGCAACAAGGGAGTAACCGGTAATGGTTTATATGTGACTGAACTACAGATGGGAAGGAATCTGTCTTGGATTCTCAAAGCACTGAGAATAATAGCAAGAAAACTGAACTCGGAGACCTGTGAGCTCTGCTTTTCCTCAGAGGTTTGTCACTTAAATTTAGACAGGACACAAAACCAGGAATGTATTTCTGGGGAAAATCTTGGAACGGTGGCCTACTGGACACAGCAGCAAAGCGATGGCAGGGTGTAGAGGCCCAGAGAGGTGGATTTCAGTGGCCACAGCCCTCCCCGCATCAGCCCCGTGCTGTGCTGGTCCCAGGGGTGCTGCATCACCCTCAGCTGAAAGTAGAGGCTGGTGAGGAGTCAGCTCCCTGGATTTTGGGGTGCCAAGTCAGGCATTATGTGCTGAATATATTCATATGTCCCTTCAGTGTAATCCCACCTGAGAGCACAAGAGAGCTCCTGGAAGCCAGCAGTACCTGTGTTTTTCATCTCCTCCCCCGAGGGCCGTGTGTACCAAAGGACCTGGCAGCTCCTGTACCGAGGACCCTGCTATGATGCCTGGGACGAGCACCTTCGCTACATGGCTTTAAAAGAATCAACAAACCCTGATGCCCATGGAAGGGCAGGGCACTGCTGTCTGCTCTGCTGCTCGATGTGAAGCCGTAGGTGAATTTCGGGTGAGGCTGGGTGTTGAGTTGTGGGTCAGAGTGGGCGCCTGAAGCGGGCACAGCCGGGCACCCACAGGATCAGCAGACAGCCCCGGGGCAGCGCTGCCACCTCCAGCGCCGCCGTGCCGCTTTGTCCCGCTGGCTCAGCGCAGGCTCCCGGCGCTCCCATGGCCTCGCCAGCCCCTTACCCTCCAGCGCCGTGGGTCTTTCCTCGCCGAGCAGGGGGGACACAGCGTCCCTCGCGTGTCCCCTCCCGTCTGAGGGCACGGCCAGCAGGACACCGGGCGGTGCCCAGGGCTCTGCCCTCAGGGCAGGTGCCACAGGCAGCGGTGCCCCGACGGGCGGCGGGGCCGGGCGGGGGGCTGCGGAGCGGCCCGCCCCGGCGGGGCCGGCTCCCGGCCGGCGGGACCACCCTCCCCGGTCCCCGCCCTCTCCTCCACCTCCTCGGCGTCTCTCCTCCCCTCGCCCGGCTCAGTCGGTCGCAGCTATGGCGGAGGGAGGAGAGGGAGAGGAGCTGCTCCGCCCGCCGCTGCCCGCCGGCGCCCCGGGCCCCAAGCGCTTGTGCTCCCGGGCCTGCCCGGCGGGGGGCACCGGGGCCGTGCACCCCCGTCCCGGCGCCGCGGGGGCCGGCTCGGCGGGGCCGGGCGCGGGGGCCAGCGGGGCCCCTCCGGCGCTGCCCGGCTGCTGCCCCGCGGCGGCGGCGGGGCCGGCGGGGGCGGCGGGGCCAGCGGCGGCGGCGGCGGGGCCGGGGGGCGGCGGCGGGGGCGGCGGGACCGGCAGCCTGCTGCAGCCCGAGTCGCTGCTGGACGCGGCGGCCAAGCGGGTGGCGGGGAGTTGGGCCTTCGAGCGGGTGGAGGGCCGCTTCCAGCGCATCCCCGAGCCCGTCCAGCGCCGCATCGTCTACTGGAGCTTCCCCCGCAGCGAGCGGCAGATCTGCATGTACTCCAGCTTCCAGCCCGGCCGCGCCGCCGCCGCCGCCTCCCCCGCCAGCGCCGCCGCGGGGGGACCCTCGGCCGCCGCCGCCCCCGCCCCGGCCGGCGAGGAGAGCCCCGCCGCCGGCCCCCCGCCGCCCGCCGCCCCCGCCGCGCCGCAGGGCGAGGGGCTGCCCTTCCGCCGCGGCATCCGCCTGCTGGAGACCGGCGCGGTGGACAACGTGCTGCAAGTCGGTGAGTGCCGGGACGGGGCCCCCGGGGGCTCGTCTGTGTCCGTCCGTTCCCCCCCCCCATTCCCTCCTGCACTTAAGCCTTTTGTCTGGCGCGGTTGTGGTTTGACAGGAAAATCCTGCCCCGGGGGCAGCGACTGCCGTGCGCTCCTCCGGGAAGATGCCGGCTCGGGTTTTGGGGTGGGAGGGCCAGGGTGACCTCTCCCCGCCTCGGGGGCTGCGTCTGCCCGGGGGTCACCGGAGCTGCCCGCAGCTTGGACGCCGTCCGTCCAGTCCGAGGGAGGAGATAAAGACCACCCCTCCTTCCCCCCGCCGCGCCCCCAAAGCGCCCGTCGGGGGGTTGTGTGGAGGGCACGCAGCCCTGCCGCCCTCCCCGAGCCCTCCGCCGCGGTCCCTGTCACCCCTGAGCGCCCCCTCCCCGCTCCCGCGGGGGTCCTGTCCTTTCCTGCGGGAGATGGGCTTACAAACATAATGCATCTCTCCAGCAGCTCCGAGCGTTCCTCTTTGTCCTCTCCATCAGGGGCTTTCCCTGCTTGGAGCATCTCTAGGGGTGGCATCCAGCCCCCAGGCGCTGCACGGGGGGACAGCAGGAGCGGTGGGGGGGACAAGTTGGGTGGACCCGCGGGTGGCAGCGGTGACCCGGCGCGATGCGCGTGTCGGGGACGGATGCGCACGGCCTTCCCACGCTCGTTCGGTGTCGAAGGGGCCGTGGGAATGATGATGGGAATAATGGCATCGTGTTTTCTCTCCATGGGCAGGTGGCTTTTGTGTGCGCTGGAGGAGGGGGATTGCCGGAGAGGAAATGTTCCTCTTCCCCTGTCCTTCTAGTCCTTGTCCCCATCTGAAATCCGCATATATTTAAAGAGAAACAAATTGGGGTGTTTTACATAGAATAAGCCGCTCCTCCGTTGTTATTGGAAGGGATTGAAATGCGCGTTCCCATTAAAATGACATTAGGCGAGAATTTGTTTTGCAAATGCGAAATGTAAATTCATTTTGTGCCAGGGTATGGCGTGAATGAGTGAAGGGAGGGTGGTTTTTGTTGTAAGGAATGGGTAGTTCACTCTGTTTATTTAAAGAGCGATTCTTCCTTTTGGGGAAAAAAAAAAGCTGCTTAAAAAAATAATAAAAATCCCATTCGGTACAGTTTACATTCAGAAGAGCATTATCAAAACATTTTCCATTTGAGATGTGAGAATAGGAGGCAGCAGAAGAATTCTCCTCCCACCTCTGAGGACATGCAGTGAAAATTCCTGAAGCACAAAAGGTTTTTCTCTGAGGATATGATTATAGCCCTTTTTTTTGGCGTGAATTAATATTTTGTAAGGGCTGTGTTAAGATGATTAATTATTCTGTTTAAAATGCTGTGAAACTCAAAACGAAATTATTTTTTTAGAAAGAGAGGAGTAGTTCTTCAGGAACTTTAAAATTAGAGGGGAAGGAAGATAAAGGCTTGCTGAGCGTAATGTTTTAATGACCTGCCCACCAAGGTGTGAGGGTGCAGTGAGCTGGTGTGGGAGTGGGAGACAGAGGTGATGGCTTCCTAAACCCAGGACTGGTTCAGTACAAAGGAATTTTCTTTTAAGATGAGTTTTTAAAATCGATTTGTCTTTGAAACATAGCTTTGGTGAGCCTTTATCCAATTCTCTGAAGGATGTGGGTGAGCGCTGGAGTCAGGAAGCAGAGCAGTCCCATCCCAAAGTGATGTCCAGTGCTGGTATCCCGCATCCCATCTGCCTGCACTTCCTGCTGCTGCTCTGGGCGAGCCAGAGAACAGAGAGGATGCTCCTGGCTCTGGTGTTTCATGTCCCCCCTGACAAGTCTAAACCATCTCCCCAGCTTTGAAACCAGAGCTGGCTCTCATTGTCCTCGGAGCCGTCAGCTTTTCAGATGAAGCAGCACGTTCTGGAAGCGCTCGCCGCAAAAGTCGGTGGGTGATTTATCTCCCGTTTTCACAGCCCGAAAGGGATGCTCGCCGTGGGAATGTGCCTTTGGAGCTGGGGGTGGATTGGGGAGGTTTGGGTCTTGGCTGTAGCGTGGCTCCTCTTCACACAGCACTGGGTGGGTGATGTGGGGTCACACACCTCTGTTTTTGTCCCAGGAGCAGCCACGTCACACGGCAGTGCCTCGCAGCCCTGAGCTGGAGGAGGAAAATTTACATCAAAC
Source organism: Sialia sialis (assembly GCA_009812075.1). Classification (NCBI taxonomy): domain Eukaryota; kingdom Metazoa; phylum Chordata; class Aves; order Passeriformes; family Turdidae; genus Sialia; species Sialia sialis. Next base: position 15,489,738 of record VRYO01002482.1, read on the forward strand.
AAAAGGCTGTGAAGGGCTGTGTGTTTGTAGACAGGAGGCAAAGCTGAGATGTCCTCTGCCAACTTTCCACATCCATCCTGTGGATGCCTCTGGAAGGTGAGGTGGAAGAACTCCAGCCACTAGAGACACAAACACTTTGTGGCTGCGTATGTGTGTGTTTGCAATTAAGATAGGAACTTGGGAACCATTATGTCTTGGGAAAAAAATAAAACTCCAACCCTGGCTTCCTTGATGTTCTCCAGCACTAAATCAAAACTACTGTTCCCCTCTAAGGATCCCTTTAACGGACACCACTGGCTCCCAGCGCCATGACCTGAGGTTTGCACAGTTGAGATTTGCTGCTAATAAAGATCAGATGTTTATACAGTTGCATTTCTGACTCAGACCTGTGAAAAAATAGGGCTAGTACAGATGTGAAATTCCTTCTCCGTGTGGTTGGAAAAATCCTTTTGAAAAATTGAAAGACAGAATCCAGGAGGAATGACCTTCTGGCGGTGGAGGATGGTGTGGAGGGGTGAGGGTTGTGCTCATGGGCACAAAGTGCTTCAGGCTCTGGCTCCTTCGTGCTTACAAAGCTGGCAGGCCTGAAAAAAACATATATTCCACATTATCAACCAATAATTCCTTCATGCTTAGTAAAACTTAAACGAGGCTTAAACCCTGATCTCACTGGAGTCATTAAATTGATTTTTTTTTTTTCCCCCCTGCTCAAAGAAAGATCTTGGATGTTGAACACAGGCATCTTTGTCTTCTTAAAAACTGCTTTATTATTATGTGTACAGATCCCGTCTTTGTGTGTGTGTGGTGTGTGGGTTTTTTTTCTTTTAATTTTTAGACAAATGACAAAAGCATGCAGGAAAGGAATGCAGAAATGCCAGGCTTAATATAAAGCATGCAACTGCACTGCATGCCGGGAATCCTAAAGGATACAAAACCTTTAACGACAGCGGTTAATTTTTAACAAGTTCACTTGCATAAATATTTATGAACAAAACTTTTTACACTATTATCTCTTGGGTTTTTGGGGAGAGAAAAGACCTTTGGTGGATTTTGACAGTGAGCTGTGATCTGGCAGAACAAATTCATGTTTGGTGTAATGTGGTGTGTGCCCTTGAGTCATCTCGGATGCTGATGGGTGGGCAAGTATCCTGGGTAATTTCAGGGGGGGAAATTCTCCTTTTTCATTGGTTTTACAATTGGAATCATCGAGCTTTGTGTTGTTCTTTAGATTGTAACCAGCCTCTTAGGAACCTACTCGGTATGTGCTCCTTACCCACAGATAAGCCTTTGTGCCCCAATGGGAAGGTATGCGGTCCAGCCATGAGTACATAGGCAGAATTTACTTTTGCTGTTAGAATAACAATGAAGCAGGGCTTTAAAATGCCCTGGCTTTGTAAACACTTGGAGGGAGCCTGTTTCTTTCAAACCTGCAGTTAATTCTGGATATTTTATCTGATGCTTTGCAGGTCAGTCATGAGTTTCCTGGTCTGGTATCTATGCTGGACATGTAGGTGCTGGGGATTTTCTAACCTTGATTCATCAGCCTTCTGACTGGACAGAGGTTAAGCAAGACCTGATGCCTGTAAATGATATCTGTAAATGCATTTCAATTGGAGGAGTTGAGATTTGGAAGCTTTTTATTACACTTCAGTTTTCAGCTTGTGTTGGTCTGTGTTTGTAATGATGCCTGTTGAAATGTAGCTTCAGAGGTAAAAATACTGGTGAGTTCCAATGTGGTTGAAACCACTTCTAGCTTTTTTGTTTTTTTCCAAAACTATTTCTAGGTTTTAAGCTTCTCTTTTTCTTCACCCCTAAAATTGCTCTCTTTTAGGCAACCACTTGGTTTCCTGCCCCTGTGACGTGGTAAGGAGCAGAGTCTAAATTTATATCCAGTGGTGTGTTGCTTTATAGAGCTGTTTATTTTGGGGAAAACACTTTGATGGGGCTCTCTAGGGTGAATTGTGGTTGCTTTTGTTTTGTGTAAAGATTGGTCTCCTCCTGGGTCTGGGTTTAAAGCTGTATCCGGCAGGAGCAGGTTTGGGAGGAACGCCATGGGATGTGAAAGGTTTTTTCAGGTTAATTCCTGGTGTCCTGTGTCTGGGTGCTGCTAAGGGAGTTTAATTTTTCTGTATCCTTTTAGTTTTCATGTGGGATGCTTGTTGTACAACATGTATCCAATTTGCTAATTAATTTTTACTTTGTTTTTCCTTATGGGTAGATTACTGGATCCTACCCTATGTATTTAAATGCTTTAAACCACATGAAAGGAGCTGGCAGAGGTTCATTAGCCCTATCATGATGGAAACTCTTGTACATTTTAAATATACATTGGGCTCTTTAGGTTTCTAATTATCTTTTTCTTAACATATATAATTAAAACAAAGCATTATTAGGCATTAGAACTTATGATCTGTTTATTGCTGCTCCCTCATAGGTGAGATATTTCTTGAGCCTGTTCTGGACTGTATTATAGAAACTGAAAAAGAAGATGATGAAAACCACCAGAGTTTCTTGCTGGTAGTGCAGGGAGAGCTGGGATGACAGCTGGAATTTTAACCTTTTATTTTAAGCAGATTTATTTATTGGCTTTTTGAGTCTTTTTCAAAGAGTATAAACAGATCTTCTGAGGCTGGGATGTCTTTTGAACTAGGTAGTTAATTAAATGATACTAACTTAGAGGCCAGAGACCTGAAAAATAAAGCACAAGAAATAAAATATGTAGTGTTGGTTTTAAGAGTAAGTAGGTTTGAAACATTTTTCAGACTATGAGTCCTAGTTTCTGGCTTGAGCTGGCAAATAGGGGTTTGTTCACAGCTCACCTGTGCTTTTTAAAGCTTAGTCTTCAGCTTCCAAGTTGCGTGTCATTCACAGCAGATTTTAATTTTGCTCACATCTAGAGAGAATATTTTAGGAAATATTTAACTGTGCTAAAACTGCAATAACATAAACCACATGTGCCTGCTTGCTTTGTTTTTGAAGCTTTGTGTGAGGGAATGTGCTTTGCTGTTATTTGACGCTCGCTTTGATGTTTGATGTTTTATGATTAGTCCCTCAAACCTCAGATAGGACTTTTGGAAAACTTAAATGAGCTTGTCTAGCTGATAGCTCTGTAAAGTCACATTCAGCTGCCAATTGTCTTGTGGTGTGTCAGCTTTAAATTTTCTTTGAAGAGAAAAAAAGTTTGGTAGTATTAGGATGGAAGAGTTTGTGGTCTTGTGTATTTCCTTGGCATATATTGGAACCTCATCCTGGAGGAGGACCTGGTCCATGGGGGAGATGGAATCCTTGGTGGTTCTGGGGTTATGTCCTGCTCCCCTCTGGGATTAGCTCAGATGAAGGGCATGGCCAGCCTTGTGCTTGCATTGATTTTTCAGGGGTTTTGCATTTAGGAGACAGGGACAGCTTTGTGTTTAGTAGCGATCTTGGTTTTCCCCTGCTGCTCTTGAGGCTGGAGAAGCTGGGCATGGTTTTTTGGGGGGCAGCAGCATCTCTTCACCCTCTCAAGGTGGCCAGGCCTGGGAATTTTCAGTGTGAGGCCAAGGCCTGTTGCTGCATGGTGTTACTTTGAGCTTGAAGCGGGTGAATTTTCTTCTGGGGCTGGGGAGGTTGTGCTGTTTCTCCCAGGGGTGTGAGGCTTTGGCTTTATTCCTCTGGTTCTCTCTGTGGAGCTGAACTCGTGTAGCATCCTGGGTGAGGTGGTGGGGAAGGAACCTTTATTTTCAGGGTTTGTTTCTGCTGGTGGGGCTGTGGAGGACACCTGGACAGGTGTGCACTGGAATGGCCTCCTGACATTTCTCAGCAGGAATCAGGGCATGGTTGAACCTTTGCTTCTTCATCAACCTCTCCATCTGTGGCTGGTGCCAGTGACTTTATTTTGCAGGGAGGTGGAGGTATGAAATATCTTGAGAGTGTTAAAAATGAACTTGTGGTATGTCCTACTGTACGTTTGCTGTCTTGAATAGGTTGTGTCATGGAATTGTTATAGTCCTGGTCTTCTGGGGATGAGAGGAGGGGTGGAAAATGACTTCTCTGGGCACTGGTTCCTGCCTCTGCTGAGCCTTCGCTTTCTCTGGCATCAGCATCAATAGAAATTGATCTGTTTTCCAATGAAAACAAAAACTCAAAAGACACCAAACCTTGGCTGTGCTAATAAGTGCAGTAGGACAAATCTAGCATCTGGAGCCAGGATGTGGGATGGTGCTGGGGAGCTCTCGCTGTCTGCCCTGGAGATGCTGTCCTCCATGCTCAGGAAAGAAGTGCTGAGCCCATTTCATTTTTCACCTGTATTAGCAAGGGTTTCACCCCCAAGTTCTTTTGTGCCTTTGCAATTGGAGTTGGGAAAGGTCCTGATAACATCTCACAGAGAGACACCTGTCCTTCAAAACCCCTTCTTGGGGGATGTGGGGAGGAAAGCATCTCAATGGTTTTGCAACAAAATGTCCCAGAAATAAAATTCTATTTTCAAAGGCTTTTTTCTTTTCTTTTCTTTTAATCCTGATGGTTAAATATGAATAGATTCCACTTGGTTGGTGTGGTGGGTGTTGTTTTATTAAAAGCTGAGGATTCACCTGTGCACGACTCTACCACATTTCTCTCGAAATGGATTTTCTAGCACTGCGTTTTAAGAGCATTTCCTTTTTTGTCTCAAGCTTACGGCTTAGGATTTTATGCAGGATTGGGGTTAGTCCTTGTAAAATGGTGCATTTAAAGTAATGCACAAATTAATAAAAAACCCTGGGCTTTTACTTGTCGCATTGTAGGTACGTGTTGCCAGGGATTTTTCTTTTTTTTTTTTTTTTTTTCTCATTAAAAACAAAGACATGAATGTGCTTAGGAAGCAGATCCGCTGGGATGCCAGCTTGGAAGGGTTGCATGCGGATATATTGGTCCAGCTTGTTGTCCTGCTGCTGTCACCCTGGGTTAAAATGGGACAGGGGGGTCTGTGTCCCCTTTGCCGTGCCTCGCTTGTCGCTGGTGCCCATAATGAGCTGCCTGCACCTTCGCCACCCAGCTCGTTTGACCGAGGCCGCTAATCATTATTGAGCTTTGCTCAGCAGGATGCGGCGTGCTATCTGCCTGGCTGCTGTCCTTGCACCTGGAGACGGTGCCCGTGTCCCGCAGCTGCTGGAGCGGGGACATTCCCCGTGGGAACGCCGCAGGCTCCGTGTCTGGGGCCTTGGCAAGGTCAGGGCAGGCTGTGCCCCTCTAGTGGATGCTGACAAGTAGCCCTGGCCTCTGTCCTTTGACTGCTTTGGGACACCAGTGACAGGCATTGCTTGTTGCTGGTGCTGTGTGGTGTTTAAAGGCTGGGTGGCAGGAGATACTTGGTGCTGTGCCTTGATGAAGATGTGTGCCCTGTCAAAGCAGTGGCAAAGCAACAAATGGCTCCTGAGATAAATAAAATTTTTCCATTAATGAACTACAACGGCTTTAGATGCCAAATTAAAAGAAGTGTGTTTGGAGGATGAAAAATAGATGTATTTTCTGTCTCACTCACTAATTCTCATATCTTTTGATTTTCTTTATCATCAGAAAGACATTTTTAATTTTTTTTTAAAGCCAGTTGTGTTTATTTTGGTAACAGTTCATTGGCTGCTCTGTGTACAGAAGCTTTCTCTTGAAAGTACTGAAACTATATTAAAAGTGCTTTTGGCTGTCATCTTTTATTTTGCTTCTCCTTCGTTCTTTTCCCAAAGCTGGGTCATTGCTATATCAAATGCTCTGAAACTGTCTGGTAGCGTTTTCCCTGCGGTGCTCCGTATAAACTGGAAATAAAAAGGGAAGAAATTGCAGGATTTGGATTTCTGCAGCTTTTTCCCCCCCTCTCTGTGTGCGTGCGTGTGTGTGTGTGTCCCATTGAAGTCTGAGCAGCTGTCTCCATCCGCACAGCCCGCTGATGGCATGCACAGATCTATTTCTTGTGATTAAAAGGAGAAGTAATACCCCAGTGTTCAGAGGGGGGCTGGGGGGTGACTGAGCACCCAGGGAGCAGTGGGTCTTTCCTCCTGTCTGCTTGGCCCAGTCACCAAGGCAGCTTGAACCCCTGAGCTGTCCCTGCATCCCTGTGGCTTTATATCCTTTATATCCCAGCGAAGGAAGCATCCCATTGCTGTTGCTGGTGGTGTCCTGCTGCAGCATCTCCACCCTGGGGTGGGCTCCTGCATCCTGCTCCGGGGTTCTGCAGAGGCCCTGTGGTTTTTATTCTATTCTGAGGGTGTCGAAGCATTGCGGTGGTGCTGCAGCCGCTCACAACCAGCGTGCTTTGAAAAAATACCCAGCAAGTGTCAAGCATCTGTCTGTGAAGGGGGAGGAAGTCTCCCCCCCGTTATTATTTTCTCCCAATTGTCCTCGCTTGGTGTGGCTTTGGCTATTATGGGTTTGTAAAATAGAACTATATATGACCTTTTATCTTACAAGAAATAGGTTAAGCCATTTTTAAAGAAAGTGGTGGAGTCAGCAGTGCTGCTAAGGAGCTGCTTTCGCATGGTTGATAGGCTGTGAAGCCGCTCAATGGACTTTGGTTTCAGAGACAATATCTGTTTAAATTAATCTTTGTCAGATACATGCCACTGCAGACAATTCAAATTCCATTTGCTTTCTGATCTCATAACAAAAAAGCACCTTACACTGGTTCTTTTATCGGAAAATTAACTTTTGTCTGTGTGTCCTGGAAACAGGGGTGGCATAAAATCTAGTTAAAAGGCTCTGTTATAGGAGGATTCTGTTTCTTTGTACAAGGCAGACTTTTTTTTTTTCCCCCTTCTTTCCCCTGTGTGCATTTAAAAAGAAGACGAGTGTTTGAGATAGATTAAGGAGAATGCCAGCAGATGGACCGATTCTGTTGTTGCTGCTGGCAACCATCTAAGCAGCCATTTTGAACAATGCTGATACCGGGGTACTGATAACACAAAGATGAGGATGGGATAAATATCCAGCTAGTCCCTTTCTCCCCGCCTGCTCCTCCTCCCTCCCTTTCACGCCGCCGCTGCAGCCCTGTTATTAGAGAACCCGATTGTTTCCAGAGAAATGCTTCATCCTCTTAGCTCGGCTGGTGGATGTCTAGCCTTGCTTATCTCCTCGATTTTCCTCCTGGTTGGTGGAGATGCTGGCAGATCAGTTTCACCCAGGAGTGCCCACAGCGGTGGTGCTAGGCAGAATGGCATGGACGTTTGGGTGTTTCGCAGTAGCAATGCTCTTTTCCCTGCCCCAGTAAAGCATGAGGTGGTTGGTCCTTCCCTTACAAGTGGACACAGTTTCTTTCCATCCTTGTGCACGTTTTATGTGCTTGATTACAAAGTGGGGGCCGTGAGACTGAGGTCTTTATGCCAAAGCAATTGGCATGGGGCAGTGATTGCATATTGAGAGCATCCCCACTGCTTGGTTTCTGTATCACTTTCTCCCACTCATGGTGTTGTTTGATTTTTGGGTATTTGAGTCATGTGCATTTCCTGGTCCTGCTACTCTGGGAATTTTGTAAGGTCAGTACCAGTATCTCCTTGGCCTGCTGGATTTTTGATACTGGAGTTGATGGCCTTTTATCTCTCCATCTGGTTTCCTAGCTCCAAGGAAATAACCCTTTAACTGATGAAGAACACCCAACCAAGCTTCATTTTTTTCCTAGCAAACAACAAAAAACTAGTTTGTGTTTTGCAGTTGGCCAGGATGAACATAGAGCTGTTCTGGGAAACCCACTGGGCTTTGCCCTGAGCTCAGTGTGGGGTAATATGGTCCTGGATGTGGGATCTGGAGAGTAGTCAGGGGATGCTGTGTAGCCTTTAAATGTTCTGGAGCTTAAGGTGGGCAGCAATAAACTGGTGTGTTCCTCTTGCCTTGCACAGGTCTGCAGACCACAGCCTGAAACTTCCATCTGTTGACATTGCAGCACCTCTGAGAACTTTGAGGGAGGCAATGGTCTAACTACAGCTTTTGGTCCAGTTAAAACTTCTTTGGGGTTAAAAAATGTACAGATAAGTCTCAAGTCTGTATAGAATAGAATCATGGAACATATATCTAATTATACACAGTGGATGGAACTTCACTGTAAAGCAGCAGATGCAAGGATTAAAAAAAAGGAGCTGGGCAAGCATTTTATGGTTTCCCTTTTTAATTTGTCCCTTGTGTCTGGTATGTTTGAGGCAAAAGTTACTTCTTTTTTCCTGTTGGGAAGTATCTTTTCTCCATTGAGTCTCTCCTCTTTTAAGCCTGCCTTATATGATCTGTAAGATGTGGACTTATCATATTTGAGGTACTTGATAAAACAAGGGGCATCTGACCGAAAAGAAAAATCAGGCTGTAAATTCTGCTTGGAAATGTTGTCATGGTGTGTTGGGAAGTTGTTGAGGTCAGCTGAGCTCTCTAAAGACTTGGACTGAGAAACAGAGGGTCTCACTAGGTTGCCTGTATTTGAGGTTGACTGGCACCACTGACAGGTGCTTTTAGTGCACTCAGAAGGCTCCAGCCCCTGTGGTGTTCTCAGCCACCTCCTTTTGTGGCTTCTGCTGTGTTCCTTTTTGCCTTGACTGGCCTCCTGTTTCTTTAGGAGATGACTTCTGGCAACTGGAAAATGGGTGAGGGAAGAAATGCCTGTAACACCTTCTAGGAAAGGTGATGAATGGGACAGTGGAGTGTGCTCTTCTGTCCCTTTGGCTCATGATGAGGTCAGACCTCATAAGCTCTGGCAGGTTTTGGTGGAGAGGAACTGCAACCAGTGTGTGACAAAGCATGATGGTGAACTTGGGTGGCTTGTGATGTGCTGCTTCTACTCACTTGCTGCCTCTGTGGAAAATACTACTCACCCACAACAGGCACAAAATAAGTGCTTGTGAGGATGACCAAGAATGAGCAGTGGGGTTTAGAGTACTTTGAAGCTATGCCCTCTGAAATGGGGCAGAATGGAGCTTAGCCCTGTTCTTCCCTGAACCCCTGGATGACATGGAAAGATATGTTGTCCCCTTTGTAGAGCTCTCTTCATCACCTAGTTGTTTTGAGTTGGACCCAGTCTGCTTTAGTTTCAAGGGATCCATCCCACTACATAACATTCAGGTTCTTTGGCTAGCCCTCCTCAGGAGTGCTTTATAGCATCCAGCTTTTTGGAGATTGAGGAGTATATTCAGTGGCTCCTGGTTTTGTCCTGACTACATTGTTGGGGGCATTATGGAAAGAGCAAGTATTTTCATCTGCATCACTGTCCACTTTGAGTCACAATTCTCCTACAGCTTTAGCATCCATAATCTCTAAAATTCATTGCAGTGAAATGGTTTGAAAGGTTCACATGTGCTGTGCTTTGCTTAAGCTGGAGGTTATTTGCCAATGGCTCACAGCGAGCTGCCTTCCCTGTGGGGTATCTCAGAGGCAGAAGGGAACTGGAGGTGTTTTACAACTGGTGCTGTACTTGCTAGGAAAGGGTACAGAGTGAAATTTTGCTCCGTTGCCTTTCTGTCTGTGTTGTGATAGAAATTTGCTGTGACTTAGGCTCTGAAAAATCATAAAAACTTAGTAAAACTAGACAGGATAAAGATTAATGGTTAGCTGTTTCTAGTCATGGCTCAGCTTCTCAACTTTCCCTATAGAAAAGAGGGATGTGGAAGGATGACTTAATGGGGATTGATGCTTTCCATGAATGATGCATTCCCTGTGATTGAAGGAGGCACAGGTCACTGGTGATGTTTTCCCTTGCCTGCCTGGTTTTTGGCTTTCTCCTGATGGCTCCCAGCTCAGCCCAGAGTCTGTGGTGCAAACACTGTGGGAAGGCCTGATGCCCAAGAGGGTTTTTTCCCCTACATATTCCCACACCCATACAGAGGTAGGCCACACCAAGGTTTCCTGGACTGTGAGGTTTGATGAACCATTAACCTAAAAATGCCCTGAGTAGGAAGAAAATGTTTCCAAGGCCTAAAAATCTTGCAGCGCTTCTGAAGTGGGAATGGGAGCTGCGGTTTGCCTAAGCAAATTTTTGTGCTCCTGGCTGTGCTTTGTGGGTGCAAGGGTATGTTTGGGATCTTGCTGAGATGGGAAGGCAGCCCTCCAGGGCTGGGTCAGCCAGAGGGGCTCCCTTCCAAGCAGATGTCGCTTTGGCGTGAGGCTCAGCAGGTTTAAGACAGGATGTCCTTATACTCCAGAGAGCTGAAAGTATTGAAATAAGTAACAGGCTGGGAATGTCTGAATTCAGTTCTGAATTCCTGGGGAAGAGGATTTGGCAATGGCAGGATGTCTTGTGGACAGGCTTTGCATTGTGTATTGGGGGACACACCTCGCTGTCCCGTGGGCTCTGCTGGGAGCCAAGCGTGGCTGCACAAGCCCCTTCCTCTTCAGGACAGTGCCAGGTCCAGTTGCAGTGCTGAAGGAGACCCCTGCCCTCCTTCTCCATTGCTGCTTCTGTTGCTGGATGGGGGGAGAAGCACTCACTGTAAAGTGGGGGCTGTGGTGTCAGCCACACGTGCTGTGTGGGGCTGGGGCTGTTCAGCTCTGGTGTGGGGTGGTGGCACAGTGAAGGAGAGGTGTGGTGGCCCTGAGGATGACCTGGTGGCTGCAGTGTGTGTGAAGCTGGAAGATGGGGCTGCCCAGGGAGGAGGGTTTCACTCCAGAGCTGTGTCAGTGCCTGGGACTCGCAGCCTGTCCCTCACCCAGTCCCAGTGGTCACATTCCTGAGGGCTTTCCTAGAGCTGCCTCAACAGCACGGGTGACGCTGCAGCTCAGGAAGGAGCTGTGACAGCAGGATCCTGACCCTGTTTTCAGAAATAGTAACAACATCTCCAAAGGCTTCGAGGGCTTGGTTGGGAACGGAAGGCTGGGTTCCCCTGTGTCTGGCAGTGGTCAGCAGCAGATGCTTGGGGAGGAGATTAAGAAGCAGGGCTGGAGCAGAGGGATGCTTCCCTGGTGTGAGCAGTCTCTCCAGCCAAAGGGCTGCCCTGGCCCTCGGCTGCAGTGTGGATGTGGAAGGAGATGGTTTGTGACAGCAGCACTGCCCCACGTCTCCTGAAGCACTGGGATTACCCCTGAGTCTCCTCGGGGCATAGCATCCCTGCTGGGGGTGTCAGGATGGCCCTGCCTGGCAGGGACTGCTGGCACTGCTCTGGGAGGCAGCACTGCTGGGGCTAAAGAGGCTTTTGGAGAGACCAGCACTTCTTCACCCCACTCCCATGCCATCCTGGATTTGCAGGCTGAGGTTTGGAGAGAAAGCAAAGCTTTTATTAAGAGCTGTGGATTTAACAGGGTGTGAGCAATGTGTAGCAAAAAAAAACAACTGTGCGGTAGCACCAGTGTCTATTCTTTTCCTTTCTCATCTTACAATCTTCTTTTCTTGCTGGTTTGACTTTGCTAAATATTTTAGCGCTTCTCTAATTGTAGGACAAGTTAAATTCCCTGTGCTAATATTTGAACAGGGTTAGCGGTCTGGAGGCAGCTGCAGCTCTCTGAAGCTGCCTCATCTCAGGGTGTCTGCTGTGTGTCTGGCCCTCTCTGAGATACCCAAGGTTATCCACTGAGGAATAGCACATAGCGTAGGGATATTTGCTGGAAAGAAGCAGAGCTCTTCAGCCTTTTGGTTGCAACTTTTTAACGTGTGACTTGTTTGCTGTGGGCTGCAGTGGAATTTGTAGCCTGCATCCAGAGGATGTTCCATGGACCACTCTGATGGAAGAGCTACTGCTCGGTAGCTCCTGACACCAAGTCTGTGACATCACTTTGTCTCATGGGTTTTGGGCAGCATTGTTGTATTTGGAACATGCAGCTTCTGTCAGGAGGTTGGGTGAAAGGTTTTCCTTGGAGCTCAGGAGAAAGTGTTTATTCTTTAAAAGGGTAACTTGGGGTGAGAGGGAAAGAAAGAGAAGCAGCTTAATATTGCAATTTAAATATATTTAAAGATTCCTTCTGTTTAAGTTTGCTTCCTAGCCTTGATCAGAAGGAAGTGCTGTTAGCTACCGAGTGGAATAAATCGAGGGCACCCTTATCTGTGCAAGATAAATTACTATTGTTTAGGAAAGACACTCCAGGGATTGAAGAATTTAATTAAATACACAGGGATTATGAATATGCATGTAAATTAGACAATCTAGATATGACATGGCTACAACTGCAGGGAATTGTTCGAACTTAAAAGTGTAATCATTCTTTTTATCGGGATGTGGGGATGGGTAACAAATGAGAAGATTCCCTTTCCCATTTGCCTCTGCCTGGGCTGGTCTCAGGTCATTAAGCAGTGGGAATTACCCGTCTCGGATCAGCCCCTCCACCAGCCCGCAGAGACGATGTGCTGGAGCCTTTCTCCACCCTAATGAGCCTCTGCAGGAGCTGAGGGAGAAATGGGGGTTGTGGTGAGGGGCTGCCACTCCATGACCCAGATAAGGGGTTTGGCAGGGTGGGGGTTGTGGTTTGCCTCTGCTGAGACAGGGGAGGAGAGTGCTGTGGGCAGGATGCTGCTGGCTCTCCTGGTGTCATCCCTGGAAAGAAGGATCCTCTCCGAAGGCATGGAAAAATACATACTGTGGTTTCAGTGTCTTCCTAAAAATCATGGGGCTAGGGAGTGCAAGTATTCATTGGTCAGCTTTTCTGCCTTTTTCTGGTGGTTTTACAGGGTGCCCGCCTCCAGTGTGATCACTGCTGTCTGGAAAGCAGTATGGAAATAGCAAAATTGTTTTTTAGAGACTAAGATCAGTGTGAACAAGAGAGGCAAGATTGAAATGTTTCTTAAAAGTCAAGGCACCTGAGGAATTTACAATGAAATGTGGGAATGTGCTTGTGCTGTCCTCCCTGCCAGGTCTGAGCTCTTTGTAGCATCCTGCTGATGTGCTGAGCCAAGGCAGGTTCTTCAAAGGACATTAACTGCAGTATACGGTGCTGCCTTGAATGTGTTTAATTTGCAACTCTTAGAGGTGACATCTAATAACAATGCAGGGAAATATTTTTCTTTTTTTCCCCCTGTGTCTCCTTTGTTTGACTTCACCTCCATCCATTCAGTTTCATTGTTCTGCTAAAATCAGATTTCTGTCTAGTTTGAGTCCAGGACCTGCAGGTGAAGAAATAAATTGCTACAAGCCCCCCAGCCTGTGAATCATTTGTTATTTTAAAAATAGGCAGTGAAATGTGGACATGATCTGACTTTGAACTTGACTTGTCTTTAAAAAGCAGTAATAAAGGAGGGGCTGGATCTTGACTAGCTGCTTTCCCTCTCCTTTCAGATTTTTTGCTTTTCAGTTGGGCAGAGCTGGATGAGATGGATCTGTTCTGATGGCAGGTGCCCATCCCAGGGGCAGGAACAGAGCTGAGCCCCTGGCTGGCTTCCCTGGGGAGCTGGGGGTGATCTGTAAGGCCAGACCCAGGTCTGCTCTGGGTCACCCCTCGGGTGAAGCATCAGCTTCTCTCACCTCCTCCACCCCCATCCAGTCCAGGGCTTATGGTAATCAGGAGTTCAGTCCTGTCCTGTTGGAGCCACGTGGGAACAATTCCTATTTATCACTTTGAAAAGTGGTTGATTTTCCAACCCTTGGCTCGTGGGTTCTGATTAAAAAACAACAAGGAAAGGAAACCCCCCACATCTGACAATGTGAAATATTTAAAGCCTCCACACTGCACATTTTTTTCAAAAACCTTAGAAGACTTGCTTTTTATTTTTGTCAAGGAAAATTATAATAGGAGAATATTTGTATGGGTGCACAAGTGCATAGAGAGAGATTTGAACCTTTGTAGTAAAGTATTTCTAATAAAAATTTAATGTCCTCAAGACAGTGTTATGGCAGCTCATTACTACTAAAGGTCATTTGAAGAGTATTGATCCTAAATGTTACAGCCGAATGTAAACTTTGACTGTTACAGTTATTAATGTGTATTTATGATCTATGGGATATGTGTAAAGGGAAAATGAGAATCTAAATGGGATGGTGAGCTCCTTTGCTTCAGGATTGCCAAAGGCTGAGTTCATGCAATTCACCTCGGTTTAAAGCATGTCTGTCATCTTTGTGTTACATGGATTGAATCTTATTTATTTTTATTTTTTTTAGCTGGAAAAATCCTTTAGTCCTGCCCTAGGAAAGGAATGCGTTCTTGAATTTTTGGTCATGCCCATGACACAGCCTGAGCTTTCTATCTGTGCCTAAACATATATTGGGGAGCAGTGTTTTACATTCAGCTTCCATTCTGACACAGAAATACCAGGGGCTTGACTCTGTGTGTGACTGAGTTGCAAGCATAAGTAGGAGCTCTGAGGAGGATGAATCTGCTCTGAGCATAATTAGAAAGCTATGCCACTGAAAAGCAATAGTGGTTTTTAAAAATTGAATTAATTAAAAATGTTAGTGTTTACTGAGAGAACAGGTGGTACTGTATTTATGTTTTTGCTATACTGTAATGCACCTGTGTTTGCACATTGGAGGCAGAAGGGGTGTATTCACAGGGAATTTTAAGGCTCTTTGTATTAAAAAAAAGAGAGAGAAAAATAGACAAGAAACCTGTGGTGGTAGGAGGAAGATAAACGGTGCTTGTGATATTTCAAAGTCACATTAATCTTTTTTTCTTCCCTTTTTTTTTTTTCTTTCTTCTTTTAATGTATGACTTTCTCCAGGGAAATTGTCTCCTCATGACTGCAGCGGATTAATGTGCACAGATCAGCTCCTGCATTATTTTTCTGTTTTGACAGAGCGGTGATTTTTAGACGCACGTCCCTTTCTGCCGAGATTACAGCTCACGTTCTTGGAGATGGGAAGAGTTCCCTGCCAAGAAGTGGCAAGGAACAGGAAGCAGGGTTGGGATGTTAGCAAGGAGCTCTCTGTGGGATGGGTAGGGGTGAGTTCCCACAGCCAAATCCTGCTCTAGGTGCTGGGACAGAGCACAGGCTGCTCTGCCTGGTGCCCTGAGGATGCTGATGTGCTTTGGTGAGGATTCAGTGCAGGTAGCAAGGTGTGGACATCCAGAGGAGACAGTTTTAGATGGGTTTGTGACTGCCCTAGGAGCCCTGCAAAAGATCCTGCTGCTCTCCAGGCTTGTTGATGCCAGCTTATTTATTTTAAATTGCAGTTAAATATGTTTTTCTGGTTGTCTCTGGTGAAGTTTTGCTTAAACCAGAAAGTGACAGCTGAGCCAACTCCAGCAAACCATGAGAATGGGACAGGTTTGGCCTTTCTTCTCTCCCTGTAGCTCCTGCAGAATCTCTGGGCACAAACTTGACATTGCATTTCTGATGATCATTGCTTCCTGTTTTTAATGGTTTGTCTAGACAGTGCTGACATAACTATGAAAATACTTTGGTGACCTAGTCTAGAATTAGTGCACATGAAGGAATCAACCCTTGCTTCTGATGTTTGCAATCAATTTGAATGACTGTACTGCAGCACAACCTAAGAGGGAGGCAGATTTGGAGTTGCTCCAAAGAGCAAGTCGTGAGCAAAACACATCCAAACCAACCCATGTGGTAAATATGCATTGTGTAGGGAAAATGCCAAAATCCAGGTTAGCCACAGCTTGCCTTGGAGCTGTGTGACAGGTTTATGGAGTCTGGTGTAAGGCTGGAGTTCCCCCTTGGTTGGCCCAAAGTTTTTCTGGGAAGCTCATAACCCGAACTCTGAACGTGGTTTGTGTGATGTTGTGCCCTGTATTTGGAGAAACTTCGTCAGCATAAAAACAATGTGTTCCCTCCAAACATCAGATGTTTTGTTGACCATGCCTTGCATTGGGGATTTGTAAACTCCAGCTGTGTGTCCAGTTAGCTCAGAAATGCCTGGCGCATCAGTGCTGGTGACTCTCAGCAGTTTAATGGCACTGGACTTCACTGGGCCTGGATTTGAGGCCAGTTTGTGGGGCACTACCCCCTCCAGACTGTGTGACCTGCCTTTAGATTACTAATCCCAGGTGTTTTAAGATAACATAAACCTCCTGAGCTGCAGGGACTATGGGGGTATTTCTACAGACTCTCTTTAAAGAAACCCACATCCAGTCATTTGCTGATGGGGTGAAGATTTGGATTCCCTGGAATAAGGGTGTAACTGGAGATGAGGCCCTTGGTTGTGACATAGCAACAAAATGGGAAAGATTTGCTTTTAGTGGGGATGTGTAGTACCATCTTTACTGAGATTGGTAGCCTTTGAGAGCTGGATTGCTGCCCTTGAAGGGGACAACAGCACATTCCCCATCCCTGTAGTGCAGACAGGGAAAATGGTGGCAAAATATGAAATGTTGAGTTAATTTGCAGGGAAATAAATGACATGTCAGAGGGAGTCTGACAGAACAGTGCAATGGTTCTGTGCTTCATGCATCGCTAGATAGCACATGAGGCACTTCCCAGATACGGGAAAACTCTCTGCTAGCCCCAAGAACTCCCTCTCTGTGTGGGAAGGAAGAAAAGGACAGACAGAGTGTGTACAGGGGTGTAGCTTTCTTTAGGGTTGAAGGAGAGGAATGGCAGCACAGGTGGAGCCAGGAGCAGTGCCTTGTAGGCATTTAGGATGGAGAAGTCCCTTTGGCAATGGAGTCCATCCTGTCAGCATAAAGTGTTGCTTTGTTTGCCCAGCGGCTGTTTTTGGATTGTTTTGAGTTTGTTCTTGGATTGCCAAACATTGGAGCTGCAGGTGTCTTAGTGGAGAGGGGCAAGAGCAGGAGCCCATGAGCTGGGCAGTGGGCATGGGTGAGGGCTGGTGTGCACTGGAAAGTGTCCTCTCTGGTGTGCTGTAGGATTTATTGGTGCAAATGCCTAAAAATTCTCTTACTCTTCTTCTGCCTGGAGAAGTCCTAGGACAAGCAAGAATGAAGAAAGATTTGTGTGACCTCAATCTGGCACTGAGGAGAGCTGGGAAGATCTCTCTGCAAGAAAGAGATGCGTGGACTTTACCGAGGAGAGCAATCAGGAATTTGAACAGCTTTCTGAAAGCAAGAGACCCCTCCTGCTGTGGATGGTTGGGATTTATGTGATGGGGCAGCACTGACCCTGCATTGTTCAGGGCAGTGTGGTGGATCCAGGTCCATCATCCTGCTGCCCTCCCTGCCTGCTCTGGCATGTCCCTGCAGGATGGAGGTGATGTGCAGATGTGTGCAAGGGCTTGACGCCTGCTGATGGTGCAGTGACTTTGTGTGCCCTTGAGCCTTTGCAGAAGCACCATCACAATAACCAAAGGCAGCCGGTCATGACATTTGCAGGCCGGTGGGGAGCCTGGCCCGCCTGCCTGCTGCTGCTGCTGTTGGAGGAGGTGTTTCATGACTACCATTAGTTACATGCTTGAAGAGGGAGGAAACAAACCATTACTGAATTGGAAACCTTGTGAAAAGGTCACACTTGTGAAAAGCTGCGCATTTTAAGACTGCTCAGCTCTGCAAAGCTGCCTTTGAACTGGAAGAGTGGGAGTTTAACACCCTTGCGACAGCTCTGGGTGCATTAAACCCATAAAGCAGGAGCTGGAACCAGCCCTGGAGTTTAACTCTTTACCAGGTGCGTGGCCTCAGGAGGGAAGAGAAGCCTGTCCCTGGTAGATCTCCAAAGAGAAGCAGCATCAGTGTGAGCCCAGACCTGCTACCACACCTCAGAGTATCCACTCCGGAGATAAACTGTGCAACTGGGGAAAACTGTTGTTACTCAAAATTAGTGGACATGTGAAGATATGGCTCCCCAAGAACTGTGCTTCTCCGGTACCAGTGGAAATACTCAAGTTTTTAAATTAGAAGATAGTGTAAATGGGTTGGGGTTGCTGTATTGTGTTCAGTCCCTTTGTCTTGGAGACAAAGTAATTTACTTACATGTAATAAAAAAGCCTTTTTCCTGGCTCTTCTTGGTCTCTTTGTGTACCTGTTTCTTCCTTGTTCCTCTAAATCACCAACTTCCCAGAGTGCCAGCACCATCTTCATGTACCAGTGCATCTCTTCCTGTGTCTTCTCTCCTTTTGCTCACCTCGATGAACAATGCTGGAGAAATCACTGTTTATCATTCACCCAGCTATTAGCATAGGTAAAATGTTCATTACAGGCTATTAGTTGGAGACTGTAGGTGCTAATGGCCTCATTCCAGAGAGCAGCAGGCACTTGCAGAATCCCCGCTGGTGAGCAGAAATTGATTGCTATTGATCCATCAGTCTGGGAGCACCAGCCGGATGTTTTGAAGAGGATTTAATAGTGCTGGTCCCTCCTTATCTTTTGGACTCTTTGGAAGCTCACAGATAAGGAACCCAGGTCGTGTCCCTGCCAAGTCAGGAGCCAGTCAGGTGTGCTGGGCATGGGTGCCCTTGCCCTCTCAGCTGGAAGTTGTCCTCCATGTGAAGCACAGAAGGTACCTTAGCCCATGGTCAGGGTCTCCTCACCTCACACAGGGATGTGAACGTGTCAGCAGATGCATCCTAGTGAAGTAAGTGGAACCTTCCTTAGCCACTGAATTCCCCAAGCTGTGATTCTTTGCATCCCTAGTGCAAAGTGAACTGGAGAAGTGCAGGGAGAGCATTTGCTGCTGTGGATCTGGGCCATGGCGTTTCTGGAGAGCTTTTGTGGTCATGCTCTAGCTGAAACTGGTCACCTGCTCCTCATTGCTCTGCAAAGATGCTTGGGAATGTGGTGTGTGTTATCCTGATGTTTTTGTGCAGCCACAAGCCCATAACTGAGCTAAGGCAGCAGTGAGCTTGCAGGTGGTGCAAGTTTTCACAGCAGTGTCTGTTGGCTGCGGGAGAACCTGCAAATGCTCACTTGACCATCTGAAAAAATTTCATTTTGTCTGTGACCTGCTGAGGCTCAGAGGCTGAGTGATCTTGCAAATGCAGCATCCCACCTCCACTCTGTAGCTTTTTCCTACGGCTGTTCCAAGGAAGACTTTGTTGACATTCCCAGTGGGTGTAAATTGTCCCCTGCTGCTTTGCCCTCTCCATTCCTTCTCAGATGAGACATGTCCTGAAAGAGTGGGACAGGATGGAGAGGAACAGGAGATGATGCAAATACAATGTGCTGCTCACACACATGGCTTGTGGTATTAGTGAGAGCTCAGGGCATTGGGGAGAGTACAAGGAAGGGTGTCTGAAGTGAAGTCCTACTTAAAACCAAGAGAAAAGAAAAGCAAGGAGTATGAATGGATGGAGTCCAAGCAAATTTTTGACCTCTGCTTATCTCTGCTCAATATCTGAACCACTGGGCACCATGTCCAGTGGGACCTCTGACTCCTGTGTGTGAGCTGACGTCATTTTAATTAAATTGTGCCTACCTGGCTTGGATCCTGCTGGCATAAGGGATTATTTTGAAGAGTCATCTGTGCTGCATAGGCTCTGCTCTCACTGCTGCTTGTATCCAGCCCTGATTTTCCCATGGTACATTTTCGGTTCCCCCCACCACTGGCAGTTGCCCTATCTTTTCCTGCAACCCAGACAATGAAGTGGGAGGCAGGTCTGGGAAAAAGCAGGGTGAAATACCCAGCATTGGGTACCCCAATAAATACTGCTCGTGTCTGTGTGAGGCTGGGACTCTTGCTTGAGGGTCAAGCCACTGCAGGTGCACACTTCTTGTAAGTTAATAAATCAATGGTGTGCCTTTCCAGGCTGCGTGGTGCGGGCCAGGGAACAATTCTACACCTGTTTGTGGCCCTCTGGCACAGGGACTGCTGTGCTGCCTCCAGTCTGCAGCCCTCCCTGTTCAGACACCATGGGCTGGAGAAAGTGCTGATGCAGCCTGCAGTGTCTGAAACACGCCGTTGCCATCTGCCTCCCTGATGGAGTTGGAGCAGCTTCTTTTTTTAACCTGAGTTTGCTGAGTCTTGACTAATTAGCTGCCTTTGGAATTTGTAACATAGAAAAATGCCTGCTAAGTTTGGGATGGAGTGGGGGGGCTAGGGCACTGTACAGTCACAGGTTTGTTTTTTTTAAAGGAAAGAAGTCTAATTTGAGCAAAACCAGATACGCAGCAGTCTTGATTGGCTTGATTTCTAAATTTCTAATTTCTCCAATGGCTTTGCTGTTTCCAAACTCAGTGAAAGTGGTCATTTCTCTGAACTGTGGCCTTACCTGGTCCAACATTTGAGTGTGTTTTCTTAGGGGAAGGAGGTGATATCCTCTTGCTGGTTTGTGGGGTGGCAGTGAGCTGGAGGAGTCCCCTCAGTGTGCCAGTTTGGAGCAGGATGTCAGTGTGGTGGCAATGGGTGTGAGGTGTATGGGAATGGTGAGCTCTGCTGTGTTCCAGGTGGGCTCTGCGTGGAGACTGTGGTGGGTTCCCTTCACTGAGGATGAACATGGGCACTTTAGGGGTGATCTAACTGGAGAGGGAAGCTCCATGAGCAGTCAGGACAGAGGTTTTTGTTGCTTTAGTCCAGAGCAGGGCAAGATGAATCCTGACTGAGGCGGCTCAGGATGGTTGATCTTTTAAGACTTCTGTCTGTATGACCCACCAGGGTTCAAAGACCCATCTCTGCTCCATCTTACGATCCCTCAGCAGGAGTGATTTGGATTGTGGTAGGGATGTTTCTAGGTAGGGGAGAAAGCCCACTTGATGTGGAAGGAAGCGCCATTCACCCTGGTGTTGGCCCCAGACTCACATACACGTTGTGCTGAAGCAGTCTTTACTTCTTTGAAAGGAGAACAGCGTGTGAGGTCCATCTGGCACTTTAAACGAGTATGTTTGTTTCAAAGTGAGCAGACTTTCTTGATATTTGGGGTTGAGTTGCCTGTTTGAACCCGTAACAATCCCCGCTGCTCTATCCTGTTTCTCTACATCTGCAGTGGGCAGAAGGGCGCTTCAGACCCGGGAAGGTGATGGAATTAGTTTTCCTTCATTCTGGGCCTCCTGTCTGCTCCAGACATGCTGCCAAAAATTCATCCAGTCTTATCTTAACACTGATCTCCAGCTCGTAAAGTGGAGTGGCAATTAGATGATGCCTGGGTAGCAAACCTAATAAGAGGCCGAGCAGAGCTGATGTTTCACCCTTGCCAGCAGAATAGCATACTAGCTAGCTGAGACATCCCTTCTCTAAACAGCTTTGGCATCCAGACATTTCACAGCAGCTAAAATAGATAAGCTCTTCTCCATTTTGGCCATTGTGAGATGTTTTTGCTGTCCTGGAGCTTGCTTGCCTGGCTGTGAGCTGCTGTTAGGGGCTGGTGCAGATCCCAGCTCCTTTTCTTGCTGCTGCAGCCTGTGGGCAGAGGGAAGGTGCTCTGCCTCACTGAAGGCTTGAGAAGAAAAGGAACACTCAGTCTTCAGAGAACTGCCCTTCTCTGCCTTTCCTAAGGCTTCTCTTTCTCACCTTTTAGATCTCCTCCTGGATGTCTATGAGAAACTCACTCCTTTTGGGAATGGACTCCTAATATTTGTCCTTATGTCTCTCTGCCTGATATTAGGTTTCCAGCAGAGGTTCCCCCTTGCAATCATGACCCCATATTGCAGGAGGATTAATTTTGATAGCCCTGCTTGCCTGGCATCTAAGGAGACTTGGAGAGTGGGAGATTCTGACCAGTTGCTTAGCTCTTGCCTGTCTGCTGTGAATCTCCTGCAAGCAGCATGATGAAGGATAGATTGGTGGCATCAGAGAAGCTCTGCACACTGCTGCTCTGTGAGGATGCCCCACTTTAAAGTCATGGGGGATACTGCAGCTCGGGGTGCTGTAGAAACTGTGATTCTTTCTGATTTAATGCTCACTTGGTGTTCTGATGTGCATTATTAATTGCAGCTGCCCAAGGGTTGAGGGGGGTGGACTTTGCCCTTCAAGGTTGGGATGTTTGTGCTGGTGGGACTGGTTTGTGTCTCAGCTATTTTCTTCTCCATCAGGTGACTAAACAGCTTGGAGGAGACAGTTCATTCCCCACAGTCTTTAGATGATGAATTTTGTTCTGGACTTGCATTCTGTGCCATTGGACCAAGAAAGGGAACCTGTACAAATGCAAAGTGAAACCCTTGTCTCCTGCTGTTTTTGAGAACTTGCCTGTAATTCTGCATCCCTGCTGTGGCACCTTAGCTTAAACAAAACCTACACCTGGCAGGAATATTAGAAGACAAGAAGTTGCAAATGTCTCCAACACTGACTTTCTGCAGTACCTTTTAGCTTGGCCTGTCAGCTGTTGATTGGCAGGAGTGTCAGAGGAACACAAACATGTTTTACTGATGCTCTTGTGGCAAGGATTTAGTATCCTTCCTTCCTTTCCATTTCTATTTTTGTAGTTTAGCTTCTTTTTTCAGCTACGTATTTCTTGCTCCCCACCTCCTTCCTTTTCCAGCTTTGCCATCTCTTGGTTGTCTTTCCTGTCCCAGTGGTTGTGGTCTGAGGTCTTGAAGATTAGAGGATTACCCAAAATCATTTGCAGAAGTAGTCAGGCTAAGTAATCCCAGCCTGTTTTCGGGTGGCCAGTGTTCATGCTGTGGGAGTGCATCTTGATGGAGAAAACGTACAGAGATCTGCAAACATCAAAGGGTTGTTGTGCTCCAGTCTCCTTGCTTCCCATGGTGACCAATCCAGGGAACAGCCCTCTTGAAAAATGGGAAGGACATGAGCTGCCTGAAGGAGACTAAGGTTGAAGAGTACCCAGTACATCAGAAACATTGCAAGAAATTTTTTTCCCCCTGAAATATTTGTGTTTTAACCAAGTACTGGACCAATATATTCTTTAAGATGGAGAAACTCAGAAGATGACAGAGATGAGATGGGCCTCTGTGGGTCAGATTTAGGTTCATGATGGCTACTTTGACAAAGCTGGTGTCAAACCCTGGAACAGGACCAAGCTTACCAATACCAGGTGCTTCCAGTTCTCCTCAGGGTGCCAGGAGCTTAAATTTCTTCTTGTGATGGTTAATCCTGCTGTAAAAATCACATTCCTGGTTGCTTGGGAATTGTGATGCAGTAGTGTCTCCAAAATAATAAATGGCTTTGAAACTCAGAATGAACAAGTGTTATAGATTACACTTCTCCCCCACTTTCTTCTTTTTGTCTAAAGCAAATTCATATTGCAAAACTTTAAAAATATACAGTTTAATCTTCCTGAAACCTAAAACCATTGATCTTTCCTGTAGGGCTTCATGAATGTATTTTATTTTTGCAGCGTAGCTGTCATCTTGAAGATCAGTGATAAAAGTAAGGCTTTTTTCCCTAAAACCCCATTTTTATCTGCTGGTGAAGCTGTGAGAGGAAGCATTGAATGGGTGCAAGATTCATAGCAACCCTGGTATCAGGAAGCAGAAATTAGTTGTGTTTGTTTGGCACCACATACCTACCTCACCATCAGTGCCCTTGGTAATGTTTTTGTTACATGACCGTAATGTTCTGGGAGTGAGGGGAAAGAAAGACACTTTGGGTTGAAAAAAGGCTTGGTTGCATATAATTTTTTTTTTTTTGTTTGAAGCCCATCCAAACAAAACCAATTTTTAAGCTATTTCGGGCTGTGAGAAAGTATGCTCTTCTCCTGTGGAGATGCAGATTGAGTGTTAAAATACTCAGCTGATGTCCTCACAAAGACCAAATCACTGGGAAAGAAGACAAAGCCATTAAAAGCTGGAATGGAAAACCCTTGGCGGAGAAGCTTTGCCTGTGTGTGATGTGAAACTGCTCTAAAATCCACAGAGGTGTATTGGCAAAGAGGGGACAATGCCACTTGAGGCTTGAAGAGTGGATCCATGCCATTTTGCACCGTTAGGATGTCATCACACATGCACAAATCTGCTCATGTCACCAATTGGCCTGTTGGATCCTTTTTCTTTCCAGAAAACCAAGCAGAAGCGTGTGTCCCAGCTGGGAGAGGAGGAAGTGGGTTTTTGCAGAGGTCTTGTTCCAAGCAGGAGAAGAGCTGATGTATGATGGGCTGCATCTTCACTTTGCACATTTGACACTTAGCATCTGGAAAATATGCAGTGCTAAGACTCATCTTTCCTGTCTCTTGGGGAGAACATGGGAAACTCATGTTTGGTGGCTTCAGCTGCTTTCTTCTTGTTGGAGCCTCTGCTTTTAAGAATTTTATTTGTCCCTTCCATTTTTGTTCCTTAAGTAGATGCCTGAGTTCTCTGGGCCTAAGAGGATTTTCAGCACAAAAACCAGAGATATGTTAGGCAGGACAGGTAGGATAGTGGTTAAATTGATCACAGTGATCCATAAATATCACTTTGCCTTCCAGGTATTTACATAAATAGAAATCAGAGTAAATATTTGTGTTGGGATAGACCCTGCCATTATGCCAGCTGATGTACAGACCCAGAAAAGACATGTCACCTGCCAGTGTCATCTTAGCAACGTTAAGTGGGTGCAAATGTTCCTATTTACCCTCAAGGTCTTAGGGTAGATTACTTTTTTAAACGTTGTTGAATCAGTTCAGTGTGGGGTGGTTTATTTCTTTTCCCTTTCAACTCTGAGATCAGAGTTATTTGCCCTCCAGATTAAAACCCAGCTTTGGAAATGAGAGTGAATTTATGGAGTGTGGTGCATTTTAATTAGAACATTTAATTAGGAGAGGATTCATGAGAGTGGGTCTTGTTTTAAAACGATCAAAGATGTTAAATGAAAACAAAAGGGAAAAAATTATGGAGAAGCATAAAAGATTTATTTTGGGTATCTTCTCATCAAAGGAGATCACCTTCTGTCCTGTGCTTTTTGTTCCAAAAATAGCTGAGGTGCTGCCTGATTTCTGCAGGTCGGTGTTGATCTCTCTTTGTAATTAACTATGCAAACAAATTGCGAGTTGAGAGGGGAGGGAAGTGAGTGTCAGCAGGCTGCTGAAAATCGCTCAGGTGTGTGAAATGGCTCCACTGTCTCACCACCACTGCCCAGGAAATAACGCTGTGCATTTCTGCCTTGTGTTTAATGTCTGTGTCGTCTCCTAACTGTGCTGACAGTTCCTTTCCATGTGTGGCAGATTCATCTCCTGAGACGTGGTCCCATCTCCTCTCTGAGCTGCTTTAGCATCCCTTTGCTTTTGGTAGCAAACCATGAGCAGCCACTGTGGGCTTCGTATTTTTCTGATGGGCAATGAACAAGGAAGCAAGGAGACGGTTTTCCTCACAAACTGCTTCAGTCTTGCTGTCTCCCAAGTGGCAAATCATGTTAGGTACTGATGCCAGGGTGAGAGACTAACCTGCAGCTCCATCACAGGGCTCTCTCTCCTGATTCCTGCTCAGGTATGTGCCTTCACAGAGATTTCCAAGGAAGCTTAAAAATCAGCATCCCTTCGCAAACCTAAAATACAAATCTCTATTTTTAGCATAGAGCAAGATCTGATGTCCTCAGGAAATGAAGTCACTGACTTCACTGCATCACCCGTTTCTGCCATGGAAACAGTTGGTGAATTCATGCAAGTTTTGCACAGGTTTAACAGCCATCCTCCTCTTCAGAGAGAGGGGTGGGAGGAACATTTTCTATTAAACTCAGAATTGTTGTCTTAAGTTATTAATTCTTTGCATCCTAATGTATTTATCTCTGGCTGCAGTGAGGAGTGGAGAGCTTTGAAATCTTCTTAGCTCAAAGGATGCTTTCTGCACCAGGGAACAAAGAAGCAGCATCACTTCAGTAGGATGCTACATGGATGTAAAGATACTTTACACAGAGTGTGTGATTGTGTAGAAGGCTCCATACACGCAGCATGGCCAGAACCTTGCATGGTTTTGAGGATGTGCAGGTCCCTGTGTCCCTCAGGACCATGATGAGGGCTCTGTGTAAATAGAGCATGCAGCATCTTGAGCTTCATCCAGGTGAGGTCAGAGCCACTACTGCCTGTCACCAAGCTGTCTTGGCTGCTTGGGACAGGAACAGAAGGATGAGGATGAGGATGGTGGTAGTGGAGGCTGTAAACCCTCCACACCACATGCACTCCTCATCTCTTTTTCCCAGGTGTTCTAGCAGAAAAACGTTTTGTGCTAAAAATCCAGACTTCAGGATCTGCTTTTGCAAGGAACAGGATTCGATTTGGGATTTTTTTGCCTCTAAGTGGTTTTTGCATTTGGTTTGATTTTCTGCCAGCTTTGCTGTGTATCTCCCTTGATAGCCCATGGCTGATAGGAGCACATTGCAGGGTGCAGCATCTCAGTGCAGAGGGAGACACTCACACCTGTCCAAGGAGCACGTGGGTGTCACCTGCTGTGATAAAGTTTTAGTTCAGCCACGTGGCTGTGAGCAAGGTCCTCTCTGAGATTTTTTTCAGTCTGTGTTGTGCAGTTGGCCACACTTTCTGAAGTTGTTTCCATCTCCAGTTGCTTGGATTCACTCTTGGCCAAGAAAACATCAAGTTGCTGAAATTACGAGCTAGGATCATACTATTTATGTTGGAGGAACGGTGCAGTTTACATAGACGGGCTCTTTGCAAAATCAGCTTACACTGGCTTTTAGCAGTTGGAGTGAACAGCTGTATCAAGTTAGAGATGCTGAAAAGGAGTCCAGCTCCAGAGCAGTGTCCTTGTCCAGCATGACAGCTCTTGGGGAGGGGCAGTTGTTTTTAGCTGGGTTTGGGATGGGGGTCTTAGTGCCACGTTCCCCAGGAGGAGCCAGGACCCTGCTGTTTTGTTTACCCCCATCCCAGCTGGTGAATAACAGGCAGGGCTCCCCTGTCTCCATTGAGATTGTGTTGAGCAATGCTGTGGTGCTGGCCTGATGATTCTGGTCTTGCTGGATAGCAAATATCCTTGGCATGAGTTTCTGAGCTCTGCTTTTCTGTGTGAGCCTTGGGCTGCCACCCCAGCCTTGCTCTGTGCCCTGAACCCCCTGAACTGGGAGTAGAGATGAGTTAAAGCTTGAAAATCCCTGTGAGTGAGTTCTGGGAAGCCAGTTTGGACACAGTGGGAGAGCTGGAGGAGATCAGGCTCCCCTCTGATCTTGACTCAGATGTGAACTGGTTTTGATACACTGGTTTTATGGCAGGATCTGGAGGGTGTTTGGGACATCTCAGTCTCTGTGTGGTGTATGGCAGTGTGTAGGAAGGTGATGGATATTTTGGACCGTGGGACAGCTGGTAAAAAGGCAACTGTTGGGCAGATGTGTCCTTTTTGAAGTGGTTTGAAAGGTCTGTTGTCCCTTAAAGCAGGGAAGCTCTGTCTAAATGCAGCTGCCTCTGGATGTGAATGGTCCCAAAATCTCAGCAAGCTCTTGCAGTGTGAGCTCAGGTTTCCAGGACCAGGTCTCCAAAGGAGCATTGCCAGAGAAGCCAGCTCCCTCCCACGGATGCTTCCCATGGCCCAGGGCTGGAGAAGGCTCTCACACTCCTTTCCCTTCCAACCTTGGAGCTGCTTTGGACAGGACTGACCCTCCACGTCCTCCTGGTTTCCTGCTGGCACCTTTGCTCAGCATCGGTGGATATGTTGAGTAAGGGAATATTTTCTCACACCTGGTAGCATGTTTTTGCCACAGAAGCTGTTTCTCTGATGGGTACCACACTTGTGTGTGTAGGGAGCAGGCTGGCCAGGGTCTGGAAATAAGCATTTTTAAGGCAGTGAGGGAAGGAAGATATTACAAATATGATTAACGACAGTGGGTGTGCATCTTAAAACTTCTTTTAGTTGTTATTTGATCTTTCTCCTGCAAACTCAGCAGCTGACTTCTGCAGAAGATAAACACATGGGAGGAGAATGAAGAGGGGCTCTTTGGTCTTCAAAAGCAATTAAGTGTTGAATGTCTGACTAGAGACATCTTGAAGAGGCCCGGACTTGAGCAGGAGGGTGTTCATCCTTTTCTGTAAAACAGATCTCATTTAAGGGCTCTCAGATGGACAGCAGCAGTTGCAAGTCATTTGGGCAAACTGTGATTCCTTGTGGTGGGGGATGCATGGAGCTGTGCTGGTCAAAGGCAGCTCACACCAGGGCTACATTCTGTCATATAATCTATATTTAAGTTGTGTTTTACCTTCACCGCTATAGCTTCAATATAGTTGAAAATACATCTGATGTTGATAGAAGTTGATGAGTATGACTAGAAGTTTGGGTCCTGGTGACCCTGAGCAGGTGTTCACTGTGCCACAAGGTCTCTGAGAAGGTAGAAGCAGTGAGATGAGTCGATGGGTCGTGTAATTCTGACACGCAGGAAAGCAGATGAGTCTGGCCACCGGTGTTTCTGCAGCACTGAATTGGCAACTGTGAGCTCCCAAGGGGCAGGAGCTGCTGCTAGTCAGCTGGAAGTGTTCCTGGAGATGCCCCAGGGTGAAAATTGGCATTCCTTTGAAACATGAGGTGGCCACCACATGCTGAAGTAGCTGACAGGAGGTGGGGGTAGAGCCCAGGTCACTGCATCTCTCCTCTTGACTGCATCCAGTTTCCAGTAGCAGGTTTTGGCTGGAGATGCCAGCTTGTCCTTTCTGAATCATAGGATGGTTTGGGATGGAAAGGACTGAAAGATCATCTTGTTCCAATCTCCCTGCCATGGGACACCTTCCACTAGACCAGGCTGCTCAAAGTCCCATCCAGCAGGGCCTTTGAGACTGCCTGGGATGGGGGATCCTCCATGTCCCCATGAATCCTCCCGTGTCCCTACTGCCCAGCTTGGGGCTGGACCACTGTTGTTCAGCCTGAATTGAAAAAGCACCTGGAAGGACTTACTAAAGCACTGACTGAGTCCTTCAGCTGCACCTCTCTGTGGAGAACAGGCTGAAAATCACGTCAAAGGACATGGAAATAGTTCTTGGAAATATTTTCTTCTAGGCTGTTTCCCTGTGCAGGGAAGGGGAATGAGTCTCTGTATCCCCAGAGACTTTCTGCCAAACTGCTCATGCAGCAGAAAAAGTCCTGAATTCAGTCAAAGCTGAGGAACTGGGTGAAGTTTTGGAGGAGGTTTGGTGCAGCCTTTTGCTCCTAATCCAAGGAATATGGTATCTGCTTCTGAAACAGCCAGGGGCAAGTTGTCTAGGATCCAAGTCAGCAGCAGAGCAGCAGGGCCTCTCCCTGGTGCCAGTGAACTTTTGATGAGCTTACCAGCTGAATCCCACATTTGGAAGGCAAATCCAGGGGGGAAATTGCGTCTATTACCCAGGCATGTGCTGTTTGAGAGGAACTCCTGCCTGCTGTCTAAAAGTTATCTGTCTTTTTCACTGTAGTCCTCCAAGATCTCCAGTAGTCACTGGAGACACTGGTGCTGCCTGGAGATGATGCTGCCCCAGTTCCTTGGGGTGTGGAGATTATTTTCTTGCAGTTGAGATGATGCTGTCCTAGTCCCTTGGGGTGTGGAGATGATTTTCTTGATATTAGAGGAGTCTTGTCTGCCTCAGTGACCGTGTATGAATTCCACCATAACCTGTACGAGTGGGATACCAGCTGCTCCATTTTGTAAGGGTTTTAGCGCAATTTGCACAACATTCTCACAGATACAAGTCCTTCCTGAGACCAGAGGGGGTGTAAGAATGTGCAGTTGAATCCATGGGTCCTGACTGAATGCTGGTCATTCACTCTGAAACATGTGAGGAGTAGTGTGGACAATCTTGAGAGTCAGTCTTCCATATGATGTGCTGGGAAATCTGGAGGAAGAAGTGGGTGATTTGTTCTTCAGGAATATTTTTCATCTCTTCACATCTGTTACTCTTTCTCCTGTCTTTTCTCCTCGCCAACCCCCAAATTTGCACTTTGTCATTAAAACCAGGAAAGAAAAATCCCAATATGCATATGACATTTTACGAAAGTGCTCTCTGTGCTCTTAAAACCCAACAGTTTTGCTGTACAGCATTCATCTGTAATCAATTAGAAGGTTTTTTTGATCAACAGAAGCTGGAGGTTCAGTTCCCTGGAGCTTAGCACTCTGCACGAGGAGGTGGGATTGCCTTGGCACTTGGTCTCTTTTCACCTGAAGAAGGAAATTGGAGCTGCAATGAATGAAACTCGGTGAGGCAGAATGAGATGAAAAAGCTTGTTAACCCTATTCCAGCCCCATTTTAGTGGTGTTAAACCAGATGGTCCAGATGCAGCTTCCAGCT
This sequence comes from Sialia sialis, assembly GCA_009812075.1. Classification (NCBI taxonomy): domain Eukaryota; kingdom Metazoa; phylum Chordata; class Aves; order Passeriformes; family Turdidae; genus Sialia; species Sialia sialis. The sequence continues at coordinate 15,519,530 of VRYO01002482.1, forward strand.
CAGGAGGTTCTGAAGCAAAGGGGAAACTCTTTTTGGGGTTATCAGTCCCCTGTCAGAGACAAGACAGAGGTGACAGCTGTGATCCAGTTGGCTTGTCATTTTCACATCACAGAGGATGTGCTGCCAGTGGTAGGATTGAGACCTCAGGTATGTAATTCCCCACTCCCCCTGACCTGCTCACCTCTCCCTTCAGAAACCAGCCCGGTGTTTATTGATTATTGATTATAGCCTACAGGAGCAAAACTTTCTGGGGACAAACCTTTCACACTGCTTGGAGCCTGCTCTGGTTCCTCTGCTGACTTAATTTCCAGTTGTCCCGTGGTGTTTGGAGGAGGAAGTGGTTGGGTGAGGGGGAGGAAGGAAAAGAAAACTTGAAGCTTAAGTTTTAGGAGGAAACTGAATGTCCCCATGAGGCATAAACAACCTGAGTATTTGATTTCTTAAAAAGAGGGAGTGAAACCTGAGATGTTGAAGATTAGCTTGGGCCAAAACTGAGGTGTAATCAGGGAGAGATTGGTTCTGGATGTTCTTGGCCACCAAAACAGGTCTTTTCCCTCCATGCTCTGAAGAGAGCTGACTCCATAGGAAGCCTGTCCAAGGCTGGCTTCCTTGGCTTCACACCAACTGAGAGCAGCAGAAGCATCATCCTAGCTGATAGAGCATCAGGATGTTTCTCCCTGTGGATGGGGCAGGGGCATAAAAATTACAAATAAAAGGCAGAAGGGCTTTTGAGAGGGTAATAGAGTGCAAGATGGGGAGTATTAAGCCCATCTCCAGCCATAATTAAACCTGCAGTTGGAGGGTCTGTCACATTGCTTCAGACCCTTGGAAAAAAAAATTCAGTTGCTAGCTTCATTAGTAATTAAATGTCCAATTACTCTATGTAATGTTTCTGCTTTGCTGAACTCCACAACTGCATTCATAAACAGCCCTAAGGAAGGCCTCTAATCTGTGCCATTGTTCTTCAAGTGGTTTGCACATGCAGAAAAAGAAAAGAAAAATCAGGCAGACATTTATAATATGGAAAGGAAAGGGGGAAGGGGTGGGAAGAGGAGGAAATCAAATCAGCATCTTCCACCTCCCTCCCCCTCCCCGAGGTAGGATCTCTGCCAAGCCCACAGAGAAGCCCTCAGGCCCCTCGAGCATGCAAATGTAATTTTCTATCCAGACAACACAGTATTTTTTTTTTTTTTTTTATAAAATGAAGTCCACCCCCACTCCCCCTGAAAACCTCCTCAAATCCCTGAATGCACAACAGAAGCAAGAAGAAAATTACAATGAAAGGGGAGAGAGAGAGATGGGAGGGGGGAGAAAAAAAATAAAAGCAGCAGCAACCCACAAACAGAAGGAGAGATGGAGGGAGAATTGAGATGAATATAGAGTGTCCAGAGTTTAAATAGACATAAAAGATAATGAAGGTGGGGAGAGGGGGAGGAGGGAGGAGAGATTGTAATCAAACAAAATGATTTTGGTCCTCTTCAATCATCCCTGGTTTGCAGGCTGTCATTTTATACAAATTAGAGCCAGGGTAATTGTATGAATATTCACTGGGATTGAAATCACGTTTATTAAAGGGAAGGCACCCTTCTCAGGGCCCGCTGCGCCGCTCGGCTTTTGTTCGCCTGCAACAACAGGAAAGTCACTGGCACGGTGGATGAGCTGGGGATGCACGCCCCTCCCCTCTGGGGGGCTGGCATCGGGGTCCGGGGCATGCTGGGGTGGCAGGGATGGGTGGCTCTTCCCTTTGGGCTCTGGGGAAGTGCCCAGCTCAGGAATAACAGCCATCACCTGGGAATTGCCTCTTCAGCCCGCCTGAACGACGATGGAACCGATAATATCTTGAATAAAGTAATTGCCACGTTTTTCAAAAACGTCTGAATTGGTATTAATAATGTGATATCATTATTTATTATTATTTTTATTGGTTTTTTTTTATTTTTATTATTACTATTATTATTATTTCCCTCCCTTCAAGTGTTGCTGCTGAACAGAATTCTTCTCCCTGCTCGGGAGTCCGACCCAGGTCTGTGTCTCACATGTCTGGCACCACACTGGGGACGGCTCCTCTCATACATAACCAATCAAAGATGCATTCAGGGCCCTTGTGAGGAAGCCTGGGATGATTATAAGTCGAGCTATCCGAGCCTTTTGCTGACTGCTCACCCTCACATATGATGAAATTTCTCTTAGAAGGGCAGACAAAGCCTTTTGAGCCCCGTGTATGGTGATGGCCTCGCTTGGATGTCTGGCTTTAACCGCTTCACAATGTCAGCCTCTCGTTTGTGAAAAAAAAAAGGCAAACGGATCCCATTGTGGCATGTCAAGTACCCAGCGCTGCCATTCTCAGCTGTAACCCATCCTGGGGTTGTCAGGGCGATGCGAGGAGATCGCCGCGCCACTCGCCAGCCGGCGGCAGGAGGAAGGCGAGGCTGACCTCCAGCAAAAAAACCTTCATTTAAATATTTGATCGTGCCTCAGCCCGCTGATGGGATGGGTTGTCCCTTCTCCAGGACAGCTGGGCTGCAAGTGAGCTCCAGGTGACTGGGTGTCGTGTTTGGTTATTGTTGGTGAAGCCATCTGCAGTGACTTGTGTGGGGATTGCCCAGGGAAGGAGATGTGCTGGGCTGTGGGGCTCAGGACCACTTTGCTGCATCTGCTGTGAACAGGTTCTCCCATCGTGCCAAACCAGGTGAGAGTAAGAAATCACCAGATGGGAGACCAAAAGAATGTTGTTTGGTTTTTTTGGGTTTTTTTTTTTGACTAATATTTTTTTTTCTTTCCTTTCTTTGGATCTAAAAAAGATGAATTCATCTGAGGCAGCCAACCCTCCTAATGCAATGGGTTCATGGCTAATCAGTCCAGCTTGAACCTTACAGTAAAAACAGCTAACTTAACCTAATTAAGGGTTTTTTGCTCCATGTGGGAACATCACTGGGGCAGACTGAAGAAAAATGGTTGCACATGTAGCATCAGAAGATTTCTTCTGAAATTGCAGTGACTGTAGCATGTGCCTGCGCTGTGGAGGGTCCTGCCTTCTCCAGATGATAAACCAAGCCAAAAGGATGACAGATATTCCCAACATTTTCCCAGGGCTCAGCTTTGGCCACAGGGGTTTGATTGGATAGCACCAACTCACCAAGACCAGTTGGGATCCCTGGTTGGGATCAGAGGTTTCCTGTGGCACTGAGGGCAGAGAAGAACAGTGGACTGCTGGTTTGAAGACCTGGGATAAAATGATTCCCTATCTGTTAATGGCTTCCTTGTTGCTTTGAGTGTGTATATGTGCTGGCCAGACCCCAAAGCCCAGATAAACTGAGACCATGCTCTGTCCTGTGGGATGGGGGTCCCCAGAGACTGTGGATGAAGCTGAGGTTCTCCTGAGATGGAAGGATGTAAAGGTCAACCCAGGGCTGCCAGGCAGCAGCAGCAAGCATCTCTGTGTTCAGGTCTTGTTCTCTCTGGGGTGTGTGCTGCCTGGCTCCTCTTCAGCTTTTCCAGCACAATCTTGCCAGAGTGGACTGATCTTATTTGCATACAGGGACCTGAAATTTTGTTTGAGCTTGTAGAGACCATGGGAGCCCTTTTCTGACTGCTGGGATGCATCATTCATGGAACTTTAGGGTAGAATGATAGGATCTATCTTGCTTTAGGGTCATCTAAGTTGCAGGGGCTTCTTGAATTGGCATAGAGAGGAGGCTGTTCCTTAAGTCTGTGCTGGGAAGTCTTTTTCTGTATCCACATGGGGAAACAATTTTTTTCTTTCTTTTTTTCCCCCCTCTGGGTTAAGTTGTTATTGTCCTAGTTTTTGAGCAAAACTAAGAAGAAAAGCCCTCAAACAGTTCACTATTTTGTTATGATACCGGGAACAAGGAGTCTTTCCAACAGAAAAGATAATCCCTTGTCTCATTAAGTTTATGACTTCAAAAAAAAAACCCAAAACTCCTGCTGGCCGTTTTCTGTGGGGACTGTTTTCTGAGGCAGCTTCTTCGGTTTTGAATGGTTTCATTCCTCAGCGCTTCTTTTGAGTGGAAAGTTTAAAGATGCGTCATCTTGCTTGAGCAGGGCGATAAACTGTGAAGCAAATGTGAAGAGCCTTAGAAAAGGGCTGTACAAAATGCAGATGTAGGGGATTAGAACACAGAACTGCACTACATCCAGCGATAAGTAAGGTTGGACTCAGCAGTTTCTGAGCAGTTGCGCCAGGGAGGAGCAGGGAATGATGAATTATTTGCTTTTTTGGCTCCTAACGAGTAAAGCAGAGGCGGGGAAACCTCTGGGGTAGGTTTGTGCCTACAGTGGTGCTGGTCAGCAGTGTTCTCTGGACAGGGCTGGGGGTGGCAGGGGGTGAATTACACTGCAGTGCCTGTGAGGGGCTGTGGTCTCATCGCCTGTCAGCCTGACAGGGCACAGGGATAAAAACATCGCCCTGGATTTCATGTTTATCAAGAGTTACATGCTCCAGAATGGTTGGTGTTTCCATGGATGAAACACAGCTGCTGGTGACTTTTTCTTGCTGCTGTTAGTGAGAGGAGGGGCTTTCAAGCAGCAAAGATGCTTTCAGGTAAGGAAAACCCAACCTGTAGCTACTGGAGAGCATAGCCAAGCTGTCAGTTTTGGAGGTTGGAGTGCCCCAAACCAACACTCAGAAATATTTGGTGCTTTGGTGTCTGAGGGAAAATCAACTCCTGCCTGGAGCAGGGGAGTCAGGGAGGGCAGCCCTTGACCTTGGCTCTCATCTCTCAACACTCCAGTTTATCTTATCACATCTCTATTTGCCTAAAAGTTCTTGCAGTTTCCCCAGGGCTCGAGTTGCTCTCATGGCTTGGGGCACCACACACGTTGAGTCTGTTCCTGGAGAGCCTGCCTTGGTTTTGCAGTGCTGAGCATCACCTGGACGAGCAGCTTTGCCAGGAGCTTTTGGTTTTGCTCAGAAAGCAAGCATGCAAAAGCTCTGACTGAGTATTGAGCCTGAACCTCCAGCTCAGGGTTTCCTACACACCCCTTTCCCTATGAGAGTGCTTTTGTGCTTCTCCTTTGGCTTGCTCATTTTACTGGAGGAGCAAAACTGCTGTCAGTCCCTTGGTGCTCTGGAGTAAGATCTGTTGATGTATCCTGAGGCCAGAGTCTCTTTCTGTTTACAAGTAGTTTCCAGGGCACAGATTACATTGCTATGATAAAAATTTTGAGTTGGATAGCTTTATTTTTTCTCTCCTCTGATCAGGTCTTTCATCACTTGTCTCTTGCTAACCAGAGAAGCTCTGAGACTTGGGGCAGATTGCAGAATTTTCATCTACCCCAAACCCTGCAGATTGAGTCACCACTGGCCCAGCCTCACAAGGCTCTGAGCTCTCCAGCTGCCTTTGACTCAGGGAGAGCTGTCTTCATGGAGCTGTTCCTCAGGATACCTGTGGTACAGAGACCCTTAACCCATCCCTGCCAGGTGCATGCCACCAAGATGGGAACCCATGGATGTGGGTCACTTTTCTATTTCAGCCTTCTTGTGGGATCCTCTAAGTCTGTTCTGCTGGATCTCTTTTGCCATTTCTTTCTCCTATTTCCATTTCTCTCCCTTTTGAAGACTATCCAAAGACATGAATGTTATGCCATGGACTGTGAAGGACTTGAGAGAGAAAGCTGTAAAATGCATATCAGCCACTCCATAAACGTCAGGGATGCTGTTCAGAAGCACGGCTACTCGAGTTTAGCCAGTTCTGTATCTCAAGTGATCCCTGCAGATTTATTAGATGTTTCAAAATAGATTTGAAATAACGGGATTTAGTGTTTCTGGCGATTCCTTGAACCATCTTGTTTTTCAGCCAACTTGCATAAATGTGCCAGTCATGAGCTGCGATGTATCAGCCAGCTTAGCAAATGGTTTTATTTATAGCTGAAAGAGTGAAGCCAAGGAGTATAAATCCTGAAAAAAAGTATAAACTGTATTGTGGAATTAATAAACTTCAAATTCATGGAATTTCTAATGTTCCACTGATGGCTAAAAAATCTGTTTAATGGCCGCTGAGTGATACTTGGCTGCAAAGCAGAAACCCCAAAGTTGTCTTAACTCAACAGTGATATTTTTTAGTGTTTGTGCGCTGGCTCTGGATGTCTTTGCTGAATGATGGAAAGCTGACCTTCTCCGCCGCGTTTCTGCAGCGACCAGATAAGATTTCAGATCGCAGCTTGGCGTTTTCTCTTGATGGTCTGTGGCTGTAGCCCAAGAAGCGCTGCTGGTTGTCAGGCTGTTTATCTGGAGGATCAGTTGCGTGTCTGGCTAACTTTGGGGGTGTGAACAATGTTCAGTGCTGAAAGCAAGTGCAGGGGAAGGAGCTGAGGAGTAGAGAGTGGATTCTGTGCTTTCTGTGCTAGCCACATCTTCAGAAATACCAGTGTGTGCTGGACCTTAGAGGTGAGTAGATCTGGGCTGTTGTAGAGGTATTTTTGTCCATCTTTCATCTCCATTGAAACCGCTTGATTTTGGTGTGTTTTTAAGCTGGTGACCGTAACATCCTTTTTCACAGCGATTCATTAAAGTTTCAGGACCTTATTGCACATCCTTTCCTCGTAGGTCAGTGTCAGGGCAAAGTGTGTTGCAGAGATCTCCTTGCTACATGGATTATTTATGTGGGAATGTGTAGGACCCATGTGGGCATTTAACAGCTGCTGGTTGGAAAATCTGCGTGTGGGAGCATTGTCCTGGGTGGTGCTGGTCAGGGAATATTGGCAGTCTGAGCTTGGGGTCCCCTGAGTGGGGGAATGGTGACAGCAGAAGCCCAAGGCTTACAGAGGGTTGCAGAGTGATGTCTTGAGCATGAGAATGCTGTTTAGTGACTGCAGTGAGCTTGAGGTGCTTGTGGGGCCATTCCTGGAGCCTGGCTGAGTGGCACTGATGTGCTCCATGGCAGCCACAGTGTGTCTGTGCCTGCTCTACCTGCAGGTGATGGCCAGGTCTCCTCCCTGGTTGTTGTGTCCCTCATGGTTGGGTGTCCCTGACCTCAGAGAAGAGCTCTCCCAGTGTGTCCAGGGTCCTTAGTCTCTCATCTCTTATTGTGCTTTGTCACCTTGGACCAGCCTGACATTTTCTGCATGTGGCTGCTGCTTCCCATTTGAGAGATGGGCTCTGAAAGCCTAGTTCTATTTTTATTTATTTAATTTATTTTAGGGCTGAGTTGAGCTAAGTAAGTTTGCACTTTTCTAGGTTCTAGTGATTGACGTTGTGTTTGAACACCACGTTCAAAGCTAATATTTCTTGCAGATGCTGAGATAAGTATCTGTAAATCTTTGCATTTACCATTATCCCCAATTTTCTTGTGCAGTGCCTGCTGTCACCGTATAAGGGTATTTATCCTGCACATAATCTGATTGGAAAACAAGGCTTTGAAACAGAAAGGAAAATACACATTTCAGGTGGTGTTAGAAATGTCAGTTGTGGATGCTTAAACAGTCCTGATTGTCTGCAGGCTTTGGGGCATTTGGGTTTTCAGCCCCCTATTGTTACATCTAAAGCTGCTTATTGGAGTGCCAATGGGTTAGAAAGACACCTTGTTCTTGAGACCCCGCAGAAATCCCAAATCTGCCTCTCCCCCAGCGTGGAGGATGGCTTCTCACAGCCCAGCCAGTCGAGCCTTAACCCTTGGCTTAGACAGCGTGGGGCCCAACAAAGAGCTGCAGCTTTCAGATGGAGCAGAATAAAAAGCTATTATTTCATAATAATACTCTGCTCTTTCCTTCCAAGGATTTCCTAAGGACTTTACAAATATTAAGGCCTGGGCAGTCACCCCCATGACTGAGAGCTGGAGAAGTGGCTGTGTGTGGGCATCTGGAGAGCTGAACATGAGGTGTAATATCTGCCCTGAGGCTGATTGAAGCCTCAAATTCCCTGTGCAGCTCATACCTGTAAGAGGTCAGTGTGTGGGACCATGAGGATGGTTTGGAGCCAGGAGAGCCTCCTGATGTGCATTGTTCTGTACCAATTTCTTTATTCCAGCTCCTCGACCCTTGCCAGTCCTTGTTGGGTCTTACATAGGCTGGTGGCTGTGGGATCAAGGATACTCTCTGCACAGCCCCATTACTCAGGCAGGGGAGATGGAAAAGATTTCAGTGCTCCCTTAGACATCACTGTGGGGTGGTGGAAATCCAGCTGTCTCCTGGACTGGTTATACCCAGTCCTCTGCCACCATCACAGCATCAGGTGGGATTGAGGTGTCTTTGTGCAGAGGAATGTCTTGCAGCCCCTTGTCCCAGTGGTGGGAGGAGAGATGAGCCATAGGGTGTCTTCCCTGTAATTCCTAGTCCTGCCACTGAGCAGATCAGACCCCTCCTCAAATTAAAGATGGGGTCTTCTCTTACCAGTGAGGCTGAGAATCTTTGCTCTTTCATCCATCTTTTCCTGCCTTTTGTCCTCTGGGGCACTAACAGGAGCTGGTTTAGGTTGTGAGTTTTTCTTCTCCCACTTCTTCTTCAATTGCACCTCAAAACTGGCCCGTCCAGGAATGTTGTGGACAGCTTGGCATCTGGCACTCCTGCCCAGCCTGGGGCCAGCTGTGCCTGGCTGTGAGCAGCGCTCCTGTTCCATGGACCTGGGTATTTCTGTGGAGGGAGCACATGGCACTGCCCTCTTTGTCCTCACATCATCCCTCAAAGACCTCCCTCTGGCCAGCGTTACAGACGGGTGCATAGATCAGCTGCCATTTTCTCTTTCAAGCACTGACAATAAGTCTTTTTCCTTTTGCAGGGACAATTAGTTCCTTTCCTTTGCGAGGTGTTTGGTTGGAATGGGCTGACCCCTCTTCGTGGAAGGAGGGCCTTTGTCCCTTGTGTCCCTGGGAGAAGCCACAGCATGGACCGTTTATGGTTTTTCCTTTTAACACAGTGACGGCGGCTTTGTTTTCTACATTTAGTTTGCATCTAAGACCAGGACATGGCTCATGCTGTGTCCCTGATCCAGTGTTTAAAGCTTTGCTGTGATATAAGTTTGGCCTGGGCCCTGCAGGGTTTAGCTTAATTTTTAAAGCTCTCAATGTGAATAATTCCTTGCTGAATGCAGATCGCAAGAGGGGATATTGATTTAAAGCTTTAAAGCTGGTGGTTATGGATTAAAAAAAAAAAAAAAAAAAAAAAAAGAGAGAGAGAGGAAAGAAGGAGATTTACTGTAGTCAGAGCTGGTTGCCTAAATGTTAGTCCCTTACAGACAGGCTTTTGCTGAGCTAGGTGTGGGAATGGCAAGGAAGTCTGGTGAATTTTAGCTTTAAATTGTTGGCTGCTGAGAACCAGCCCTGGGATGCACTCCACAGCTGTTTGCTGTGCCAGGGGAGCATTTGCTGCTGCCTGGGCTCTGTCTGGGTACAGACACGCTGTGGGGCTACAGCAGCCAACCTGGACCCTTCCCTAGGGTGGGGGATCACGGGGAGGATGTGTTGGCTGGGGCTGGTGCTGCTGGGCAGCCAGCAGAGAGGTTTTACTGGGATGGCAGGTGGGGAGCACTCAGCAGAGCACGGGTGCAGCAGCTCATCAAGAAAGCTTTGGTGGGGAAGATGCAGCAGAAAATAAAGAGAATGAAAAGCAGGCTGCACGTCCAGTTAGCAGACAGGGCTCTGAGGTCACTAATGCTGGTTATTTGGATTTCAAAGAGGATCCTATTAGCTTGTGTGGCGGAGAACCATTAATCAGTGGGGCGGGAGCTTGGGCTGGCTGGAGAAATCAGTTTCCAATGTCGTTGATGTGCTGCCGGGCTGGCGCTGCGCAGCATCCTGCACAATGCTGGGTTTGTCTGGGATGAGGCACCGTGCGGGATGGGGAGCTCTAGGCCCCTCTGCCTGGGATCTGCAGGGATGGATGGATGGATGGATGGATGTTGTGTCCATGCAGACCCCACTGCAAATTCCCATCTTGTTGTGCTGTCCCCGGGAGTATTGCTGAGCTTCTCTAAAAACTGAGTTACATACGTTTGGCAAGCAGCCAGTTAAGTTTGCTAAATGGGATTTGGGGGGAAAAAAAACAGTGTTTCCAGGTGTGACTGTTTGTTATCCTTTGGAAATACAATCTCTGGCCTGCCTTTTTGTTCCAATTGAGAATGTGCCCAGGAACCATTTCCAAAGGAGATTTAAGCACACGACTCAAAGTAACATTGGAAATTCGAGTTGGACTTGCATAGCAGCCTTGCCCTCCAAGCCTCCAAAAACCAAGGAGAGAAGCCTCTTACTATTTGGAAGAGTCATTTGCTGCAGAAAGATGCCATAAATAATGCAGAAGGAGACCAGAGATGGAGTCAGAGAAGGGTTGCTTAGAAAAAAATCAAGATGTGGATGTGGTGGTAGAATCTGGAAAAAGATTTCTTGGTAGTTTTTTTCCCAAGAAGAGTGTCTGAAACCTCCTTGCTTGAAATATTTAATTTTTTGCTAAAACTTGTTTATCTGGGATTTGATCTAACAATTCATTGTTATTTAAATCCTCCAGATGTCATCAGAGGAAGATATTTATCAACAGTTACTAGATCCAACATCCATAAACCCCAGTAATTTCTTCTTCTACATTTAGATTTAAACCCCCAGTCTGAGCCGTTGAAACTTTGTAGGAACTGATAAGCAGAGCTTTAAAAGGACAATAAAAATGGTTTTGTGTAGAAATTGTGGCCATTGCTTTGAGAAACTTGATTAAGATCAAGTCTCTGGCTGGACTGAGTATACTTAAAATCCCTAATTGTCTGTTTTTTTTGTCTGCAGAATGAATTTATAAGGAAAAGGAGAACCCAAGCCTACTATTTCAACACGCCTGGAATTCATGAGTAGAGCTGGGTTTCAGAGACTCCAGCCTTGTTTTGGCTAAGTCCTTAAAATGGAGATCTGGAGATTAGCGTGGTGGGCCCGGGGTCATCTCTTTGCAGAGTGTGTAGTCTCAGACACACAAGATCTTTCTCTTCAGACGTCCCTTCTGGTGGTGATGTTTGAGCCTTTGCTTTGCTCCCTGGCTAAGAGCAGCAGTTAATCATAGCAGTGGAATTTGTGACTTAACCAAAGAGGCGTTTTAACGCTTTTCCTGTCATCGATCAGTGGCTGGGAGCCACTGTCTCGGTAGCGTGTCCACATTGACCTCTGCGTTGGTGCTCCATGGGTTCCCGTCCTTCTGGGTGCCTCCCAGCCCGGGAATGCCTTCCAGCCTGCTGCCTTTCTCCTTTGGAAGGGGATGCTCTGAACTTGGACCCCTTAGAGGCAGAAAAGAAGCTTTTTGTGCGCACTGCAAAGGGCTCTTGTGTCTGCAGCAGGGCACGACAGAGACCTTCCTTCTCAATCTGTACTTGGAGAACAAAAAAAAAAAAAAAAGCCCTTGCATCAGAACTTGCTATTTATATTTCTAGCTCTGAGACTCCTCAGCTGCATTATTAATGAAGCGTTTACCAATTAAGATAGATGAGTCTGCTCTTGAGGGTGTTTGTTAAGGTAAGGAACCTTATTAGCATATCTGATAGATACAGTGCCAGGTGCTGATTAAAACCTTGTTGACTCCCCAGGGGCAGAAGTCTTGAGGAAATAAGGTGGAGAAAGTTGTCCTCTTTCCTGGCTTTGGCCGTGCAGGGAGCAGGAAGAGAAATTCAGCATCCCTCCCCAAAGGCAGAGCCCTGAGCCTGTGAGCAGCTTGAAACGGGCACGGGGAGGAAATTAATCAGCCTGGATCAGAAATTCCAATAGCTGGAGTGATGCAAGTGTGATTAATGCCTCCTGAATGTGAGAGGTGGCAAGATGCTAGTTTTGCTGCTCTTGCAATGCTAGCAGCCTGTCAGGCGAGGAATTAGTTTCCAGTGTTGACCCTATGGGTTTTGGAGGTCTGGAATCGATGCTTGCCTATGTAACAGGGTTTCAGCAGCTCTCTAAATTAGGTTTGCAGGCAAAATGATGCTGTGAGGTACAGTCAACCCACATATGAAACCAATTTCCCTTTGAAGCAGCACTAAAGAGGGCGACCAGAAGAGAAACGAGATCATCTTTAGGTCTCTCGTGACCTGCAAGAGTTGAGAAGTGTGTATTCACTTTCCATATTTATTATAATATGGCAAAGGAGCTGCATTGTAGGCTTTAATGATCTGCATGTGAAGAGTATCTTAAAATAGACTTCAGATCTCCTTGGAACATACATATGTGTTTATAATTTTACAGCTATAAAAATACATATTTACTGAATACACGTACTTTGTTTCTCCATCTGCTAAATATAGTCACGTATGAAAATTATACAGAAAATGTAATTTCCCCCCAGATTATCCTGCTGTCAGTCTGCTTCAGTTTCAGCGTCGGCAGAGACGAGGCGGCGGGGGAGATGGGCACTGCTGTGCTGTCTGGGAGCAGTTTGCCTCAGCATGGGGATTACTGGAGGTGGGCTTGGTGGTACCAGCTATTATGGAACTTTGTCCAACAGTTCATGAGATATAAGACCCTGTTTTCCAATTTGCTTGTGATTTTTCTCAGGGTTTTAAACACACTTTGAATTTTCATGCTGGATGTTGACCTCAAATGGTTTGATTTTTAGAGGGTGAGGGAGAAGAAAAATATAAAGCGGTCCTGCCATTTTTTGGAGAGTAAGCTTGGAGAAAAATGTAGAAACGTTGTGTTCACCCTGTTGAAGAAGTCCAGAGAGCATTTCTTGCTGTGAGGCTCAGTGCCAGGGGGATGGGGAGGAGATGCCCATTTTGCGAGGCATCTTTGCTGTCCCTCTGCAAACGTGGTCAAATCCAAGCAAAGTTGGAATTTGCGTGTTCTCAGCAGAGACTTTTTTTTTGATTCTGGCAGCTGGTAATTACCCAAGTGCCTTGACAGTGGACGAGGCTGCTTCCCACATGGCTCCCCAGGGAGGCAGGGCTGGATGCTGGCCATCACTGCAGCGTCTTGTCCTGTGATAGCTGCTTTGGGGAGCGGGCACACAGTGGGGACGGTGTCCCTGCTCACAGCAGGGCAGGCAGGTTGGGCTGGGCCTGGCAGGGGACATTGGGTACAAAATGGCACAGTGTCTGGAGGAGGGAGACTTCCCAGAACCTGGGGGAAGCAGGGGATGGCGTTGTGCAAGCAGGACACGCCAGGTCAGTTTGGTGTTTCCCAATTGTGCAGCTGGAGTCACAGCCCTTCACCGGCTGTCTCCTGTGCACGGTCCTTTGCAGAGGGCTGCAGAAAAGCTTGCACCACATTCGGGACATCAGCAGATGGTTTCTCTAAAGAGAGCCTGAAATGTGACTGTTGCTAAAATCGGTTTTTACAAAAACCACAAGTTCTTTAAAAAAAAGGATGATTTCTCTCACAAACCCCAGCTCAAATAGTCTTTAAAATAAATACACTTCTGCGGCGTCTGCAGTTGGGCCTGGCTGGAGAGCCTGGAGTCTGCCTTTTGAGAAGTGTCATGACTCTTGAGTTTGTTTTGGTTCAGTTTTGGAATGTTCTGCTGAGAAGGAAGGAGCCAGGCAGTCATCAGAGCAGTCCCTGGGTAGGATCTGGAATGGGTGACTCCATAATTCCTGTTTCCAGTCCTCTGAGCTTGGAGCAGGAATTTGAAGAGCCCTGAGAAAGCAGCAGTCACCAGCAATGTGTCTCCAGACAAGAGACTGCTGAGGAAGATGCTATCTCTATGTGGTTTATTCCTGTCTGCTCTTTTGGGATCTGATGGGATCTGAGTGTTTCTGGTTGGGCTCTGCAACAGAGCAAGAAGGTTAGCAGAGCTCCTGCACCTCCTGCTTCCCAACTTGCTGCTGTGCTGGGATGGCAGCATGGCAAGTCATGCTGATGTGCTGAAGCTCCAAAAATGATCACAGGCCTCTGGCACACAAAGGGAGGTTTCAGCTTTTCACCCCTGAATGCCAAGGATTTACCTTCTTCTTGCATTTGAGGGTGGAAGTTTGTGGCCCTGGGGAGTGCAAAGGTAGCAATGTATTCACTTCAAATGGTGTTGGGTTTTTCTTTCAAAGGCAGTTTGCTCTCCAAGGAGCATCCCAGTGAAGGGCAGCATTGCTTTGGCCTGGCTCTCCCTGCCACGTGTGTGCAGTGGTGCAGCTGCATGCTTGTGGCAGTGGCTGGCTCCTGTGTCCCAGACAAGTTTCTTTCCTCAAGGATGTGATTTACGGCGAGACAACAGAAGGATAGTTGGTGGGGTAAAGCCTGAATGAAATGGGACCACACTGTGGTCTTGCAGGCTCTGCCTGTGGGGAGCTGGCTGGGTGGCGTGTTTGCTGCTGTTTTCAGGGATTCCTTGTAAGCGTTTGAGGAACATTTGCTCAGAACTCACAACCGATTCCTTTCTTCCGTTGTACAAAAATGCTACCAATGAAAAGCTCTCTGGGTCATTTCCAGGTGCCCTTAGTAAGACAGACGTGTTTATTTTTTATGGGCCAATTTTTGTAGTCTACCAGAACGTCTTGTACTGTTAATGCCGCATGGAGCAATAGCTCTGCAGAGTGTGTTTAATAAGAGCAATGTGCTCTCAGGGATATTCAGATTGGAGGTAGTTTCCTCACATGTACACACTCAATAGCGTGTTATGAAACATCTGGGTCCAGAATTGCACTAAAGAAATCAAATGGCCAAGTCAACCTGAAAGTCGGACCTGGAGAATCACCATGTGCAGCCCTCTTCTCTGCTGCAAGGCCCTTGAGCAGATGGCCTGGCTTTTTTTTTTTTTTTTATCCCTTTCCCTCCTCCTCCTCAGGATTTGCAAGTCAGGAGTAAAACTCAGCTTTGAATTTCCCATCAGCATAAAGAAGTGTGAGTCCAAAAGCCTTTCTGGCTGCAGTTTCGTGGCTGTGTGGGAGGCGAAGAGCCCTTGGTTCTCCTGTCTCTGTGTCTGCCCTTCTCCTGCTGTGGTTCTTGGCTTTGCCTCCAGGTCTGGGCTGCCTGTGGCTGGTGATGCTGCAGCAGGGGGTGGCTGCTGTAGGAGGATGTTGGTGGCAGCAGCTCTGCCACAGCATCCCGGCTGCCTTGGTGCCTCCAGCCTCCAGGTTCCTGCATCCCAGAGGTGTGCAGCATGATGCTGGTGACTCTGCCTTGTTTTTGGGGCTTCTTGTGCCTTCCAGCTGCTCTGTGACCTGAGTGTCTCCAAGGGGAGTGATGGTAGGTGCCTGGAGGAGAGCATACATGTAAGAAAAGCTCAGATGCTGCCCCAGAGCCCTCAGTGTGAGCTCTCTTGCCACTGGACATAATCCTGGCAGGGCTTTTCCATCAGCTTCGTGAGGAATGGGGTTACTTTTCCTCAGAAAGAGCCGTATCTGCTTTTCCTGGGTTCTCTCTGCTTTTACTGTGGGAATGGAGAGGACTGGGACAGGCAGTGGCTGGAGGGCTGTGAGCTGTGTTGGATGCCATGGCACCACAGGCTGGGACATGGTATTTTGGCTGAATTTCCTTCTTTTCTTTAACTCTAGAACCTATCTTTCCCTTTGGGATGAGTGTTTCAGGGAGTGATCTTCAAGGTTTAACCTTTCTGATAGGAAATCTGCTCAACACTGGCTTTCTTCAGGGCTGCTATCCTTCAGAAATGTCCCTGGCATCTCCATGTCCCTGTCTGGCGTGACTTGTTTAGAGGATTTTGCTGCAGAGATGGAGGAGGTCTCTGTGTCTATCTTGCTGAAGGAGCTGGCAGAAAAAGCAGGACTTGGAGAGTTGTGGTGCTTTTTCTGCCTGTGCTTCTTGAAGGAAAGCAAGACCAAGAGCTTGTCTTTAAGGAGCTGGTATCTGCAGACTGGGAGAACATCTCCCCTTGGCTTGGAAAGGCAGTGGGCTGTGTTTTACATGAAGCCTGTTCAGTGTGGCTGGCATTGCACCATGTGCAACAGGGAAACCAGCGAGCTCTCCTTTTAGATGAGGATGGGAGGCGCAGTGGAATGGGCCCTGGAGCAGACAGCTTGTTCCAGGCGTGGGCAGCCTGCCTGTGAAGTGTGTCAGCGTGGGTGAGGGACCAGGAGGGACTGAGATGCTCGAGCCCAATGCTCACAGAGGGTCCATCCTTTGCTGCTGCAAAGTGATTGAAATGACATCCGAGTTACTTGCTGAAACCTCATTACAGATGTTGTAAAGTTGTGCTAAGCCCTTCCCAATGTGGCTTCCTGAAGGGACTAAGTTCCAAGGATCTGAGGCCTTTCTCTGCTTCATGTTCACTCTCCAGATTCTCAGACTCTGTGCATGTGGGATGGGCTGCAAAGAGCTGGGCTTAAGCCTGAGCTATTTCAGTCAGTGCTGGTAGGCTGGGGACCCCTGCGGGGTGTTTATGCTCTTGTGTGCTTCTTGGGGGTGCTGAGAGGAGCGAACGGAAAATGATGGGCTGACCAGGAAAAGCATCTCTCCAGGAATGCAACACCTGGTTTCCCCCACCTCCACAGCTGACATTCTAGAAACCAAGAGCCTTTCTCTGTGCTTGGAGATCCCAGCTGCATTCTCAGCTGTCAGCAGGAGGATGAGATAAATCAGGGTCTTGCTGGGGGAAGCCTGGAACAGTACAATTTTGGTTGAAATATTGCACAGGTGTTATGATGGACCATACAGCTCTGGATGGGATAAATCAGAGTCTTGCTGGGGGAAGCCCAGAACAGTACAATTTTGGTTGAAATATTGCACAGGTGTTGTGATGGACCATACAGCTGTGCTCAGCAGTGCAGTTGGGTGTGCTGTGGTAGAAGTGTGTCTCCTTCATGCAGCTGATAGAGGGAAGTCCTGCTGACTCCTTCAACAAGGCAGGTTTTGGTGTAATGGCTGTACTTGGGAGAGGTGATTTTTTTGTACAGCTCAGGTGGTGTGCTGAACCTGAATTTAGCAAAATTCACATGGGTTGTGGTGAGCCCATGCTTTGCCTTACAGTGTAGGTAAAGGGCCTTCAGTCAAGGGCTGTCTTCAAGATCTGCATGGTTGAATAACACTTGAAGGAGAAAGTACTTGTGCTGAGATGGTGCTGGATCCCTTGTTCTGAACAAGCCTCGCAGTTGTGTTTATCTTTGGTGTGTCTGTCTGCAGAGCAAGAGCGATAACTAATGCACAGTGGCTCTCCTGGGTTCTGCCAAAGCCAATGCTGGCTCTCCAAAGTCAGCTCAAAAGTACTGAAAGTGCAGTTTTAGGCAGGGCTGTGGGTCAGACGTTTCTCCATTTGGTTCTTGCTGCTTTGATTGTGAGGCATCCCTTGAAGCTTTTCAGTCAGCATTAAAGGGAGAGCATCAGTCTAAACCAAGGCAGTCCTGGACATCAGATGATGACATATCTCAAAAAATTACCTTAGCTTGACCTCGGACAAGGAGAATGGTCAGCATCACATTTATATACTTTTAATGCAGCTTTTAATTTTTAACTTCTTTCAAACAGTCTTTTTTCCTTCATAGATCTTTTCTTCCACAGCAAATGCACCAGTCATTTCCTATGCAGCAAAACTTCAGCCTGCTCCTCAAAATACCTTTGTGAGTCTCTGAAGGGACATCAGTCAGGGAAACCAAAGCCCAAAGAGAATGAGAGCCTAATTTCAAAAATGCCAGAGGTTGTGATCCATGTTACAAGCATGGGATATTTTCAGTGGGGTTGATTCTGTGAAAGACCCCAGGCTTTTGGAGAGCTGGAGCTCTTGTCTGCTTCGAGTCCTGTTTGCCAGAACACTCATCCTGAAGAAGCAGTGTTGGGGTTTGGTGGGAGGGTCTGGGGCTGGGGCTGCTGTGGGCTGGGGGCTTGGTGCCACATCCCCTCGCCAGGCAGAGCAAGGATTCTCAGAGGCTGCCAGCCAGCAGCGCCACGGAGAGCTGGGTGTTTCAGGAGTGGATGCAGGTTGGTTGACAAGGCTGAGACCACACAGTGGCTGTGGTTTCACGTGTGTCTCTGAGGGCAATGATGAGATACATACCACTCGCATGCCTCTGCTCCGGCTTGATGTGGTCTCCCCAAGTGAATCAAAGCTTTTTGCTTTGAAGGCAGAGGAGGGGGAAGGTACTGTCTTTGTTCTGCTTTTTGGAGAGTGCTGGAAATCCTTCAGACCAGAAGACTACACCCTTCATTACCCTCTGGGTTATTTGCCCCATATTGGAAGTATGACTCTGTCATGTGAAGTATTTGATTATTTATACAGTTAATGTTTAACAGAGTTGGAGTATTAGAATTAAGCAGGGGACGAGCTTCCAACTTTGCGTGGTTAAGGGCTAATAAAACTTCTCTGATCCAGTGTTTTCCTTTCACCAGAGGGGATTTTTTTCATTAGCTTTGGAGTGTTAAAAAGGGATCTCCTGTATTTGAGGCAGATTGATCTGTTGGCTCCAGACAAAGAGAACGTGCAAAGGTGTCAGCTTAACTATCCAGTTGAAGCAGATTCAGGAAGCCAGGAATTTCAAGGGGAGTTTCATTGGTGTCTCCAGTGGTGGTAGCTGGATCCAGCATCTGCTTTGGATGCTGGGCTGCTGGTATCTGTAGCTCACTGGGTGTGGAGGAGCTGGGTGAGCAGTGGTAGGTGGAGGATAGCAGGAGGCTGGACTGCCCCACGCTGGCTTTGTCACTTGTAGCAGCCTCCACCACGCTCTTCCCTCTGTCTGCTTGCTGCAGGACAGCTTGGAGATGTCAACTGGTGACCCTTCAGTCACCACATCTTCCAGGCCTGTTGAGCTGGAATAGCATTTTCTAAGCATTTGGCTCAAGAATGGCAAAGGTGTGACCAGGGCAGTCCCATGACACTTGGGACTTCACAGAGTCTGCAGTGGTCACAGGGGATTTGATTTTAATTTCTTTTTAATTTAGTTCACTCAGACTTACGGGTCTGGGGGTGCCTCACCCCAACATACTTCAGACCCATTTCCTGAATCCAGCAAGTGTCTTGGTGGCACAGAGCTCTCCAAGCTGTGGTTCTCACTGTAGTGAGGTTGGAGATGATGAGGATGATAATGTGACATTTCACACCTTCATTAAGTGGGAGGCTGAGGAGGAAGGGCTTCATTGCATCTCAGGAGTCCCAAGATTGCCACAGCCCCAGAGGCATCCTCAGTGCTGTTGCTCTGCAGTGATCACTTGAAAATCAAGTTGATTTTTAGCAAACCACCAGGACTGAAGGCAACCATGACTGCAGACCTGCCACTTGTGTTTTACGTGTCCTGATTATCTGTTGTGAGCTTTCTTTCCTTTTTATCTACCACGTATTTCTGTCTGCACAAATGCTGGATGTACTGTGGGCATAATTTCTTTTGGGCTGGTGTACTAATGCAATTGATAACTCATATTGGGCTGGAAACAGCCATTTTTAACTCTCTTCTTGTGACTGGAAAAACAAGGGGGGGGATGTATGAAAGCAAGGCTGTTGGAGCGGCTGTTGCATGGGTGGAAAATCCACAGATTATGTTTTGCCTTTGCAAATGTACATTGTGAGCATGAAGGAAACTCTGCTCCTCATCATCCTTCCAGCCACTTCTCCTCACTGTAGATGACGTAGGAAACCGTACTGAAGAGTTTTGTTCTTCCAGTGCCACCCACGAACATCACCTGCTTGTTGACTGAATGGAGTGAGACTCTGCTTTCAGCTCTCCTGGGAAGTGCTGGTCTCTTCATCCAAGCTGAGTTCATCTCTAGGTTTAACAGAGCAGTTTTTTTAAACAAGGGACAGAATTGACTGTAAAAGATTACACCTCCTCTGCAAGATGTCAAGGTCATGATCTGTGAGAGCGGCCTGTAGACAGATGCACTCATCACTCAGATATTTAACTTTTATTTAAAAATTTATTTATTTGCAATTGCGTTTCGCCTGCTAAGTCCAAAATTTGGTGCTTCGTCCCCTCAAAAATGATTCAGCCCTTCACATAACATAGAAGTCTGTGGGGTTTCCATCCTGCACAGTGTGGAAACTGGTTCCTGGGGGGAACAGCAAGTGGAAAGTGTAATTTGGCATAGAAGTATTTATTTTTTAAAGACAAGTGGCAACCCCCTGCCCCTGTGCTGCCTTGTGTGCTCCTGGTCCGGTTCAGACTTTAATAAATTTTTTGTTTATCTTGAAGAAGCAAATTAATAAGTAATGGCAGTTGCTCTTCAGAGAGAGAGGCTTCTGAGGGTTGGAATAATTGTAATTTGGTGTGTGTATTGTTGAAGGACTGTTTGCTGTTGAGGTGAGTGCAGAGCCCATAAAGGTTGACCATTCCCTGTGCACACAAGTGGTGGGTGTAAAGTTTTGCAAGTAAGTCTCTGAGCAAGGGCTCAGGGAGAATGAAATTGGTTTTGCTGGGAGCTTTGAGGCTCCCATCTCCTTTAACTCTGGGTAAATTAAACCCAGCACAACTGGACAGATACATCTTCCCTGTGTATCACCGGGCAATCCTAGCGTTGCATTGTCATTTGGTGTGTGCTGCCAGTCAGGTCTCAGCCCCCAGAGATACCAGCAACCCACAGCTGCTTCCTTCAGACACGCACCTGAGGTGATGCTGGCTTTGGTTTGGAGGTGACATCTGCCCAGGTGTCATGCACACCCCTTCTGTGGGAGCGTGGAGATGATGGTGGAGTCTGGCTGTGCCTCAGGCTGACACCAACTTCTCTGAGCAAGTCAAGTTAAACTGAGTTTAATTTCTGTACCTTGGTGGTTTCATGATCATGCTTGCATCTTCAGGAAGTGCCTGTGATAACCAGGCTTCTTCTCATGTGGCTCCACAGACTGGGGCTTTTCCACTGCAGATGGTTTGGTAGTGGTTGTTCAATGGTGTGTGTTCAGTGCTGCAGGTTGGCATCCTGGCTGGAACTTTAAAGAGCCCAGCAGAGGCTGAGGTGGCACCTCCTGGAAGAGACCATGGCCTGTGTGTTATCTCCTGTCTGTTCCTCAGCTGCAAAACCTGAGTGTGAGAATACTCAGTGCCTGACACACAGTCAGTCCAGCAAAGGAGTTGCTGAGCAGCTGTGGAAGTAGAGTTAGCAGCATCCAGCATCAGGCTAGAATGGAATCCACCTGCACAGACACATTCACAGGTGTCATCTCAGTGAGGGCATCATCAGCCCTGATCATTAGAACAATTTATTTTGCGGTGAAGCACCCTATTTAGGCAGTGCCTGTGGTTTCTGGAAAGCCCAGACAGGGGAGTTTCCCCAAAGCCTGGCAGATATTACAGGTTGAGCCTTAGGGGGATGTCTGGGGACAAGGCAGGGCTCGAGGTTTGCTTCCTGGAGAGACAGCAGTGGCCATGGGCTCCTTGCATACTTGTTCACTGCTTCCCAGCTACTGTTCTCTGCCCTTGATGTGCTGCCAGACCCCTCTGCCTTGGTTTCCCAGACAGGGGAAGGGGGATTCTGCTCCTGCTCAGCATGGATGCAGCTCCCCAGATGCACTCTGCCATCTGACCAGAACAGACACCCAGCACATGTCACCCACGGCGTGTGTCTTGCTCCTCCTTTTCTGGGCATGCCTGTGGAACTGCTTTCAAGGGTCAGGGGAAGATTTCCCCACAATGTTTTCCCATCTCTTAAGTGGGAGTACTGTGTAGTAGTTGGGTTATGTGATTATTAGGGTGACTCCTAAAACCCTTAGCTGAGATTGTGGGTAAAACCACCTTCTCTCAAATTACTAGCTTCCCTTTTCAAAGGGAAGAGAGGAGTCAGCTCCTAGTTGCTCATCTGGTTTTGCTTTTTCACTTTATTTCTATCCCATTATGCTGAACTGACTGCATTTTTGGTTGCTTCCAGCTCCAAATTGTGATGCATGTGCTGATAACCCTTTGGTGTACGCCGTGTCTGCTGCCAGGGAGCTTGTCCCACAGAGGATGGGGGGCTAACCAGGAGCTTCAGGAGGCTGCAGAGGTGGAATTTCACCCACAGATAGTTATCTGGGATATTGCAGCCCTTTCCCTCTTTGTAAGAGAACTTAATTACTGAAATAGATCTGTGTTTAGAAGAGCTGGAGACTCTCTATCCACCGCCAAAAGCGCCTCATGGTGCATAATGGAAGAAAACCACCACTAAATGTTTCACATCACGCTTTTCCCTTTTCCCTTCAGTCCTTTGTATTTAGCACTAACTTCACAATATAGGTTTCCTTTTGTTTTAATTGTGTTGAATTCTAGGGAGAAGGAAAGGATCGTTCCTTTGTTTTTCTTTCTACTGTAGCCCCAGCCATGCTGATGACAGATCTTGTCATTACATGGTGTCATTTTAGATGTTTGCACTGCATCAAAAGCAAACGGAGGAGCCTGCAGTCTAGGCTGTGGGTTGAATAACAATGTTTTTCCAGGGGGAAAAAAAAAATAAAAAAATCTGTGAAGTTTTTAATGAGAAACATGAGTTTCACAGAGGCAGCCTGTACACTGCTCCTGATCCAGCAAGAGTGATGGCTCCCATTTCCCTGGGTATCAGCTTTTGTGGCTCTTTGTGTTTCTGGAGGCTGTGAAGCTGTGGAGTCGTCTTGAAAAGCGGCAGGCTCGTGTTTTCCTGTGCATGGTGGATCTTCCAGGACAGCTTTCCAGCTGCTCCTTGCTAAAACAGAGGTCGATGATGTGCTGGGAGATGCTGGGGGTGATGTGTGTCCGGAAGGAGAAAGGGTAGTACTGAGTGGCTTAAAATCACAGCACAGGAATCTGCTTTTCCTGAAATGCCTGCATGCTAAAGATGGTGAAAATTGCTGATGCAGGAGAGCAGAGCATCTTTGTCAGGCATCTGTCTCACAACCACATTCCTTTCAAGCGAGGAGGGCTGCTGGGGAAGTCTCTGCTCTGCAGACCTCCCGCTGCCTTCCTGACTTCTCACAAAGGTCATGTGAAGACTAATGTGATCAAAAGGGTTTTTAAAGTGTTATTTAAAGCCTGTTGACTGTTCTGCAGAGGGTTTTGGTCGTGTAGAATGGGGAAATTCGACTGCTTGTCAGCCATGACCCAGAACTTCGCTGCGGGGTCTCACCGGAGAGGACTTGCTGGCAACTGAGGGCTTTTATGTGGTTGCCTCGCTTGGGTTGGTCTCATCCCTCTTTGATTTTCCTTACAGGGCACGAACACACTGCTTTTCTGTGTGTTGAGGTTCATGTGTGGTGGTGTTTGTAGCAGGGAACCGTTTCTGGGGCTTGGGGAAGTGGTTGTGCCCAGGAAATGGCAACAAGCCTGGCTGCTCAGGCATGGCCTCTGGGACACCCAAAAAAACCCATGTGGAAGAGGCATAAAGCATCCACCAGCAGGTTTGGGCTTGGAAATGGCCACAGCACTTGCTCTGCAAGGCCTCTCCACTGTCAGAGCTGGTGCTTCTCAAGTACCCTCAATCCATTTTACTTGCATGATGGATAAAAGCTGTGCCACCACCCTCCAGATGTTTCACCTTGTGATGCAAAGTCCTCCAGCCTCTTGCTGGATGGTTCCTCTCACTTTGTGATTGAAAGAAAGCTGGAAAATCTTTTTTTTTCCCCCACAAAATCAAGGCCTGTGCTTTTCCTTCACCTCAGTTTTTGCTGGATGTTGAAATACAGCAGTCAATCTTCCCAAACTTGACACCACCTCTCACCTCCTGTTGTGTCTTTGGTCAAGGCTCTCACCATGGGCTGGTGGGCCAGTAGCTATTTGGATAACTCCCTGTCCTGAAATTGAGGTTCCTTTCTTCAGAAATATACTCACAGAGTTTCCAAAAAATATTCTAGAATAAAATATCAACAGAGGAGGCTGATCTGGAATAGCAATTGCTGAATAATTTGTTCTGCAATGAGTAGATAATTTCCCTATATGGAGCAGCCCAAATAAGCTCCAAAATTTAAGCTTGATTGGTTTGGGGGCCAGAGAGGGGAGGAAACCACTAAGTTTTTGTGAAGTTACTGAAGTGAGCTAAGCTGTTTAAGTATAATAATATTTCTGCAATATAAAGTGTGTGTGTGTGTGGTCTCCTTAGTGAAATTTTACATATATATATATATATATATATATATATATATATATATATATGAAAGAGAAAAAAAAAAAGGTGGGGTTATTCTAAATAAGAGCTGTAAAAGTCAGCAGGAGAGGGGAGTCATTCTCCTGGGGTCTGTGCTCAGCTTCTGAATGGGGAGTGGAGAGCAGAAATGGCAAAATGGTGTCACCTTAGAATTTTTCCACTTTGGGGAAGCAGTTTTAATGCAAAGACATTTTCTGTGCTAAGAAGTGAGGTTCTCGGAAGGAAGTTAATTGACCTTTTCAGCAAATTTGTTACTGAGACCATTACCACAAATGCTGTTGAAATGCTTTGTAAATACAGTGTTCATTTAACAACACTGCCAGCGACTTAGAAAGCCAGACTTTATGCTCTCTTAAAATGAAAGAGCTATTCTTAGTGGAAAAAGTGTCTTTTTGGAGAAGAATTTGGAGCAGTTTTTCGTATTGAATCTAGGCTGCCTCATTCCCTTGGAAGGTGTCTGAGGGCCAGGAAAATCATAACTAATAACTTCCCTATAAATTGTAGAGCTGCTATTTTAAGGTCTGGTGTCTCGGGGAGGATCAGGGTGGTGTCCTGCTTCCCTCCATTGCTGTGTCATGCTCTGGTTTGATTCTGATCCTTGTTAAGCTAGTCCTGCCCTACACAAAACCAAAATGTGGGAACAAAACACGTCTGGAGGTTCTCGGGCTTGGTTTTGCTTTTGTTTTTTGAAATTGGTAAATTGAGTTTGTGTTTTGATTTGAAGATGGCCCGCTTCTGAGGCAGCTTTAAATGGTAAAATATACATTGAATGCAATTAATCTTTGCATACTCAGAAACAGAATCCAAAGCTGCTCCCCAGCCTCAGGCTAATCTCAGGGAAAAAAATTCAGGAGGGAGGTTATGTCTCGGAAAAGCAGGTCAGCGGGGTGAGCAGATACCTCAAGAGAAAAGGATGTCCATGGCTCTGGATCAACATTTCCCAAAGCAGAGGGCGCTCAGGAAGGAGCCCTTAAGCCAGGAGTAACAGATTTAGGGCTCTGGCGTAGAAGGCACTTTGCTTTAAGGGTTGGGATTATGTTTTTGTGGAGCTGAGAGCTCTGTGAATCACCACATAAAAAAGGCAATGAAGGGAAGAGCGCTGCTCCACTTGCTTTTGACTGTGATGAAGTTCAGTGATCCCATCATGGTGACACTTGCATGAAGGGATAAGAGGCAGTTCCTAATTAAAACCCTTTTATGTGCTAGAAGCCAGCTCCTCAGCTGTTGGAAATCTGGGTGGCTTCATTGAAGTCAGGAGATGACCCCATCTGAGTCTGCTGTGTGAATTTTGGCATCTCCCATCAGTTTCCTTGAGGCAGCTGAGGTGGTGACAGCACGGAGCTGGCTTTGCTTTGTGGCAGCTCCAAGTGGTGGCACGCACGAGCCCGGAAGCCGCGGCAGAAATGAATTTCCTCCCCGTGGATATTTTCTTTCATGTTTGAAAACAACCCTGCATCTGTTGAGCAAACACCTGGGCTGTAACAAGGAGCCATGTTGCTCCTCGTTGGGATATATAGCCACTTGTGAGCACGGAGAGAAGAGGGCTGGGTGCCTTGGGGATGGATGGATTTCACAGAAATGTGTTGCTTTATCTCCCTTGACCATAAGGATTCACTGCTTCTGCTAAAAAATGTTCTGAGCATCTTCACCTTTCTCACCTTTCTAATTGTTTTAAGAAAAGTCTTTATATTCAAGATAGCTGTAAGTTATATGTAGCAGTAAAGAGCAGAGACTTGACAGCATTTTGCCACTAGTTATTGTGTGCATGTACACGTTAACCAAGATGCAGTGAACTCATCTTCTCTTCAAGCCCTTTCTGTTGCTTCAGAACCATCATTCAGATTGCTTTGAGTTGGATCTGACGTGCTAGCAGAGGAATTCAGCTTTCAAGGCTACACCTTAGCAGAGAAAATCTGGTTGTATTTTTTCTTTTTTGCCCAAACTGTATGTTTTCAGAGCAAGGGTTGCGCGTCTGGGTAGATTAAAAAACAATTTGCTGGCAGGTGTTGGAAAATTGTGGAAGATGATGCTGGAAAGGGTGGGTCTTGCAACAAAGACCCAAATAACCTGCTTCTTAAGAATTGTGTAGGCAACAAAGAGCGCTCCAGGCTGGGGAGAAAAATGGAGAAGGTTTTGTAATATTTTTGGGTAAAGTCACAGATTGGGACTGGTTGTCTGGAGCATGGCCTTGGGCCAGCCAAGCTCCTGAACTGGGCAGGGGGAGGGGAAAAAAACCCCCTCCATTTCAGGCTCCTAGATAAACAAACACCAGAAATCTCGTAAGGGTAATAATGGAAATCACTGAGAAATTGAGTTAATACAAGGGCATCTGTGTAAGTGAATGCTCGGGACAGGGAAAAGGCTTTGTCCTTTAACTCTAGTAATGCTGGAGCAGATGGGAAGCGCGGTGTGCTTCACGCATTAGCTGGCTGGGATAAAGAGCAAGGCAGAGGCCGGTTCTCTTGGCTGATTAGAGGTTAACAGGGATAGAAACCAGCGGATTGACTCTTCATTTGCAGGAGGTGTTGTGGGATCAGAGCAGATGGCAGAGAGAGCGTCCCTCCAGCTTACTCAGCTGCTCGGAGGAGCTTAGGGCTCCCTCCAGCACAAACAGCCCCATTGCATCTTCTCTGTTTACAGCTGCAGCTCTTGCTTCTTGCAGAGGTGAAGAAAGAGTACAGTAGTTTCACGATTATAAGCTGCACCTTTTTCATTGAAGAATCCAGCCTACCCCAGCAGTGCAGCTAATCATCAGGTGCGGCTTATCTATGGACAAATCCCAGTGAAATGCCAACCTGGAAGTGAGAGCCGGCTGGGGAGGGTGCCTGGGGCTGCCTTTAAAGGCTTCGCGGGTCTATGAAAACTGTTTGCAACTTGAGCACCTGACACCAAACCCTGCGCTGGTGCTATTCTGTTACTAACTTGTTACTTTGTTACACATGGATCCTTGCTTTTAAAAAAAAGAAAAAAAGGTGCGGCTTATATTCAGGTGCGGCTTATATTCAGGTGCGGCTTATATATGGACAAATCCCGTGGTCTGCATGGCTACCGGGAGGTGCGGCTTATAATCAGGTGTGGCTTATAATTGTGAAATTACTGTATTTCTCCCCAACCTGTGCTAGTTGGTGCCTGAGGCCATAGGTGTGTGTGGGGACACGGTGAATACTCTCAGCTCATCCATATCCCTTTGTTTCGGCTCCTCCTGCAGCAGCTTATCCCTGGGCACGGCTCCTTCCTGGGGTGATATTAATGGTCTTTGTTAGCTCTGTGAAAGTAGAGGTGCTTTTCCAGCATGATCATGGCTGGACAAGGACAGGAGCATGGTGGGGACAGGGAGGAGGGCTGCAGGGGGAAAACCTTTAGCAGCAGGAGCGTAGCATCCTCCTGGCCAGCCACCGCCTGCCTCCTTCATCGCTGCCAAAGTCTGCCTCAACAGCAGCACCTTTGCCTGCAGTCACAAAACAGAATAGCTCTGGGGAGGAGGGAGGATGGAAACTCATAGCAGCTCTGCTCATTGACTCCCTGGAAGCCTGGATTTTCCCTATTTTGCAAGGGAGAAATGGCAATTGATTCAGCCCTACCCTCTTTCTTTCTGTCTGCCAGTGCTCTGAAAAGGCACATTTTATCTGTGTGTGACAACACCTGCCTAGGGTGCCTCTCATTGAGCCACTGAATCAAAAGAGCAACAAGAAAAGTGAGTTTAATTGCACACATCTTCAGCAGTCTTTCTTGCACTGGCAGCACAAAAGGCCAGCCCTGTGCTGGTTGAATGGAGCCCGGGAGGGCTGGGGCACGCCGTACTCTCGTTACTATCGCAGGCAGATGATTCACTTTGCTGGAGCATTGTCATGTGCAAATGAGTTCATGAGCCCATCTCCTTTCCAACTGCAAGGTCAGGGACTGAGCAATTGTCAGCATCAGCCGGCTGGAGGAATTGATCTAGAAGCCAGAAAGCTTCGGGAGATTTTACTAACCTCTGCTTCCTGCGTACACCGACACCTTCCTCCCGTGGGTGTTGTCTGCATTACAAATATTGACCAATTTTAAGTTCATGTTTAGAAAGCTGCTGTTTCAAGGCATGGAAATGTGACTGAGAAAGGCTTATAAATAACACTCGGTGCGGCAATTATTATTCATTGCTAGTTATGGCTTTCACACACTGGAAAAACAAATGGTTTTTCCACTAGGAGCTGGAGCTGCAGTCCGTTTAATCACTAAAGAGCTTGGAATCACTTCAGTTTAAAATAACTTTCCGCTGTGGTTTGGAAATTTTAAAAAAAATATATTTGGGTCACGTTAACCTAGTGTATACAACTTGCACTGAGAATTTCAGTTTATGCCGTCTACGTCTGCTGAGCCCCATAAATACTCATCTATTCATTCCTGTTTGGTTTCACAGAGCTCCTGCCTGCCTGAAGATAGCGCTCCCCAAACATACATTTGGAGTGGGGTTAGTCTGGCTGGAGGTGGAGAATATTGGGAGCTGAGCACAGAGTGCAAGAGCAGTGAGCAGCCAAGCTGCAGTCTGCCACAGCCACCCCTTTCTGGCTACAATGCAAGGGGATGTGGCCAGTGCCTTCAGGAAGCTGTGTGGGTGGACTTTCCATCACATTGCTTCTAATAGAGACTGCCCAAAATATCAGCCTCAGCTACTAGGAGGTTACTTGAGGTTTTGACAGCCAGGTGTGGCTGTAAGTTCTTTATGTATGTGAGTTCTTTTATGTTCAGCCACATCCCACCAGTGGTCCATGCTCAGGGCATGGATGTGATGCGTGTTTCCCTCTGCTAAGGATTCCTTGCCCTGCTTCAAGGTTTCTACAATGACAGAGGAGAGTCTCTGGAGGAGAATAAAGAACCACAGTGCCATGAAGAAATGCTCCCTGTGTTACTGGCCCCCCATCCTCAGTGCCAGTGCAGCATCCTCAGGGTTAGGTCCTGCAGGAGGCTGCAGCTCTGTGCTGCTTTCCACCCCTGCAGGACTGTGCCAGTGCTCCAGGAAAGGATTGCCACGCCTGGGAAGACAGCTAATTTTTTCCGAACGGCACAGCTTAGCAAATGACAACGGTGACCTGTGCCTGGGCTGAAGGCTGTGAGCAGCCAGAGGGAGCAGAGCTGAGACTCAGATTCCCAGCTGGAGTGGTAGCTGTGGAAGAGTTCCTCCTCTCCCTTGCAGGTGTTGGTGCCGCAGTTATGAGAAGGGACTGTGCCTGGGTTTTGCTTGTTTTTGGGGTTTAAATTTCCATCTGAGGGTCTCCCTGTCTCCAGACTCCAGGTATTTCAACGTAACCAGCCTAAATGTTTGGTTTCTCTTCAGGGATTTGCTGGAGGACACAAAGCAAGGAGTCTTTTCAGCTGGCCTCATGGTGGGTTGGAGCTGCAGGAGGCTACTGGTTTCTCCTGATGGTTGGCATCTGGATATCCGGGTTAAAGATGTCCTGTTGAGAGGCTCCCTGCTCTTACAGAACTGCAAGTTGGCACAACTCCTTTTGGTCAAGTAGGTTTAGAAATCAAAGAATTCACCATCTTGGTTAAAGATACTTCTGTTGAGGTGTTAATGCTGTTTTTCTAACAGCAAAGTCTCCTGCACTGGGGTTCCTGCTAAAGGCTTGATCCTTTGCAGCCATTTGAGAGCCCAGGATTTTTATTTTTTTTTCCCCAGTTTCCAGGATTTATCAGCTCCCAAGAGGAGAGTTCTGCCCAGCTGACAAGTTTGTAAGTCCCACCAGTGTGGAGCTCACAAACTCCTGGAAAACAGTTCTATATATTTTCTATATATTTTAATTTAAATCAGAGGTGCAATGTCCTGTGACAGTAAAACAAGGAAGGCTCTTGCTCCAGTGTTTTGTCCCCGTTTGATGGGTTGGGTGATGGGATTAGGAAGAGATGAGCTCATCATGCCCTGTGAACATTCATGGCACCTTTCTGTGCTTTTTCTGGGGCAGTTATGAACACTCAGCTCCTTTTACAACCTTGATCAAAGAGACATCCACTGGGAAGCTTCTGTGGTAAAAGTAGGAGAGGGTGTTCTGGGGCAGGGAAAAGGCAGTGTTGTTCTTGGGACAAAGCTAGGCTCTGGAGGGGCGTAATGAGTCTGTAGTTACAAAGATGGTATTTAATTATTTCTTTTCCATGGTTTTCAGGCCTTGGCACTGTCACTTTGCTGGCAGCAAATCAAACACCCAAGTTAGCTTATGTTAAGAACAGAAGATGAAGTCCTAGATAAGCACTGGTCTGTAGGAATGCCTTAAATTGAAATGTGCAGGGAGGATGCAGAGGAGAGTGTGTCTTTGCTCTCAGTGCTGTCCAGATCCTGTGTCACTCAGTGATCAGGGCTGTGTTTCTCCCTGCTGAAGTGCTGGTGTCACAGCTCCTAGGATGCTTCTTTCTTCTAGGATGCAAGGTGAACAGAGAGGAGTGAGCAGTGACAGCTGTACTTTTCCAGGGTTACCTGTGGCTTTTTGGTGATAGCATCAATGTTTTGTGTGGAGCAGGAGTGTGTGCTTCAATGGACAATGATGTAACCACACCAAAACCTACCTTTTAGCCACCACTCTTCTCTGAGACAGCAGCACCCATCACTGCTGAGCTCGTGTGCTCAGCAGCCACGAGGGCTGGGCTGCAATGGGATAGCTGAAGTCTGACCTCACATTAATGTAAATATTCACAATAATGCCTCTCTTCCTGCCAGCTCATCTCTCTTCCACCCCTCCATGCTTGATTTCTGACTCAACTTTTGACAAATGTTTCGTAGAGCTCCTAGTTTATCTCAAATAGACCTGCTGCCACCGCAGCTAAAATCTAAACCAGCAGTTGACTTTGGGCTGGAGTGCCAGGTGAACTTGGCAGTTGTTGACATGCTGATGGTCCTGTTGGATGTGCAGACCAGATCTGAGTTGTGAAGACCAGCTCCTGCAGCAGATGGGAGAGCACAGATTTTGGGATGCCTGAGAAGTATCCAGACAAGTATTCTGTCTTGAGAGGCTGGAGCAGATCACAGATGATATATTTTCAGCCTTATACCTGTCTGAAACAGGTCATTTGGTTAAATGAGTTCATCCAGCCTTATACCAGTTAGCCCCTAGTGGGGTCTGGCCCACGGTCCTGTTAAAGTAAGCATTTCAAGGCAGTGTTTATGGGCAGTAATTAGTCCTGGAGTGTTTTATATTTGTGTGTGCAGGCATACGTACGAGGCTATACATACATACTTGCTTAGGAACGCAGTTTCCAGTCGCTTTAACTCGCTCAAAAAGTAAACTAGGGGAGAAACTGGCAGTGAATCGGAGCCGCCTGCCAAGCATTGCAAACCAGAGAAGTGGTAAAACATAAACACTTTGGAGTTTATCCTCTGGATTTATATAGTTTGGCTCGTGCGGAGGGGGAGGCTCGTCAGCCCCTGGCAGTGCTGCTGCCAGCACCTCCAGAGCCACGCTCTGCTCCCGGCAGCAGGGAGGGGAAGGAAGTGCAGGGCTGTCCATCCCTCCCCTCCTGCTCTGCTGGCCACATGGGCTGGCTTTTTGGGTGATGGGTCTACTTTTCCCCCTGCCCCGGCACTAAAGTAAAAGCAGACCTTCTTGATGCTTAATCAGATTTGAATGTGGTTTTTGGCGTGGCTTTAAAGAGACTGGCAGTGAATAGCTGGTTTTGATGCCATTTATTAAAAACCTCTGGTAGAATTTGTCTCCGAAAGTCTTTTTAAGAGCTGGCAAACGCACAAGGGTTTGATGCAGTTAATGTATTTTAATCTTCACCCCCCCCACCCCTTCTCCTTTTCTGCTGCTAATTGTAGGGCTCTCAGCTGTCTGCTGCCTTCTCTGAGGGGATGGCAGGCTCTGCAGGGACCTGTACATACACTGGCTTAATAAGGTTGCAGTGGCATGGAGAAAAGTGAGCATCCTCCTCAGGGAGGATGGCTGGGATGGGGGATGTGGGGTGCCAGGTCCCACACCACACCCTGACATGGGGACACCAGCTTGCCCTGGCCAGAATTAACCTGGTGGTTCCTCTTGGGAGGAACAGGGCAAATGAGTGTGAGAAACAAAGATCTCTCTTTGCCAGGTGGCTGAGCAAGTGCGGAGTGTTGGTGTTGGACCACTAAGCAGCTGAATCATGAAGGAACTCCCTGAGGCTCCAGTTCACAGTGAGGTTACAGGCGTCCATCAGTCTTATCTCACTGACTTAGTCCCTCACTTGCTTGGTGCACGCACCTTTCTTTGGACCCATGGGACTTTCTGAGCCCATTTCATGTTCTTCACCTGCGTTTGGGACTTTGGGGGCTTTTTGTCACAATTTGTGCCTGAAGGCACTGTACCCCCTTTGTGCACGGTGGGAACTGTCAGGAGCATCATAACATTGCTGTGAATGATTTGTGGAACTCAGGGAATGGTTTTTCCCTAGCTGTGGTTTGGACTGTGCATAGTTCCTGTCCCTGCTCTTTATCTCCACTGTGTGCAAGAGCTCAGAGCTGTGACCAAGCCCTGAAGCACTCTACCTGGTTGAGAGACCAAAGTTGGAATTGCTTTGCATTTAGTTTGTGGGTTTTTTTTTTTTCCTGTGTTCCTCATCAAAGAAAAGCAAACGTGGTCTTTTTCTACCAGCCCTCACTCATGTGAGTTGCAAATTCAGCGAGAGGGAGGCGTGGATGGAAATGACTCCCAGGAGAGAAACAGTCTGAGATACTTAAACAAATGGGAACTGAGCAGCTTCGCTCTTCCCCTGAGGGTTTGGCTGTTAAATAAACTCGCTGATGAGTCTGGCTGTGTGTGTGTGTGTTGGTGCAGAAGTGTGTTTGTATACACAGGCTGGGTGTTGCTGGGTGTAAGCCACGGGGATGGGCTGTGCTGGGTGCTGCACTCCTTGCTGTATTAAATGTACAGGCAGAAAGGGAGCTGGGGGTGCTGGTTGACAGCTGGCTGAAT